>JACTVC010000036.1:0-477500 GCA_018417955.1 Laccaria trichodermophora
TCGGATTTCCGCGCTCCATAGGGCTCGATGATTCGATTCGAAGGAATGATAGTTATTGTGAACTAGATGTAGGGCCGTCATCCGTTTTTCCGTCTCCTGATTGATTCCAATTAATTTGTCGATGTAAGTGTTACTGAGTGACCCAGTGTCGAAGGCAGGTACTCCGTCGCTTTTCCAGCAGTTGCGCAGGGATTCATACTCGGGACTGTCGCGCGGGCTAGCCGCAGCGGGCGAGATGATGAGAGCCCTCCATTCCTTGCCAGGGAACCAGAGTTGGGCGTTTCTTGTGGGTCAAACGGGCCCGCGTGCCCGTCGTAGCGTCTGTGTTCCTCCTTGAAATGGTCCACTCGTAAATTCAGATTGCTGGGCCTTATACCCGGGCAAAAAGCATTGAGTAACGAATTCGGGGACGTTATTTCCCAGAGCTTATTACCCTTTTGTACGTATCTGCCATGGACCGGGGCAGGTAGTTCATAGGCAGGTGGTGGTGGTAATAAGGGAATGGCGTCGTAACCTGCGAAGCTGGGGATCCTCCTGGGATTGTAGCGCCTAGTGTCGTTGTGACCAGCTCCGAACACGTGAGAGGGTCGTCCGGCCATAGCTTCGACGACTCTGTCCGCGATCGCGCTCGAAAGCTGCGGGACGCTGGTGTTCAGAGTGAAAAATAAGGATAAAAAGAATAAACACGTTCGAAAATCTACGGAGTTTTAAATCTAGCTGTATAGTATTAAGTAATGAAATTGATGGAATTAGGGAATTCCCGCTACACGCGTAGGCCCGTCGATTCGAGGTAATCTCTTTTGAGTCGAGCGGCGTTTCGTAAGTCGTAGTCCGTAACCCATGTATCATCTGCAGGACCATAACCTTTCCATCTGACTAGAAACATTCGGCGGTTCGCTTTCCTTTTACCGGTCATGCGGTGCCCAAGAATGGCCTCGACTTCGTATTCCTCGGAAGCCTTCAGGTCTCTTGTAGATGGTAGTTCGGAGCGCTCGCCTAGTGTAGTCGGGGAGTGTATGTATTTTTTCAAATGACTTATGTTGAACACTGGGTGCATGGAGTAAGTGTCGGGTAGTCTTAGCCTATAGACTTGAGGATTTATCTTCTCCACAACTTCGAATGGGCCGATCATTCTTTGTACCAATTTCTTGCCCGTGCCCTTGACGTCTACTAGCTCTAAAGAATGAGGATTGACCAGGGCGTAATCCCCGATTTTCAATTCTTGTACGGGTCTGCGTTGTTTATCGTAAGCTTTGGCCTGCCGGTCCTGGGCTAAAGCTATGGCGTCTTTAGCAAAAGTCCGATGGATTTCCAAGGCTTCCACAAAGTCCTCTGCCGATTGACTGGGGAGAAAGGGACGTCTGGAAGGGTCCACTTCCGGTACAATTGCCCCCATGGAAATACGGGGGTTATAGCCCATCAATAGAAAGTTTGGAGAATATTTAGTGGAAGAGTGCACGCTGCTATTGTAGGAATAGGCCAAGACGCTGAGCCATCTCGACCAACTTTCCTTGTCCGAAGAGACATAAGCGCGAAGCATCTGCTCAATCATGGCGTTGAGGATTTCGGTTTGCCCGTCAGTTTGGGGGTGGTGAGCTGAGGATAGAGCCATGACGCTTCCATAATTTGCAACCACTGACTTCCAGAACACCGTGGCCCACCTCCTATCTCTATCCGATATTATAACCTCAGGCATGCCATAGATGTTAACAACCCTTTCCACGAACAGTTCTGCGAATCCTTCTTGCGTCAAGGTCATATGCGTGGGTATGATAATCGCAAACTTCGTAAGTTTGTCTACTATTACCAATATTGCGGTGTACCCCTGCTCTCCCGAGGGCGGCAAACCGGTAATTAAATCCATTGATACCGTGGAGAATGGCCTTGATGGTATATGCGTGGGCCTTAGCGCGCCCATCTTGGCACGATGATCCGTTTTGATTTTCTGACATACGTCACACGTAGTAGCATACGCCTCCGCGTCCTTGCTCATCGTTGGCCAGTAGAATAGCTCCTGTAATCGCGCTAGAAAGCGGCGGGGACCAGCGTGAGCGCTCTCGTACGGAGACTCGTGTATCCATCGCAACACATAATTTACTTTGGACTTGGGTACGCAGAGTCGAGTCTTCCAGTTAGCATCCGTGAAATATAACAGGTCATCCCGTCCTCTTTGAAAATGAGTAGCTGAGATTATGGTGTTTTCGTTAGGTTGCACTTTGATGTAGCGCGGGGCGAAGAATGCGTCTGTCTCATAACCCTCCGCAAATTCCTTACATATCTGAGGATCCACAGAGATTAAGAGTTGTGTTCGCTCCTTCCATCCTTCGTCGGGGGAGTTTTCCGTAGGCTTGATGCCAGGAGGATAGGTCCAATGTTCAGCCCTCGTGAAGGGCAATACATCCCCTTGTTCATCGCTGTCTGGGTTCGAATTAGAGAAAGTAGGTGGTAAGGTCTCGATTTCGTCCATTGTTTTAGACTCAGTTCCAACGGATTCGCGCTTTTTATCAGCAGCGAGTTGTCGTCTGGTTCGCGCGATGGCTGACGTTTTATCCACGACATCGTCCCATCGCGTTACGTAAAACGCGGCCTTGGGAGCCGCAGCTCTGAATATCCTATCCTCTGCCCTTTGCGCTATATTGCGTTTGACTGCATCTTGCTCTATGGATACGTTCTCATCATTGAGCGGAGAGTCATGTGGCGGGATTCGTATGAGACGGGATAAAGGGTCTACGTTGGAGTGAACTCGCCCAGCTCGATGCACGATTCTAAGGCCTGGGTAAGCAGCGAATACAGCCCCCCAGGCAGCTAATCTCCTGTTGGCATTCTCGTATACTCGCGCCCAAACGAGGGCAGCGTGATCCGTGATTAAGGTGACGTTCTCTCCTTCTATGAAAGGTTGGAACTTGACCAGAGCTTCCTTGGCAGCTAAAGCCTCTCGCTCCGTGGCGCTATAGTTGCGCTCAGCGGATTTGAAGGTTCGACTCCAATAGGCAATAACGCGTTCGACGTGAACCACGGTCTCGTCCAGAGTGGCCCCCCATTCGTCGAGCTGTTTGACTTCGTGTTGATCCTTGTGCAATTTAGCGACTAGTGGAGGCACTTCCTTACCAGCCTTCCAGGCTGCCTCCAGCCTTTCGTAACAGGGAGTACCCTGGAGGTCCTTGACTTGGATAGTTTGTACTTGTTGCAAACTTGCTCCCAACGCGATGTCCGATGCGTCTGTATAGAGTCTATAAGCTTGTTTAGCTATTGGATGACCTAGAACCGGGGCATTCGCCAACGCTTCCTTGGCTTGTCGATAAGCGACTTCTTGTTCCGCGCGCCATTGCCATTTGGCTCCTTTTTTCAGGAGATCAAATAGTGGGGCAGCGATCATAGAATAGAAGGGTATGTAAGAGGAAAAATAGACGACCATTCCAAGGAACTTTTGTAAGTCGGATACGGAAGTAGGGCGAGCAAGGTCCATTATGGCTTGCACTTTCTCCTTATGAGTGGATAGGCCTAGACGAGAAACCTTTTGCCCCAATAGTAGTATAGAAGAGTATCCCACGAAACATTTAACCGGCGATAAGGTTATCCCGGAAGCGGCTATAGCTCCTAAAACTCGATTTAAGTGGTCAAGATGATCTTCCCAATTTTTAGAATATACGACAATGTCATCGATGTAAACCAGGGCGAATAACCATAGAAATGGAGCGAGTACTCCTTGCATAATTCTTTGGAAAATGGACGGTCCATTCCTAAGTCCGAAGGGCATTCTTCGGAACTGCCACAGTCCGAGGTGGCACCGAAAGGCGGTTTTCTCCTTGGCGTCATCAGCCATTTCCAGTTGAGTGAAGCCGGCTAAGGCATCGAACGACGACAACACCTGAGCCCCTGAAAGGGCTTGGATGATTTCGGACTGCCGCGGTATGGGGAATTCGTCCGGAATCGTCTTCGCATTCAGCTTTCGGTAGTCTATAACCAATCGAGGTTTACCATTTCGATACACTACCACCGCAGGGAATCCCCAAGGACTAACTGACGGTTCTATGACTCCGGCCTCGAACCAGGTCTTGAGCTGTTGATCGATCACCTCCCTTTTTGCTGGGGAAGCTCCGTACATAGGTTCCGAGATCGGTTGAGTGTCGGGTAGCAGCGGGATTTGTACTCGCGCTTTAATTTGCCCTAAACGACCGTCCACGCCGAAAGCTGCAGCATTTCTGCGCAAGACTTCCGATAGTCGCTCTCGGTATTCCTCAGGTATATCCGGTCCGAGATTGACCAGTTTGTCTACGTCTCCGCTGACAGGGTCCTCTGGTACGGCCGAAGTTTTAGGTCCCCATGGTTCATTCTCTTCGAATCGATCATCATGTCCGGGGGAGTCGGCAGTCGCATTAGTAGCGGTCGCTAAGTCTTGAGCCTTCAAGGTTCCCAATATTGTAGTTCTGAGGGCTTCAGCTGACGCTGCCATCCTGTTCAGATGCTCTTCATCCTTGGGCTTATCCATCGCCGTCTCAGGATCCAATAGATATCCTACAACTTCTCCAGCTCGAAGATAACGTGGGTGAGGACTAGGGTTCGCAATCGGTATGAAGGGGCAGGAGGAGTTTATCCAGGTAGTGGGAGCAGCCATGATATTCTGATCATCTGTCCCAATGATGACTTTTTCCACTATCCAGTCTTCTCTTCCTTCAAAGGCTGAGTGAACGGCCACATTACACACACTGTATGGCTGGATGAGTGTATCGTCTAGCGCTATCACTTCCATCGATTTGTCCGCGCTTCCTTTCCGCTTAGCGCGAGTTACGGCCTTTCTTCTAATGAACGATTGAGAGGTGAACGCTGCTCGAATTTCGAATCCGAGGTCGATGTTATGTGTGGAGGCTGCGGATATGACGCGCCCAGATCGCCCTACCGCCACTTCGCAGTGTCCCGAGGCGTATCGCGTTATACCAAGTTCGTATGTCGTCTGAAAGTCTTCTCCTAAGAGGATAGACACATTCATGTTTCGGACCACGTAAGCCTCCAGTTCAAAGCTGATTATAGATTCGTCGCGAGCAAGGACGAACAGTTCCGTCTTGATGTACCCTAGAACTTTAGCATCTCCAGTAAGGTGATACAGCCTCATTCTCATTCCTTCCCGGAGACGGGGAGCATCAATCATAGATTTCCAATATTCTTCTGAGATGAGCGTGATGTCCGCGCCGGAGTCCAGTCGAGCTCGTATAGAGTCCGACTCGAGGCTACCGACCTTTGCTCGCATATGTAAGGCCTTCGTCCCAAGCGATCCCATTCCGTCAGGCAGTGAACGACCTTTTTCTGCCGGAAATACTCGTCCGGGCTCGAATATACACCTTGCCTTTTCACTCTTAGTTGAGGTAGCAGCGGGTGGATTCGTGCTCGATTCCTTGTTTTTTCCTTTACTGAAACCTTTAGCCTTATGTGCGTTACGATGCTTGGGGTAAACCCTATGGTAGCTGGATTCTACTTGAGGTTTATTCGAGTACTCGTCGCGCTCTTTAGCTGTGAGTCCAACGCGCTTTATAGCTGCGTGCGATTCCTTATTGATTCCTTGAGAAGAGTGAATTTCCTGAGCGTATGTCTTGAGCCTTTCCTCACTCTCATAAGCAGAAATAACGGTCTTAGTTTCAACCAACATGACTATGTACTCCCTATCTGCTTCTTCCTCTTCATCCCATACAATATGAATTTTATGGGCATTACGGAGGGCGTTCCATTTACCATAGTGAGGGCAGTCCCTATGGAAATGCTTGGGACTAGTACAAATGTAGCAGTCTCCGTTGGGTTCCCGCGGGCTGACCTTGGTGTCATCTCTTTCGAAGGTTACTCCGTTGACCGTCTTCCCATGAGGAAACTCCTGCTTAGCCGGCGCGGGCTTACGCCCCCCAGTTCGTGGCGGCGGTCTACGGTTGTTATTAGAAGCGAAGTTGATGTCACGTTCTAACTCTCCTTCCTCATCGGAAGAATAAGATTCGAGCTGTATTCCTTGACTGATTGGTTCAGCCTCCGCTGCGTGTGCTGCGCGCGGACGATGATTCCTATAGAACGGCGCAGGCCGCTTGTGGCGTTCGGCCTGCTGCCAGGAAGTAACAAGGCTATTCTTCATTCGCTTCGCTACTGATTGGACGGAGAGTATTGTAGGACTGATGACTTCGCTAAGATAGTGCGACCATTCCACTGGTTGTCGGCGTAGTATACGCGCCACCGCGGTGGGTCCATCGACTTCGTCTGGATGTAGGAAATGATGATATCGAATACGTCGTTGGACATATTCCAGTGGACTTTCTTGTTCGTGACCTTTGTCCCGGAAGGTCATCTCGTCGAACTCGAAGGTTCGATCCCGCACCCATTCTTCATCCAGGAAATGAGCTTGGATCCCTACCATCATGTTGTCCCAATTATTAGAGAAATATTCTCGATCTGGCGCTGGTAAGGTTTCCCACCAGCTCTGAGCGTAGGAAGTCCATTTGAAGGGAGCTAATTGGGCAATTCCTTCCTTCATTTTTGGGCTTAGTCCAGCGAGGAATCCCATGCTGCTCAGGTATTCGATGGCAGTTTCACCGGCTCCATTCCATTCGGGTAGCACGGTACTATTAAGCTTTCGATTTAATTGCCATTCTTCAGGGATTCGCCACCAGGGAGGAACATTGGCGTCTGGCAGGCCTGAATCAACATGATTGCCTCCTCCTCCACCGCCGCCGCCTCCTCCTCCGCCGCCGCCCCCTGCTCCGCCACCTCCTCCATTGTTCCTAGGAGGATTGTACCAGGAGTCTGGAGGGGTCGGTCCATTGGGTCCGCCAGAGTTACCCCCTCTCCTAGCGTTCCCACTATCACCGGAAGAGGTGGATCCCCCAGACGGTGGGCCTTGGCGGTGGGGTAAGGGGTTACCTCCTGAAGTAGGGTTCCCATTACCGTTGGACGGCTGACCCGGTCTTGCTTCGTTTTGACCGTTCTTATACTTAAAAGTATAACTAGTCCAAGATTTAGGGCTGGGTATGCGCGAACTAAACGCAGCAGCTGCCTGGTGATGAGTGTGATTATTACTGGAGGCGACCGTTTCACGGTTATTATTCGTCGTTAACGCCTTGACGGAGGGAGCGCCTACTGCGGATACTCCCACCGCTCCTAATCCAGGCAGCCTAGATACAGCGTGACGTTTAGATAACAGTACGGATATGGAACCCGGTACTGTGGGTTCTGAAGCGAACCTAACGTTTTGACCTTCAGTAGCAGCGGGATGTCGCGCTAAGTCGTGTCTGGTAGTAGGAGTCACGGAGGAATTCCTGGTAGTGTGAGATTCCGCCCGGTAGATTCCTTGAAATCCCTTTGGGCGGTGTATAGTAGGTTCCTTGGGGATCTGGCTATCCTTGTAGGCTCGTCTGCGCAAATATGCAGCAATTTCGGTCAAATCCTCTGGCATCTTATTGTAGTATTCCGATCTAGCCAGTAATTGTCCGGCCTTACTTCTGGCGGATCCATTACCAAAGATGGAGCGTAGCGATCCTTTAGTAGATTCATAGGAGCTGACCGACATTTGGTCCTCCGATCCATACATTCGTGTAAGGGCATTGATTTCCTGGGCAATGTGCTTAGCGGCAACGGTTGTCCGATGTTGCAGAACACGATACGTAGCTAATAATTCTGTTCGACTCGTGTGGGATGCCAGCATCCTAAGGAAGAGGAAGTCGTAGTCAAGTACGAATCGATCTCTATCCCGCTTATTGAAGAAATTGGCCAGAACTTGTAAGATCTGATCCACCGTTACAACTACCTGGGAAGCTTCAAGCAGTAACGATCTTTCAACTCCATGAACAACTTCATAGCCCGTATATCTTAGAAGATCTTTCTTGCTAATTTCATAAGAGGCGAATTTACGGATAGCCGCGCCCAGGTCATCCCACCGACAGTCCTTGGGAGTCTTATATACTAGTTCGAGGGCACATCTTAGCTCTTCGCACTCGTCCTTCTCTCGGTTAGGAAGTATTCCGTCTATGGCTCCTAAGGGAACTAGGACGTCTTCATCGGCAGCTGGGTCGAATACTCCGAATATTCGAACAGCCGAACGCGTGATAGGTTCGGCCCAGATCTGTAGATTCTTGTAGGGTTCAATATCCCAGAAGATAGTATTGAACTCGGAAGCGCTTCCGTGGTCTACTGGTGTGTCCTCATTCTCGTCTTCCTCTGTCTGGCTAGACGTGGAGGTCTGGGTTCCGTCCTTATTTGGCGTAATCTGCATGGCAGTATGTAGGTTCAACAAATCTTTTACGAAGACGGAATCGGATTGAGAAGGTCCTTCTTGGGTCAAGGCAGCAGGTCGGTTCGCGCCAGTAGTTGAAGACTTACGCGCTCCTCTATTCGGAGCACTTTGTCGAGTATCATTCGCGCTCCTGGGAGCAGCGGGAGGGTTGGAGGTAGATATACCCAAGGTCGGTAATCGACTCGCGCTCGAAGGAGCGGCGGGGTTCGAAGAGGATCCAGCCTTGGCTAAGCTGTCAGGCGCGTGGGGTCCTGTGAGGACCGGTCCCGAGGAGGGCAACGGACTGCGATTCGAAGGAGATACAGCTTCGGAATCAGGTTCTTCCGTCATGGACACGCTTTTTCCTTTCTTCCTGGTGGTTAACGGGGTAACGAGGTCTCGGCTGGCAGAATTATTGGTGCTGCGGGACTTATTCTTGGGGTTGACTTCTCCAGCGGAGGGGATCGTCGAACTCATGAGACGGAATAAAGAATGAGTTCGCTGGCAACCTCCAGGTTTAAATGGAGGTGTCTGATGGTCTGGGCGTAGACAGGGTACAAGCTGCCCTGGAGTGACGATCAACAGGGTTGAGGGGGTCAGGGAATGCTTGTCGGTAGGGTCCCAAGCGGGGAGGGCACTCGCGCAGTGGCAGCGGGCATAGCTCGAGTTGGTTGGGAGAGACGTTGGCTTCCTGATTAGGTCGTAGCTTTCGATAGCAGCGAGAGATCGCGCTAGGGATAGATCTAATGAGGAAGCTATAAGGGTGATGGAGGACGATGTCTGATCGACTGAGTCTTCAGGAGAATGATCCTCGAAAGCTGCGAATGAACGCGCTATCGAGAATAGGGAAGTTTCGAACAGCGTTTCATCGTCTACGAGTGAGTCGATCGACGAAGTTGAGTCAATGGAATCCTCGCGTAGGGGAATCTTGCCTGCAGCGGGTGAACGCGCTGGCGAGATCTGCAAGGATTTCGTCAGAGCCTCTTCGTCCTTCGAGGAGCCTAGCTCGGTTGCTGATGATAAGGTAGGTAGGCTAGAAGCAGTGGTTAGTTGACAGATTGTGTCAAGCGGACTTACTATTTGTGATTTCTCCGCGCCTCTGCACTCACGGACTTCATCTTGATGAAGTCCGCGGTGCCCCCACCATTGTGAAACCTGACGGTCGTGGTGGTCTTCTCGACGAAGCCGTGAGTGTGAGGCGAGAGTGTCGGTCGTAGGAGGGACTACGTAGTTGTCTTGTGTTGGTGGCGCGGTTCCGTGTGGCGGTTGCGCGCCTATGAAGTCCTGTGACCCCGGACTCGGGGCGCTGTCACCCGGCGCAGGGCTCTTGTATCCCGGAGGGGAGACGATGGGTCGCCTAACCGTAAATCGTATCCGCGACCCAATCCACGTATTATGTATAATCATGGTAAAAGGTAACTTACAAGAAAGCGTAGTCTAACACAATATAACAAGTAACAAACAGGTGCCAACAAGATGATCCTATGTCATGTAAGTACTAGTACGGTATCACACCGTTACTCAGCTCGCGAATTAGATCAAGTCAAGGAGCTGTCAGACACCATCGTGGCGTACTGCAAGGACATGGGCCGTACACCTGAGTCCATCCTACGCAAAGGGGGCTTCAACGTTTCCCTTGCTCGTCAGCCATCTTGGTGGGACGTATGGCAGATGTACTTGCGTATTCAGACATACAATCCACAATCAAGTAGGTCTATTATCTTTGGTCTAGGGTAATCAGGCCTCATTGATTGGTTTCAGGTGCCAGTCTAGGCTCGTGGTCAGCCCAGGCTGCGGTGATGTACAAGCAGCTCAACGAGTCGTTGTCAGGGGATGAGCTGGAGGAGTTCCAGCAGAATATGCTCGTCGAGTTGGCACAGAGCAAGTCGGAGATGGGGGGGCAGCAATTCAAGATGACGAAAACGGCGCTGAAGCAAGTGCAAGATCTTGTGAGTTTCCTGCCTTCAAGCTTCATGGGGGCAACTTATCAAATATTGTTGTTTGTAGGCTATAGCGTTGGGAAGGGCAGACGTGGACTTGATTGGGGTCATCATCCCTCGTGATCCTGTGGCAAACCAGGCCGCTACCGTTGTCACTGGCAATGACAAGCTGCAACGCGTCATCGAGCATTGTCAAGCGGACGTTAAGAAGACGCTTCACGTTTTGACAACTCTTCTTCGGTAAGTTATACAACTATCATCAAATCAAATTTGGTGTTGACCTTCGACTATAAAGGGGAATGGATTCTAATCTCATTGTACCCGAATCTGTGGACTTCTCGCAACTCCTGGGGGTTGATATCTCGAACTTGGATGCAGAAGCCAAAAGCTCAAGTGCAGGGCCGGAGCCTCAGATTGTGAATCCCGCGACGCACAGGAAGGCATCGAAAACTCTGACAAAAAAAGGGAAGTCCTCCAAAGCTGTGGCAAGCTCTGCCGACCCCGATTTTAACCTCCCCATTACGGCCGTTCCTGCCGCTTATTGGCTTTGCCGTCCCACGGAAACAGCGAGAGATCGCTCGCGAAGATGTGTACCTAATCTACTGAGGTTTGACATTGGTACGTGGCATTGTTGTTGTTGATGTGCATTATGTGCTGATGGGTTTGCAGCGGATTGCGCAGGTCCTGAGATAGCGTCGGCATCAGCGTTGTGGGCCAACTTTTTCACCCACTGCCGCGATGCTAAGATGGTTCTCCAACGTTGGCCTTGCAATGAACCCATCCCTGGGGCAAAGAGATGGTCGATTACCGACATCACTTCAAATGGTATCAATTTGATTTTTACGTACATGATGAGCAAGGACGAGACGAACAAGCTGGCCCCTCAAATTGTCTCGTGGTCAGATGGTAAGTTTGACTTGTGTTGTTCACGAGGCATATTCTAAATGATTGGGCTTTAGATTACACGGACTTGGTGGAGGGGAGTGAGGAGTGGTTGAACATACCGATTGTTACAGGCGAATCCGAATCAGGGGAGCTCGTGGTCCTCGCCCGTGTCAAAAATTGTGCGCCTGAGGTGGAGAATGCTGCTCGTCAAAACGATGGAGGCGCTGACTGCCCTCCACTACTCCGTGCCAGAGTGCGTAACCAGATTATGGAAGATAATACCTTGAAGGTCATCAAGAAGAAGAAGACAGCAACAACCTCAACACAAGTTGGCCGGCAGAAGCGCAAGTTACGGGAGGAGCCTAAGCCTTCAGGAGCTGGTGTCAAGGCGGAAAAACTAATGTCTTCGGATGGGGATACTCAGGATGATGCTCGTGCTCCTGCAATCTCCCCCATTCATTCCCCTCCAGCCAAACGTGTCCGTCGCCAGGAGTTGGTAGGCCAAGGGGTTGTTTTGGGTTCACGCCCAGTGCGCGAGATCCAAGGCAGACCCAGAGACAGCGGTTGGGAGAGTCAAGATGGGCTGCATCCCCGGACCATGTCCCAGGGCCCAGACAATGAGCGCGGGCTGGACAAAGGGCATGATTCACGGGGGATGTCCCAGCAGTGGAATACTCATAACGAAGCTGTTGCAGACCGTGCTGGTGGCTCCCGTCTGAGGGCATGGAACGAAGCTGAAGGCCGCAATCACAATAACTTCGACACCAATGTGAATATGTATGACGAAGAAGGGTACGACGATGCTTTCATGGAGGATTATCAGGCGACTAGGTTCGAACCCTCTTTTTCCATGCAGGATAACTATCACCGACCGCCGCCCCAGTTCTCAAATCTCCAACATTATGGCCACCATCAATGACAGTATGCACCATCTGACTTTGGTGGAAGAGGCCGTGGTCTCCGCCCCCAATATCGAGGACATGGTCGTCCGTATGACTCTAATGGCTACTTTGGCCGAGGAAACGAAGGGTTCACTGGGCATGGCCCTCGCAGGGTTGGACGCGGGCATTCGGAGAATGGCGATGAAGAGCGATTCACAGATGGTGGCGTGTTACGTCGACGACACCCTAGTGAGGGCCATGGATTCTGAAGGGTCTTCAACAGAGGGGGAGTTTTGAGTGACTGGTATGAGGTGGGGGTGTTTGTTGGGCTTCTCATTGGGACGTTCTACTACTTACTGGTAATGATATATCTACAGACTTTGTAGTGGATGTTTCTGGGGTGCAGTGGGGTCGGTGGGGGCCTCAGGTTTGCTCTGTCTAGTAGATAGAGTTTCATGGTACTGATTACTCTCCTTGGCTGGACACTGGAGGCACTTTGTAGTTAGTATGATGTCCTGTAGTTCGGACACTTGTGGATCAATACAAGTCGGATTTGGGTATGAGAGCTCTAACTTGGCCATACCATGGTATGTTGGTATGGTATAACTTGGCCATACCTTGGTATATTGGTATGGTATACCTTGGCAATACCATGGTATGTTGGTATGGTATGACTTGGCAATACCATGGTATGGTATACCTTGGCCATACCATGGTATGGTATAACTTGGCCATACCTTGGTATGTTGGTATGGTATACCTTGGCCATACCTTGGTATGTTGGTATGGTATACCTTGGCCATACCATGGTATGGTATAACTTGGCCATACCTTGGTATGTTGGTATGGTATGACTTGGCAATACCATGGTATGGTATAACTTGGCCATACCTTGGTATGTTGGTATGGTATGACTTGGCAATACCATGGTATGGTATACCTTGGCCATACCATGGTATGGTATAACTTGGCCATACCTTGGTATGTTGGTATGGTATGGTATGACTTGGCAATACCATGGTATGGTATAATGTGGTATGGTATACCTTGGCCATACCTTGGTATGTTGGTATGGTATACCTTGGCCATACCATGGTATGGTATGACTGGGCCATACCTTGGTATGGTATAAGTTGGCCATACCATGGTATGGTATGGTATAACTTGGCCATATACCATAGTATAGCCTTAGTATAATTATGGTATAGTATGACCTTGGGATGGCTCTTTACCTTACGCATGGTGAGCTATAGATACCATACTTGATGTCACCATGTTTAAAGTTCATTGTTTTTGGTTTTGCTTATATAGAGTGCAATTTTACATTCTTGGATTCTACAGATAGATAGGATGTAGGTAGCATTGAAGTGAAAGTATTAATTTCTCATTGAGTTGTTCATGTTTAGCAGGTGGCCAAGTCATGACTTAGTTGAGCCAGGGTTTTGCTTAGCTGGTCAAATATCTCATTCAAACCTTAGTATTCCTTTGTAATCTTTTGGCTAACAAAATTTAGATCTGCTTGTCATCTACCTGCCAAACCCAAGAACATAACATCTGGGTGAAGCTTGAGCTTTGTGTAAACCAAATCCAAAAAATGAGATATAAAACATGAAAAGACTATGGTAACCATGTAGGGTGATTGTTCAGTGGGTAGTATGACCCATGAAATGAAATGTGAGGTGATCTCTTTCCTATAAGATATTCCTGTTGGTTACCTTTGTTAAAGTAGCTATTAACACTTAGTTCTAGTATGTAAGTCTTCAATGCATGAAGTCTGGAGTGGTTGATATATGTGCAACACTTCTGTTTATGTTTCAGAATTCAGAGTGAATTCTTACTTGTCTGGTTCCAAATGAACACTGGGTAAATATATACACATACTTCTTTGACAGCAACAACATGGCACTTTTTGAAATCAAATTGCATGTTTTCAAAATGATTTATATGTGGAGTTAAATTAGTTGATTAGTTGAAGTGCATATTTCAGTCTAGGCTGTTTAATAATGATTTAGCTCAAGTCCCTGCCTTTTCAATGGGTGGTATCATGCATTGTTCAGGACTGATAGTACACAAAATGTCTTCTTTTCTTTTCTTGTAAATGACCACTTCATCACAATGGGTGCAGTATTGTTTTATTTGGGCTGAATATTGTTTCAATTCAAAGGACTGGGAATGATATGCACAAAGCTGCCATTTGTAGCCTAATATCTCAGGAAAAACCTGGAGAACCACCCCACAAAATATGGCACCCAATGGACCAGTATTGCAGCCTGCAGAAATAATTTATATATTTTGAAAAAAGGACCCCAGACACCCTGTGACAGCTTTGGTATGATGGTATGAAGTGACATCATACCATATGGTATGGTATAACATGACATGGTATGGTATGGTAACTTGGTATTGGTATGAGTGGGATATGGTATGGGTTTTCCATTCCATGGTACCATGGTATTGGTATGGTGCTCACATACCACCCTGGAATGGGTACCATTGAGGTACCCTTAAATCAAAGAATTCATATACCTCATAGGTACCCTAAAATGGGTGACTGAAGTGCTTTACACTGCCAAACAGAATGACACTGAAGTTTTGTAATTTGTGAGGTCTTTATGCTGCCACTGCTTTTCCAAGCGGACTCCAGTCGGACTCCATCGGACTGAGGGTAATAAGAACAGAGATTTCTCTGCTTTGCAAGTGCAGTATTTTTCCGATGATTTTCCGAGTATTTTTGGTTGGACTGAAAAGTCCAACAGACTTTTCCAACAGACTTCTGATGGACTAACAGCAAACTAGCACCCAGTCCACTGGAAATGACCAGCAAGTGCCAACAGAAGTCCAATGGAATTCCAACAGACTGTTGTTATTATTATTAATATATAACATAAAAAAAATGCAACATTGGGGAATTGAAGACTCAACCTTAGGATCTGAGGCATATGGAACCCAATGCTAAACCAGCTGCACCAAGGTGCCTTTGATATTAGTAAGTACTTTGTACTATACATACCTACTGTTTGACCACTTTCCTAAAATGGTCATTGGCAAATGCCGACACATTTGGCCATCATCAACAATCCCACGTCGCTTGTCCTCAACCACATCCATCCCCAGCAATGACAGCCCACTGACCCACAATGACACACAACGCAGATGGCACGACAACACAACAACACGACGACACGACGACACGACGACACGACGACGATGATGACACAACGACGACGACACAATGACGTGTCAACGACGTGTGACGCGGACAACACGACAACACAATGACAACAACGACACGATGATGTGTCAACAACGCCTGCCGACGAGACAACGAGGTGACGACAACGCCCAAGGAGAATGAAAGGCAACAACGACGCGCAACAGTGACAGGACGGACGATGACACAATGGCGATGACACAACACGCGAGGACGACGACAAAACACATGACACGAGGACGGCAACACAACGCAACATGAGGATGGCGACACAACACAATAACACGTCAACAATGCATGCCAATGACCATGTGCGAACGGGGATGAGGGCCCAGCACCATCCCCTCCCCCCTCCATTACTCACCATTCCATCCCCTCACCATTACTCACCACTCCTTCCCCCCACCCTTACTCCCCTCCCTTGCTGCTCACCACTCCCTCCCCCCTCCCTTGCTCCCTCCTCCTCCCTTGCTCCCTCCTCCTCCCTTGCTGCTCCCCACTCCCTCCTCCTCCCTTACTCCCTCCTCCCTTGCTGCTCACCACTCCCCACTCCCTCCTCCCTTGCTGCTTACCATTCCCTCCCCTCCTTTTCTGTTCCTCCCCCCTCAATTTTTGTCCCTTCCCCCTCACTTTTGTCCCTCCTCCCTCCCTTTCTGATCACCACCCCCTCCCCCTTCTCTGTAACATAGAATGTAGTAAAATAAATTTATGTAGGTATAAAATATACTTTGTTTTTGAAACCTCAATGTCTTAAGGAATTTAGCATAAGGTCTGACCAGGGCCTGACTTGTTTAGATTTACTTATAAGAATTGCAGACTGGACACTGAAGTCTGTTGGAAGTTGTGCCTTTTTTGCTTAGAAGTCCATTGGAAGTCCAGCAGACTGAGAACTTAGCAATTATGATGGTTTCTGCCTCTGTCTGTTGGAAATCTGATGGAAGTCCAGTGGACATCCAACGGACACAGAATTCCGGCCAGTCCAACCATTTCTTGCTTCTAAGTAGTTTGAGTGGACTTTCACTGGACTTTGCCTGGACTAGCAGCGGAATCCAGTCATGTCCAACAGACTCCGATGGTCTTCTGACAGACTGTCTGCTGGGTCCATTGGAAATGGCAGGGTCCAATGAAAGTCTGTCGGAGTCCGTTGGACAAGCAGTGGGAGTGTAAAGTACTGTAATTTGCCCATCAGTGAATTTGAGGGTCAGCACCAGTGAATTTCGGGTGATGAGCAAGGCCAGTGTACAGCAGTAGCTATGTCGCTGTCCTCCACTGACCAGGTCAGCTGTTGCTTTCCTGAGACCTAACCCTAAGGCCTAACATTTCTGTTCAATCCCAGTTGGTAGCTTTTTCAAAAGACTTTTCATACTGCATAAGGCTGGCCTCTACAAGACTAGAACTGACATATAGATATATGATAGTTAGATAGGTTCCATTCTTCAGCATAAGCATTGTTCATAAGTAGGACATCGAAACAATTAAAAATCTCATATATGTTCATAGGTCCCCTGTCTCTTGCTCCTCCTGTTCCTCCTGCTCCTCCTGCTCCTCTTCCTCCTCTGCCTCAAGGTGTTCCAACAGCTTGATATCAACTTCTTTGAACTTCTTGCAATCTTGTGCAACAATATCAGCCTCCCATCTAATGATTGAGAAATATCAGTGTTGGGATGCAAACATAGCACTCATGAATCATGATACCTTATCCATGCTGCTACCTTCCAATCCAATCTGTAGCTCTTCACCAGCTTTCATAACTCCTGGTCAAGCTTCTTCCAGAACCCAGTGTCAGTGCCTTTCTTGTTTTTCTTGCGCACAAAGGTGTTGACAATTGGTGCTGCAATTTGGTGCTGCATCAAAACTGAAGTTAGCAGTACCTAGACACAAAAGAGTGTGCACATTACCTGAAGTGCGATGGTTGCCAGCATATTTGGATTCTTGGACAGCTTGCCTTGTGTGTGATATTCATTATGTAGAATCTCAACAAGATCATCCAGGGGCAACAATGACAACCAGAAGAGCTGAGAAGTAAATGATGACTAAGCAAAAAGACATATCAATTAGTTGAGCACACATACTTGTTTCCGATACTTATTCTTTACTTGTACAATGTGGTTGTTGAGAAATCATTTGATTGTTGCTTTGATTACTTTGTTAGTGGTGAAGACCACGAGGTGGAACTTTGAACACTTAGTCATGATATATTTCTATCTCAAAATGTCAGCAAGGTAAGTTATGTATGCAGGAAACTTGCTTACCATCACTGTGCTAACCACTGCCTGATACTCAAATGTAGGCACTGCCATCTGATGTCAGAGAAGGGCCTTCAATGCCTCCTACATGAATCCATGAGCAAGTGAGCGAGGAAGATAGTGATGGGGGTAAGAAGCTGCACCTGTTGCATCAGGCTTAGGCACCAGTTACCCTTTGTAATCTCATGCATTTTATTGAGTGTTGCCCCCATTGACTCCATTTGGGAAGTCATCTTCTCGAGCACTTGTTCTAACAAGAGTATGCATGCATTGAGGAGGGCCATCTTGACAACAGGATCCACAGTCATCTGAGATGTTGTAAGTTATGCAAGGGCAGCAACAAAAAGGCTTACATAGTTGTAGTGGGCCATAGGCATCACATCTGGAGCTGCCAAAATCCACCCCATAATCTGGGATGTCTCCTTCATGTTGGTGACTGTGCAAGGGGGGCAACAGTTGAAAAAAATTGAGTGGGGTGTTCTCATCAAAGCTCCCATGTGAGTTTTGACTCAGGCTGGATTGTGATGGAGCATATGGCATGTAGCACCCATCAGTATGTGGCATATGATTTGGGAAATGGGATTCAGGTGAGGGCATTGCTGGGGGGTTGACAGGATGGTTGGCAGACAGAAGAACCAGGCAATTGAGTGGAATCAAATGCTGACATTGATAAAGTCAGCCAAAGCCATCAACATTAATTGGCACTTACTCTGTATGCCAATGGGTCACAAAGAAATGAAAGAATGGGGTCAGCAGGCATCCACATAGTCAGTTTTTTTGTTATATTGTTCTTCAGTGACCTTGACAACATTTTAGTCTTTTGAACCCAGAGTTTGGGTGGCAGAACTCACAAGTCAACGATGCTCAGGCTGTTGAGTTCTTTGAAGAGGAACAAGGTGGATTGGATGAAATTCACAATCTTGGAAAAGGTCAGCTATGTTTTTCAACTCAATTCTCTGTCACTCATGCCAGTGTGTGCTGTTCATCACATCAGGTCCAACTTCTACAATTGATGTATCACTGCCTTTCGAGGATGAGCAAGGTAGAGACAACATGAGAAAGCAAAGTGAGTGTTTGAACCAAGTTTGAACATGAAGGCGATGACTGACGCTGGTCACAACAGCTTGTCGTCACACTTCTCAACTTCTTCAAGGCAGATTTCCTTGTTCCCTCCAGCATGACATCCTCCATTGCCTCTGTCAGACAGAATTTCAGTGCTGAATCCTTCGGAAGTCACTTGCTATAATATCACATCAGAACAACCAGCTTCTCCAGACCCAGCAACACCTTCTCAATTTGCTTCGACCAGTTGCATCAAATCCCATGCAGGAAAATCTAGATGATGACAACTACTACTTACCTATGCCACACTCTGATGCCACTGATTACACACTCGACTCCACTGAGGAATCCCAACTTCTTATCCCAAGAGGCCACAACCAGTCACCATCACTGTCTGAAAGCAACATTGACCTGGATCCTTATACCCCTTCTCTCGACTCACAGATTGAAATGGCAGTTATTGGAGATCACACTGTGCAGGGAAAACTACTGGGAGTTTCAAGAGACCATTACAATCATACAATGAAGTAGTAGCAAATCATGTACCAGTACAACTTCACCAGTCTTACTCACCCATGTCCATGAAGTTTGTCCCCCTGATGGGCCTGCAGCAGTGTCTTCTTGTTGGTGACTTGCATATATAGATGACAGAGGATCGTACTCAAAGGCAAAAGTTTGCAAAGTACTTGGGGCCATGTTTGATTTGGTTTTTCATGCCCATTTTGTTTGTTTTTCAAATCCATCACCATGCTTTCTTTTCCCCTTGCCAGGAGCATGTGTACCTGTCAATGATGTTGTGGCCACCTCAGTAAAAACAGCCCCAGCTATGAACTGCTCATGATTCTCACCAGCTTTCTCTACCATCAAATCCTGAACCATTGTTGGGTGGGGCAAAAGAGGCCAGAATGTCTGGAGATACTGGGAGCTGCAAAGTTGTGCCAGATTGAGGAGAATATCCTCAGGACAATTGCTGTGTGAGATTTCCAGGTCAAAACAACCTGTGCTCATCTGTTCTTGCCTTATTTCTCGAGTTTGTGCTGGCTGACAATTACAGTGACTAGGCAAAAGTCTTGCACCACACAAATAATTCTATATCCTCTCCAAGTTCAAGGGAATAGTTACCATATATATATGGTAATATACAGATATCCTATATACATCTTTGACATGAATATGAGATCTGGATCTCATGCCCTGCTCCATGTAGAAAAAAGTGAAAAAACTAGGGTTTTGAGAGTTTTGCAGATACTTTATATGAGGGTCTGAAAAAGTGTGAAGAATTAAGTACTTGCTAACCCAAGTATACAGCACTTTGAATCATATCAATTGGACTAGTGGTTGTTGAGATATAGGTGTAAGAAAAGGGCTTATTTTGGTCAAATGTGGTAAAATATGGACTATTTGACCAAAACAAGCCATTTTCTTACACCTATATCTCAGTAACCGCTAATCCAATTGATATGATTCAAAGTGCTGCATACTTGGGTTAGCAAGTACTTAATTCTTCACATTTTTTCAGACCCTCACATGAAGTATCTGTAAAACTCTCAAAACCCTAGTTTTTTCACTTTTTCCTACATGGAGCAGAGCATGAGATCCAGATCTCATATTCATGTCAAAGATGTATATAGGATATCTGTATATTACCATATATATATGGTAACTATTCCCTTGAACTCAAAGAGGATATAGAATTATTTGTGTGGTGCAAGACTTTTGCCTAGTCACTGTATGGGCAGCACAGTTGTGAATGACGTTGACTGTTGCAACACATTCCTGGGGATTTGAAATAAAATTCACATATTAAAAACTCAGCAGAACATTGTACTTACCTGTAGTTGACACCATGTTGGGCCCTTGTTAGCTTTTCTCAAAGCAGGGAGTTGATATGGCAAAATGGCATCTTGACCAATGTCATAACGCTGGACCAATAAACCTAATGGTTGCTGGGTAGAGTTATTGACCAATATCTCAAGGACTTGTCCAACTTGATGAGATGAGTTTGCTGGAGTTTTTTGGTAGATGAGAAAACCCAATGTTTTGGCAACATCCCCTCCAGTGAGAATAACCTGTGTACAATCCTAAAGATCAGCCCCAGGACCTGCTGCTCTTGGGGGAGTCCTAAGTACCTGATAGGTTTGGGTTTCAGCCCACTTCAAAGTCTCAGGCTTCTCTGGGTTGAGTGTATATTTTCCTGGGGAGATATAAGTTTCAATATGGCTTCTTGGATAGAAGTAAATCCTGACCAGTTGTGTTCTTGCCAAAAAAATGAGAGAGTCCCATAAGTTTCACAAAGACTTGATCCTTCACAAGGTTTCGTATGCTGGAACCTGCCTGTCGGTAGGTGGGAGGGGATAAGCCTTGCTTGTCTTTCAACACTGGAACCCAACCACCACTAATAAGATGTTGGACTGCATGCATGTGATCAAAGGAGTGGGCTATATCCAAACTTGGAGCTTGTTGGTTTGAGTGAACACTGCGTGTGCGAATCACATAATTGTATGACTCAAAGGACTCTGTTGCACAGAGTATTGAAGGCCCAAGTTTTTGAATGTGAAGTAGGATGTGGAGCAGAATGTGGAATTTTGGTTTATTGAACCACTGTGTATTCCAGAGTGCTGTTTGAGCAAGGAAATTGTCAATGGCATGCTCCAGTTCAATCTAAGATTATAAAATGAATATAACACAGACCCAGATTCAAAATGTTTCTACTCACCAGATAAGAGCTAAGATCATTTATTTCTGGTTGAAAAACAAGGGGAGCCAGCTGACATGGTGCAACCCATGCATTGTAAGCCTTCTCAGGAATTAGGCCATAGAGAATGGCAGGTGCAAGCTGGAGAACCAGATGAAAATCATGTCCTGTAAGTGAGCCTGCATACTGAACCAAGTCCTGTGGTGGAAAAACTATTAATTCGTGCTTTGAGGAGTTCCTTTTCTTCCTTGTTCTGGTGTGCAACTGCATCTCTCCAGAAATATTTCACAAAGCCCAGCAAGACCACATGAAGAATTTCAACAGGAGAGTCTGTATTTGGATCAAAATCTATTTCATAATGTCTTAGCTGCAAATTTTTATTTGTAGGATGAAAGCATTCTTACCTTTGAGTCAGAGAGATGGGCTAAATATGTTGATGCCAGCAGGCATTGATTTTCTAAGATCTTGAAGAATTCACACCACATACTGATTATCATTGATACTTGAATTGTTCTTCTGTCTTTCTTTTGCTTGAGCACAAGCATCAGCTAGCTTCTCAGCAAAGTGTTGAAAATATTTATCCTTCACTCCAGACTCTGTTTGCATTGATGCTGCTGTTGAAGGTGCACCATGTAGATAAGTGTCCAGCTGCATCTGTAAGGCCTTTATGGTGTCATCTTTTGACCAAGGAACACCAATCTATATCCAGCATTTCAGTGAGTACCAATTTAATATGTAAGCCACATACTGAGAGGAAATCTTTAACCCTTTCCTTTTCCCCTGCCAGTTCCTCTGGTCAATTTTTTACATCTGCACCCCGAACTGTACAAACATGGCAAAAACACTTTCCTTTCAATCCAATGTGTGATGTAAATTCACTTTGCATTGGATTATCACCAAGCATAGCAAGAATCCAAGGGAGTAAGAGCACTAATCCCTTGAACTCACAGTCATATGCCTCAATTCCAGACTCTTGAGCTTCTCTGTAAAAACAAAGTAAAAATAAATTTTTAACTGGTGGCATTATATAGCACTTACTTGAGAAATTCTACAACTGCATCAAACATTTCTAAAGGAGTAGCACTGTTTGATGTGGCCAAAAAATGAATGTTATACAGAAGATGGGCCATCTGGGGGGAAAGACCAGCAAGGGTGATTAGAAGCGAATTGTGCTTGTTCCACTTCTTTGAAATATTTCCTGAAGTGTCATCACAATAGAACCACAGTGGCACACTCAGAACATGACATCCTTGCACTATAACACGTAGGCAGTTGGGAGAAACAACTTCATAATTTATAATGACCAGATGTCCATTGTTATTTGTGTTTGCAATTCCTTGAAACTAAGTTTTAAATTGTGACACAATTATCAATAAGATATTACACACCTACAATCCTCTGAGGATTTTTAAGGTTATGATAGCTGTGCACAACCTGTAGCTCTGGGTAGGGTACAACAAATGAGGTGAGAGGCACCTCTTCACAGGAATTGGAGCAGTTGTCAATGAGAAGGCAGTCCTCTGTGGGATGAGGCATCAAACACTGAACCTTGGCATGAAGTTTTCTGTTGCGAATGAACCACAGAGAGGGTAATACAGCAACCATTTCATCATTGCCCACACCAAGTGCAACAAGTGCTGGCTCATTAACAAAATAATCCTTTCCCATATGACAAGCCATTGGCCCTGCAAGATCAGCATGAACATCATTCTTCCATTTTTCAGCTTGGCATGCTTCGGCAAGACATTCTTCAGAGTCTTCAGTAAATACTCAGATGTGTGGACGAATGAGAGGATTTGCAAATTCCTGTGAAAGCAAAGTTGAGTCATTGTTGAGCATAAGGAATAATAGCCAACTTACATCTGAAAGAATTTTCCCAAGATTCAAGACAGAGAATACATTCCCCATTTTCCCCATTTTTCTGGATGGATCTGTCCCACAATATTTGAGAATATTGGAACAGTGAGATTTGACCTGGTGGACTGAAGGGAGATCCTTGACTCCACATTTTGATGCAAACCAGCAGGTAGCATTGAGTTCTGCCTCAGAGAATACAGAATGGGGAAACAATGTCATGATGTCAAGTAGTGCTTCCTTTGTGAGGGTTAGGATGAATTATGACATGAAACCAAGGATGTGCACCTCTCAACTGCGCCAAGGCCACCAACCATCTTGTGACCCTTCATCACTCTCAAGCAACTGTTCTTCCATGACTGAAAGCTTGGGTTCTGTTTCACCCAAACCATGCCCTTCAAATCCCTCAAGATCAAATGTATTGGAATCCTCTGCATCTGACATCAGAGAGTCAACATCTGCCACTGACTCAGTCTCTGATTCATTATCACTCAGCAGCTGAGGCAAGTGGCTCCAGTCAAAATTGGGATCTCCCTCGTCTTCCTCATAATCTGAGTGTGTTGCAAGACTCAGACCCCAGACTTCATTAAAATCATCATATATTTGGTCAGGATTATTGTCTGCAAGGCAAGGTCCTGGCACAGTTTGGAAGGGAGGGAAGTAGCCACTGTGCATCTGAGTTGATGGCTCAGCAGGCATGGGATTGGAAGATGGTTCCTGAGGTGGGCTCGACATATGCATGGGACTGGATGGTGGCTTGTTGCCACACCAACTGATTTCCTGTACACATATAACATGGTCTCAGGAGTCTTCATGTCGAATAGCTTCAGACAGATACATCCATGTCATCTGTTCACATCCCAACATGCAAAGGAACTTGGTTCTGTCTTGAAGGAATGCTGGAGCTCTGAAAGTAAGAAGACATAGAAACAGTCAAACATAGAGTAGTTACACATTGGCCTTTGAAGAGACATTCTCATGGTGAAGTCTTGCTCTAGGGGATAGGACAGTCAGTTGAGGAGCTACGTCAAAAGAACTTAGACAGTGCTGAATCAGACAATGATGTCATTGTTGGGCATTGAGCTCACAGAATTCAACAATTCATATTTCTAGCTAACTACTACATATATGCCAGTGACAGACTTGGGATATTTCACTAGCCTTGTTGGCCAGTGAAAAGTCAACAGCACTTTACTGGATTTTCACAGTTCATACCACTGGATTTCCGAAACATGTGATCCAGTGATTTTCCAGTGTCAGGCCATATAGTGGTGTAATTGTTGTTGGTGACTTTTGTGCAATTCCAAGTTCTTCATAGAGGTTTCTGAGCCAGTAGGCTTCATGAGCAGCTTCTGATAAAGCAACATATTTAGCTTCAGTTGTTGAGAGAGCAGTAAATGTCTGTCTTTTAGAACACCATGTTATCACTCCCCCTGCTGCAATGAAGATGTAGCCAGCCATGGACTTGTAATCTTCTGTGTCAGCATAGGCGGCATCAGCAAAACCATGGAAGAAACTGTGGAACAAGTTGTTTTCTTTGTTGCTTTGGGAGTTGGAATATGTTATTCCATGTGATTTTGTGCCTTTGAAATATCATAGGATATGTTTTAATGCCATGACATGTTGAATTGTGGGTTGGCAGTGTAAGAGGCAAGACAGTTGATGGCAAAAGCAATATCTGGTTGGGTGGCATTGGTGAGGAATTGTAGCTCACCTAAACATGTGCAAAGTAGTTACTTTGGCTACCTTCATTTCCTTCTGGATTTGGTAAAATTTTGACTTTTGGATCCAGTGGCATTGAGACAGGGTTATAATCTGTCATATTTTCATGTTGGAGAATAGTCTCAATGTACTGCTGTTGGGAAATTGTGATGGAGTTCCCAGTATGAGAGATTTCAATGCCAATGATTTTCTTTGGCTCTCCCAGATCAGTTACCTCCTTCATTTTCTGCATCAAGTTGTCACCCAATGCAAATAGAAGAAGGTCATCAACCCAAACAGTGATGATGGAGATTTTATCTCCATCCCATCGTATGTAGATGCAAGGATCCAAATAAAGTCTTGTATATCCAAGCTCAAAGAGCTTGGTGTCCAACTTGTGGTTCCATTCATGACCTGATTGTTTCAAGCCATAGATGGTTTTGACAAGTTCACAAAGTGCTGTCATTGTACCCCTCTGGTTGTTTCATGTAGACCTTCTCCTTCAAAATGCCACTAAGGTAAGCACCTTTGATGTCCATCTGTTGTATCTTGTATTTATTCTTGACTGTTAGAGAAAGAACAGCACAGAGTGTTTCCATGTGTGCAACAGGTGAAAATGTTTTGACATAGTCATAACCTTTGGGCACATCCTTTTGCTACCAATTGTGCTTTGTATTTGGTAATTTTACCAAGTTGGTCATGTTTTTTGATGTAGACCCATTTGTTGGCAATAAGTATGGCATTGGGAGGTGGGTCAATTAGTTTCCAAGTTCCCATTTGTAGAAGTTGTTTATGTTTGATATACATAACATGTTGCCATTCTGACCAGTCATAAGAGGCCTTGGCTTCTTTGAGACTGTTGTGCTCATCTCCTGCCATAATGGCATAAATTTCATCATTGTCATTTTCAATGATAAGATTCCCCTGCTTGTTGAGTTCATCAGGGTAGGCTTTATTCAGAGCTCAGTAGTCGACATGTTTCCCTCTTGTCCTTCATTGGAACAGTTCTTCCTCAGTAGTACATTTCCCATTTTCATTTGGTTCATCTGTAGATTGTACAGGTGGTGTCTTCTCCCCTTCAGGTGTTGTATTGATTTTGATGTCATCTATGGGAGGAGGGGTCGTGTTTTGGGTGAGGAAACAGAAATTTCTTGAGGATAGAATTTTGCAGGTGGCTGCATTGTAATAAAGAACAGAATTAGAACCATCTTCATAGCCAACATAGGTGTGTCATGTCAATTTGGTCTGAATTTTGGCTGTTCAGCTTTTCCTTGATGTAGGATCCAGACTGGTGCCCCAAATTCACCAAGATGAGAGACATTTGGCCTATTATTATGCCAAATTTCATAAGGTGTGTGTTTGCCAAGGGGTGAAGTGAAAGCTTGATTTCTTAGGTAGGCAGCGTGAGCTACAGCTTGTTCCCAAAGAAATTCTGGAAGGCCATGAGCATTGATCATTGCACATGCAAGCTCTACCAGTGTTCAGTTCATGCATTCAGCATCTCCATTTTGGGATGGAAAATAGGGAGCTATAGTTTGAATTTTGATTCCCTGTTGTGCACACCAGTCCCAAAGGTCTTGGTTTACAAATGCTTTCCCCCAGTCAAAGCATAGTGCTTTTGGTTTTCTCCTAAGAGTTTTAAGGTGTGTAACATAATTTTTAATGCTTTGAACAGCCTGATCCTTTGCTTTGATGAAGTCTAGGGAAGTGAATCGTCCACGATCATCAACGAAAATGATGTAGTATTGGTTTCCGTTGATGAAGGAAATATGGTACTTTCCCCACATGTCAATATGTGTAAGTTCCCCAGGTTCAGTCTTTCGTTCAGAAGATTCCTTGAATGGTTCAACAGTTTGATTTGCCTCTGTACAAGGGATACAGTCTGGCTTGGCTGTCCAAGTGTCAACGTTGAGGCCATTGACAAGATTGAGATCTAGTAATTTTTGTAGACCTGAATAACTGATATGGCCAAATTGTTTGTGCCATGTTTCCCAACTTTGAGCTGGTTCAAAGGTGAGGAATACGGTCCCACAAGAATATCTTCGGCTATCACCAATCGGAGTTCCAATCAAAACAAATTTCTCCCTCCTCTCATCCACAAGACCCCACTTTTTGCCCTCCTCAAGAAAAACAAGATCAAAATCATACCTGAAACCCTCTTGCTTGGAGGAGTTCGACCAGCAGTAGTTCTCCATCGCATGTTTCCTGTTGGATGAGTGAGAACTTGTGATGGATGGTGAGTTTTTGGAGTGGATGATGCTTTTGTGCCCTAACAAACATCTCCAATAGAACTGCATGGAAAGTAATTGAGACTTGTTCTTGGCTGAGCCATTGAGCTATGAAGCCTACTACTTTACTTTTGCTGGGTTGTGCATACTCCTACAAGTGTGCACGACATTAGAGCTCTGAAGCGCGATGGTTTTCTTCTCTTTTGAAGAACATTGCTCACTTCATCTCAATGACCAGCCTAAAGCCAAATCCGGAACTGGCAAGAAGCCCGCTGCGGCCCCCTTTGGTGTGAGCAAGACCACCAAGGTGAAGAAGAACCCTTTGTTCGAGGCGAATGCCAAGAACTTTGGCATCGGTACGTTGTCGTTCTGTCATCTCTCTTTTGGTATTCTCGAAACTCAGCTTGGACCACACACAGGCCAGGACATCCAACCTCAAACCGACCTCACCCGTTTTGTCAAATGGCCTGAATACGTCCGCCTCCAAAGGCAAAAGGTCATTCTGCACCAATGTCTCAAAATCCCACCCACTATTGCCCAGTTCTCGCATACCCTGGATAAGAACACTGCCACCCAATTGTTCAAGCTGTTGAACAAGTACTGCCCCGAGTCCAAGCAGGAGAAGAAGGCCCATTTGACTGCTGCTGCTGCATCTGCTGCTGAGGAGAAGGAGAAGGATGCAAAGGTCTGTTCATTCCCTCCCTTTCATTTGCTACTCAACCTCTGACATTATTATGAGCAGGATTCCAAGAAACCTCTCTTCATCAAATACAGCCTCAACCACATTGTCGCCCTCATTGAAGCCAAGAAAGCCACGACTCGTTTAGGAAGGTGGCTGTGAGGGTGGGTTGTATAGAATAAATGTTGCTAGAATTTTAACCACCATATGGCGTAGCGGAAATATTGCTGCTGGGACTTCACGTGACATTTCCCGAGGCTAGAGTTCAATCCTTATCACTTGAGACAGCGACTAATATGTAGGGCTACATATGTACAAACATATGCTCTCAAAACTGTGGAATACGCTG
This sequence comes from Laccaria trichodermophora, assembly GCA_018417955.1. Taxonomy (NCBI): domain Eukaryota; kingdom Fungi; phylum Basidiomycota; class Agaricomycetes; order Agaricales; family Hydnangiaceae; genus Laccaria; species Laccaria trichodermophora. The sequence goes on from JACTVC010000036.1 coordinate 27,971, forward strand.
AAATCTCTTTTGTCCTGGTATATTTACTCTCAATTTCTAAGTTCGGTGATAGATTTGTACGTCTACCATATGCATACAACAAACTTACAATTAAATAAGGGATCAGATCCTAAAAATGAACAAATAAATATGATCTGAGTTCATATTTAGAATATGCTAAAATCTTGGCCCAGGAAGTTCAGCAAATTCTCAATATGAATTTAGATCATATTTATTCAATCATTTTTTGGATCTGATCCGTTTTTTTATTGTAAGTTTATTTTATGCATATGTTGGATATACACTTCCATCACCAAACTTAGAAAATGAGAGCAAATATGTTAGGGGAACACTGGTTTTGGTGTATTCTCCAGTTTTTAGTGCCTATGTTTACATCTATGTGGCCCTTCATATCCGTTGCTGCCTGAAGTGTATGCATCCACTTATTGTTTTATATATTATAATAACAACAACAAATATTGGAATTCATTGGAATCTCTCGGAATCTGTTGGAATTTGACTGGAATATACTTTCCATTGGAATTCCATGGAATCTGGTTGGAATTCCAATGGATTCCAATGGAAACTGTTCTGGGAGGCTCCCGGATTCTGACCATTTCCACCAGATTCTGTCAGATTCCATTGGAATTTCCATAGAATTGGAAACCAGAATGGCTGAGGCTCCAGCCAACTAGTTTCTGTCAATTCCATGGAATTCTGACATTCCACTTGGAATCCACCGGATTCTGCCAGAACTCATGGGGGATGGTAAAGACCTCGTGGGGTGGTGGACTTCATGGCAATAAGTCTACCCAGATGCTTAGGAAGCGTGCCAAGGCTGCTGGGCAGAGTACAACTGCTGCTTCGCTTGGGAGGCTCTGAGCATTTCATGGGAGACGTTTGGAGCAGGGTCCCTTGGAACCTTTTGAGTGGTTTGGGAGTCTGGTGTATATGCACACTTCCAGCTTATGTTTATGCACAAATTTATTGTCATGTTCATATGCATTATGTGGTTCTTGATGTTGCGTTATGCAGTGTATGTAGTCCAGAATGCCTCATCTCTGAGTGCTTTTATCATGTCTCCGGTTTTTCGTTGCTGGTTTGAAGCCGCAACTCTCTTGCAGCTCCCTCTCTTGTGCTTACCTTACCATCATAATCCCTGCTTTTCCCAATACTTGTACTATCAGTGACCAGGAGGTTGATATGCTTCAGGAGTTTGAAATCCCCAATTTCCTCTCTTAATTTTGACACAGGCTTTCTGGTATTTATTTCTGGACTAATTATGACTCTTACAAATATGAATATCAACCTTTTTTGTGCAACAACCAAGTCTGATGAGCTCAGGATTTTTAAAGGTGGTTTTTGGCACATCAAAACCATGATGTATGCAAATGATTTTCAAGATCTAATCCAATCCTTTGCATTAGGCTATCTAAAAATTTATAAGCATGTACTAGTAAACAACATGACTTCAAATACAAAAAATTGAGCAGAAAGGTGAAGAACTATGCTTATAATCCAATGAATTTCGATTCTTTGTCTGCTGAGCGTGACAGACGTGATTTTGGGCTGCGTGGTTTTGAACCCTGACAGTCGCATCACCTATCAAAATTCTGACAGTTGGATGTGACTTGGACATGACAGCCATTTCAATCTCCCGAAACAATCGACTTCGACAACCGGTAAGCCTCTGTCAGCTTCCACCACTGTTCAATAAAAAAACTAAAAATATGTTCATGTTCATGAGATACACATTCACCACCACACAAAATTTGGAGGCCTGGAGTGTAGCGGTTGTGGCATAATTCAGCCAAAGGTCAAATCATTTCAAACTCCTGGTCACTGATACAGTGATTGTACTGTACCAATTCAATCAATTCGTCGGTCACGCATCACAAGGGGTCCAAAATCGACGAATTCTGGTGAAGTCACAGGTCACAGGAGCTAGTGACGAAACCCCTAAATAGGTCCGGAAATGCGAAAAAGTGCCTTTTTGAGATAAAATTCGGCTTTTTCGTGTCTAGTGCCACTTGTAACAGACTCTATTTCAATTTTTCTTTTCAACAGAAAAACAGGCCACCTGCCCCTACAGCTCGACGAAATTTTTGGTGGGTCACACCTCCCTCAGCGACACGATGAAACAAAAATTTTGGCGCACAGGTCACAGGTCACAAGGTGCGACGAATTGATTGAATTAGTACAGTATCCCCGTGGTGTATTGGCCCTGTAACCAGTCAATTTTTTGACACAAAGGCAAGGACGTGTTCCTCAAGTAGAACACAGTTCAAAACATGCTAAATATGAGGTATAAATACATGGCACTGCAGGTCTGAAAAAAAAAAAGACTATTTTAGTTTGGAAAGTTTCTCTTCAAAACTTGGTGTGATGCATGACATCATGCCCACTTCTCTTCATTCAAACCCCTTTGTGATGCATGACGTGAAGAATCAAGGGGGCCCCGGGAGTTTATAAATTACCTGGGGTCAGTTTTTTTTTTAAGAGTTTGAGTACCTCCCCCCCCATCTTCAAATATGTTATTCCAGGAAAAACATAGCAATTTTTGCTCATTTCTACATGTGAATCGACAATTCTGTACTAGTAAGACTCTGAGAGATATTCTACGCCATGCGTGCATGTTTTCATGTGCGGGCGTGATCCTCACAGCGCCACTCCTTTGGTGCAAGCTCAAATTTCCCTTAGGCCCTGTCTCTGGTGATTGGGCCTGATTGGAGGAGTTGCTTAAGCCTTTCCATGCCGCTGCCAGTGATGATGTGGGGATTTTCTTCACTCCAATCTGGAACAATGTCCGTGTCCTTCCTTCCTCTTTCTTTGCTTCACGCGCTTTCATGCAGGGCTTTTTTCCTTGGTGCTGAACGATCCCCACTGGTCCCACTGTTCCAACCTGCACATCTTCATCACACTCAGGGCATTTCACAGTTGTCGACACATCATATTTGATCTTCTCCAACTTCTCTTTATTCTAGGTAGAATAATCAACTGTATTTGAGACTATAGAGGACTTAAACATCATACAACTGACCTTTCCTTATGCCATGGTTGCCGTTCATAAGCTGTATGAAAAAAATGAGAAGAGATGAACCAAAAACCAAAAAAAAAGATCCATTCTTCACCCAAACAGTGCTTTGAATATCCTTAATTAGTTGTCTAAGATGTCTGAAGTTTGTGGATGTGATGCGCCGTTGTTAGGTGCTGTTAAAAATAGATTTCAGAAGGATTACTACTAAATTTTTTTAAGCACTCTGAGAGAGCCCCCCCCCTCTACCTTGGGTGACGGCTTCAGTTCCCAGTACCCCCTTGTGAAGAATGGTTGTAATCGTACAGTAATTCCGGAAGAGGTCTTTCCCAATCAATGAAAGTAATGTCACCACATGTGTCAGTAAACGTGCCAGACAACGAGACATTGATATTGGAATTTAAAATGCTATTGAAGAAGAAGGACGTCTGGGATTCAGGCAGGACTACCCCAGGTATGGTTTCGACACCGGGGCGAACAATCCAAATGCTGTTTGTTGCATAGATGAAGACAATACCCTCTACGGTAACGTGGGTTGCGCTCGTTTGGGAGGGGTACCCCACAGGCTTGGTAGTGGCTCGTGCGCCTCTCCCTACATGGACTGCAGATTTAGCGCTGACAAAGTCAGACTTAGTGCTTCTGAGATGGGTAAGTCGTGGAAAGACATCTTCCAAGACGTATGGACCCCTCGAGAATTCGGCTGGTTGTGAAGAGGACACTGAAATGTAAAGCTCGTCCTCAACGGCGATGAAGTGGCAGTTTATGGCTGTGACATGTGTCGCATTCGGAAACACAAGTGGTCCAGGTCGTGCGTTCTCCTTCAGTGGTGCGTTGAACACCGTGGACAGGATATCTGGGAAACATGTTTGAAAATCCGGAATCGTACGACTCCAACGATTGACCAATCGGCGTTCGTCGTTCCACTGGCACGTCGTATCAAGGTATGGGCAACCCCGCATCTGATGTTTTTTTTGAAAGATTCGTGCAGTTTCCATAAACAGATCACCAAGCGGGTAGCAATGATACTGGGGGAGAGTTGTGATGGTGTCATCGAAAGAATTTGGGTCAGAGGTGAGAAAATTTTGAACAGTAAGGTGTGTAGGTGTGACAAATAGACTTTCCATAGAAAGTGTTGTGCTGATTAGGTGACCACAGCCGGATATCAGTTTGAAAGGATCATTGATAGTTTTATTTGGGTCCCAATCATCACCCATTTCCGCGATGTTGAGTAATTGGATGAGGAAATTGATTTCAATATTTTCATAAAAGACCACCAAATGAAGCGTACGTCGAAGGCGAATCCTTGAAGACCCAGGACGTTCGTCGATCCGTTTGAGAGAACGTATGAAAGTTTCTTCAAGCCCTCTTGGTAAGCTTTGGAGTGCATTTCGGATATCGTAGTCTGTTTCGCACTCTAAGATGCTCACAACTTGAAAAAATACATAAAGAAACCTGCATATCGGTCGAAAAATTAGACCAATCAGTGTTCATATCTTTACGAAATGTAGCTCACATTCCGTCAGCATTTTTAACGAGAGTTTCGATCATCTCCTCCAGTAAGGTGCGATCCCGTACAAAATTTGGGTTCTTCTCAAGATGATTATCGAACGTCTTGACAAGGTAACTCCTGATGTCGTGTTCAATGTCGTTTGAATTGATCTTCTGTTCTTGAAGTGCGAAGTGGGATCGAAAGCTGTGCCTGATGTCATCCTCATCCCTACTGGATATAAAGAGGTGGGTGGATGATGGAAGCTGATGGAGCAAGCGGAGGATGCTTTCCCTGTCCTGACATTCATCCAGGGCGTCGATGACAATTGTAAGGTATCCGCAACTTGAGCAAGTTGCAAGCCCGCTCAATACATCAGCCAAGGGTACGTCGGTCACTGATCGAGTCCTCGAATACTTGGCTAGAATGTCGTAGACAGGAGATGGCGATTGTGGAAGAGAGTCATCAAACGAGCGGAGTAACTGCCCCAGAAGACTTCGAAAGAGGTATTCCGCTTTACTTTTCTCCGGAAATCTATAATCGCAGTAAAATGATAACAATCGAGAATTGGCGCGTTGGTTTTCCTTGAGATCCTCAATCACGAGGGACCTGGTAATATGTCAGGCTTACAGACCAGCACATGGTTTGAGTAATATCTTACGTCAAAACCGTCTTTCCCGAACCCGCTGTTGAAAGTAAACATTCAGAAGCTGGAAACCTGAATGACTACTCACGCTTTCCATGGAGCCAGAAAAGCGGACCAGAGTCGACTCCCCACGAATCTCGCCAACTTCTGTATAGCGGAGCCTCGAGAAGCCAGGTACCAGAGTCTAAAGACATCTTCTTTCCGATGGATTGTGCGTGCTTCTCGCCGCAATCGGAGTCCTGGAAGTGTAAAAGGTCTAGGAGGTGATCCATCTCTTCTCGCCACTTGGCAATGACGTGTTCTTCTCGATCTGCATGGTGAGCCTCGCGATCTGCATGTTCAACTTCATTTTTGAGCATAATGTGCCGTTTTTCGAGACTAGCGACAACAGCATCAAAGTCGTCCTCAAACCAAAGGGACAAAACAACAATGCTAAGGAAATCTAGGATAATGAATTGACAAGCACTGATGTCGATGCGATGGGAGTAGAACATACTTCGCATGCGCTTCCTACGGTTGATAAAAGTCTTTTTTATCGTCATAAAAACAGTAAGGATATCGCCATAGACGTCAGCAAGTACCTGGTTTCAAATTCAACAGTTGAAATGATAAGAACAGCAACAGCGCACCGTCATGACACGATCATTCCCCTTGTAAATCGCAGTGGCGTACCTGCCATAAAAATGGAGGCTTTGGCCGATTTTTACAAGAACGTCTAAAATCCTTTCAAAATGCGCCAAGTGATTTGAGACTGACTAGCGACAGCATTCAATAGTTTAATCTCTTATAAAATATACATTGGAAGTTCGCGTACCCGCATGATAAACCTGATCCCGCCCCAAGCCAGCCCAGCAATCGGGTTCATGGAAACCAACGCATCAACCAAGCTGAAGAACGTTTCGAACTGCTTGATAACGTCCGATATACGGGAGGTGTATCCATGTAACTTCGACCTGCGGCGGTCATCCTCGTGTTGTTTGATTTCGCTATATAATTCCTCTGGGGTCGCGCTCTCCGGAAATTCGTAGTCTGATTCCCATTTGTCCCGATGTCTTTGAAGAGCAATTTGGAAAGCTTGGTTGACCTGTGAGTCGGGACTGCCAGTGGATGTCATACTTTAAGCAAGGGGAGAAGGGAGAAAAAAGTGGGCAAACCAGGGACTCGGAATCAATGCGTTTATCTGGGAAGGCCTTGAGGCAACCTTGAGGCGACAGCCTCTGTGTCACGTACTTGCCTGGTTATGCCCAACACACGGTCACGTTACTTGATTTACTTCTAATTTAACCCGTCACGTCACGTCGAGTCTTACACCTCTCTCTCCACTACCGTCATCATATCTGTCCTTTCAAGCGCAAGTGGAACTTTTCTTATCAGAATTCAAAGAACCGACATGTTGCGCCTGTCATTGAGACACATTTTGAGACCGTCAGTACCAGGTTTGAGGCCGGCGATTGGGACACCAAGGAATATTTCAACTGTTGGCTCAGGACGAGGGCAAGGGCGTTTCAAGGTATAATGTCTCCTTATCGTCTTTCGAAGGTGAAGCTAATTTTGGATAGGCCCAAGCGTGTCCTGCGAAACGCGCGCCAGCCCCGGTCAGCGAGAGATTCGCGTCCAGATACCAGTTTCCCGATGAACAAGGAACGCCTCCAGATCAATTCGATTTCCTGAGCCTTGAATCGTTTGAAAACATGTCGCACAATCCAAAGTTTTGGTTACCACCGCCGGACCCTGACAGTGCGCTCTCGACCGCGTATCTTGTTCTTGTCCGGATGATCATGTACATGGGCCGTCCAAAGGTATCGGACGAGGAGAGAAACAAACACTGGGAGGTATATATGCGCTCTATTTTCTCCTTGATGACAGTCACTAACAAACGAACAGGATTTTGAGTTTGCGGTTACCCCACCAACTTCCGAAATTGGGCGTGCTAGAACTTGCGTTTCAATGTGTACCAGCGTGGTCGCTCACATTCTCTCTTCGACCCCGAACGACTCGCCATTACGCATGTCCCATCCACAAGTTTTTAAAACCAACGAGGCTCTTGTAATGTTGCACGACTCCTTTTTGGCTGACAGAGTAAAAGGTGGGAAGGGATGGGAGGTGGGTATAGATCAAACAGAAGAGTGGCGCGAATTTTGGAACTGTGCCCTTGCGGTGTTGACGCAACTTGCGATGGACTTGGATTTGGCGGGGTTTGGGGTGTCGGACGAGACACCTGATGAAGCTTGGAGGGAAGCATGAGCTGTTGCGGACTCGGCGCCCGCGGCCCTGAGCACACTGCATTTTTCTTCTTGAACGGGATTTCTTGGTGCAGTTTCCGACTTTGAGTACAGTAAATTTGAAATAAGTTGAAGATGTTTTTCAAATTGAACAAAAACCCCAACCCTAACCGGTAACCCATTAGACAACACTCTTACAGTTTTGTCCTCTGAGATGAAAATACAAAATCTCACGACATTCCCAGCACGCTACATGGCCTGCGCGCCTAATAATGAATACCCGATCCCCCAATGTATAGTTTGATTTCGGAGGCGTTTCACGCACTTATTCTTACATAAGTCACCTCCCCAAAGTACGCGTATATATTCGGAATGAAATTATTCGCGGTCGCGTGACTTGATTCACTTCTATAAAGTATAGATCTAGATCTGTCAGCTCTCTCCTCAAAACCATCATCATACCTGTCCTTTCGGGCTCATAGAGACTTGTTCTTGTCAGAATCAAACGCTATCCAAAAGAACCGACATGTTGCGCGCATCGTTGAAACCCGTTTTGAGACGGTCAGTGGGTTTGAGGCCAGCGAGTGGGACGCCGAGGGGTATTTCAATTATTGGGTCAGGACGAGGGCAAGGGCGTTCTAAGGTGTTATGTCTCCTTATTGTCTGTTGCGGATGAAGCTAATCCTGAACAGGCCGAAGCGTGTCCTACGAAGCGCGCGCCAGCCCGGGTCAGCGAGAGATTCGCGTCCACAGACCAGTTTCCCGATGAACAAAAAACGCCTCTAGATAAAATCGATCTCCTGAGCCTTGAAATGTTTGAAAAGATATCGTATGATCCAAAGTATTGGCTGCCACTCCCCAAACCTGGCATAGCGCCCACGATCGCGTATCTTGTCCTCGTCCGGATGATCATGTACATGGGCCGGAGTCCAAAGGCATCGTTCGAAGAGAGAATGGAATATTGGGTGGTATATATGCGCTCCTTTTCCTCCTTGATCACGACCACTAACAAAGCAAACAGGATTTTATGTTTGCGGATACCCCACCAACTTCCGATATTGGGCGCGCTAGGACCTGCGTTTCGATCTGCACCAGCGCGGTCGCTCACATTCTCTCCTCGATCCCGAACGACTCGCCATTACGCACGTCCCATCCAGAAATTTTTGAACCCAACGAAGCTCTTGTGATGTTGCACGACTCCTTTTTGGCTGACAGGGTAAAAGATGGGAAGGGATGGGAGGTGAATGTAGATCAAACAGAAGAGTGGCGCGAGTTTTGGAACCGGGCTTTTCCAGTGTTGAAGCAACTTTGGATGGAGTTGGATTCGGCGGGGTTCGGAGTGTCGGACAGACTGCATTTCTCCTCTTGAGCGGGATTTCTTGGTACAGTTTCCGACTTTGAGTAACTTTTGATATGAGTTGAACACAAGGGAACATATTTTGAACAAAAACCCTAACCCTAAGGCCTCTTCCCCCCTAATTTCCACCTCCACGTCGAATCCAACTCAAAGTCCTTTTCTACTCTAGGGTCGTCCTGAAAGACCAGCATCCAAAATATCTTCTCCATGGACTTGGAAAAGTTTGAGGAGACGGTGCGTGATTCAATTACCAGGTTGCAATCCCCAAGTCCCCAAACCTAGACGAGTTCACGCACCGCTTCTGTACGTATGTCATCTCCCCGTCACGGTGCCAACCCACTAATCAAACAACCAGACATTTGAATCTGCATTTGCTCCATCAACCTCCTTTATCAGTCGCACAGGGAGTTACTCAATATGCGCCAACGCCATCATTCACGCTCCCTCATCTATCCCAGACGGCTCATCATTCCGCAAGGCCCACTCAAACACCTTTGATACCACTCAGGAACTGGTGCGTTGCGCGATCGAGATATTCTTGGCATATCGTGTGCGAGAGGAAAAGGGACGGGAAATGATTACAGAACAACTCCGAGGTGGACCGAATTTTGGAGGTGCCAGTGCTGCCGGAACCTGGAATTTATCTAATCCAACGAAGCAGGTTGTGAGAAGTGGGCTGGTACTTGGAGACAAAGAAGGATTTGGGAAGGACCGACTGACTTCAACAGGCAGGAAGACACTATTTTCAGCTTGCGAGAACCTCGCAATTGATTCGTAACGCTTCGGGTGCTGTATCTTTGGCCATGAGGCTTCAGGCTCCGCAAAGAATAGCTTGCGGTTTCTGTGCCCACGTCAAGATTTTTTTCATTAGGGTCTCGAATTTCTATTGGTCATAGCCTTGGGCGCCTCCGGTTTTGTTTCAAACAGTTATAGATCGATGGAAGAGGACACAATCATTCAGCAGGCTCAGCTTGTCCCCCCTTCTATTCATGTCTACGCCCTACTATGGCCCAGATGAGTCGGCGTACGATATTTTCCTGGAGCGAACATTTTTGGCGGGGGATGTGATTTCTGGAACGGGATACGGTTAGCACACTCAATGTCCTTGTCTTTCCGGCTCACAACTGTCATAGGCATCCAAGTCGTCCTCTTTGTATCCTGCGCGAGCATTCTCTACTCGCAGTACTCCCGCTCTCTGCGTTCCTCCTCTTCCTACTTGATCAAGGGAGACACAAGAGCCCTGTTCCTTCTCCTCTACATAACCCTCCTGTTCGTCATCGAATCGATCTATACCGCAGTTCAAGCACGCACTGTACAATTAATGTATATCGATAACCGAAACTACCCAGGGGGACCGTGGACTTACTTCCTTGCGACGCAAAACCTCCCGGTTAATGTGATGTTCTACGCTACGTTGTTCGTGTTGACGTTTCTCTCAGATTTACTGGTGGTGAGTATTGCCTTGGCCGTTTTGGACACACTTGACATACGAAACAATAGCTCTGGCGCTGTTGGGTCATTTGGACAGCTTCAGGGCGGCTTATTGCCGCCATCGTGGTTGTGTTCCCTACTATTCTCGTCCTAGCATCCTTCAGTGATGTTTCATTCCTTGTTTTTCCATGTCCTCAATTCTCACGTTGTACCTAGTTATGGGAACTCTCTGGACCCTCCAATCAACGCTTGGACAGGTGTGTATCCTGACTGATATACAAAGATGGTTGAAAGAAGATTTGAATTTGAAGTCTCATACAGAGGCTCTTTCGGGTGCGAGACTGAGAAAACTTCTACATACTCCTCATGATATGTATGTCAGATACGATTAAGGAGAGCGGCACTAGAGTAAACAGGTATACTTAGAGCAGCACGTAGCGATGATGTTTTGGGAACACACGAGTTGGCAAAAACAGTATCACCAAGAAATGCATCAAATTCTATGGATGGGAGTCAAACCCAGCTTTCGTATGATCATTTTAAAAAGCATATGCGATGACAGGCGTATGTACTAACTGATATAATAATAGAGAACTTGAACATTAAAATCAGTAGATTAGGATCATCAATATGGTCCCACTAGGTTGATTCTTTCAAATTTAAGTATTTATAATTTGGCTGAGGTGGTCCGGAGGCAGGTTAGCCATCATGTTCTGGGTACACGCAAATTAGCAAAAAGAATGAGATCAATGTTCAGACACTCTGTCTGGGAGTCGAACCCAGCTTTCGTGCGAGCATACATACGATCTGCGAAGTCATGACAGGCGCGTGTACTGACCGATATACTAACAAAGAATTGTAAAGAAGTAGGTTAGGGTCACCAACGTGGTGCTGTCGTATCTCACAGATGGGACGACGATCCTCGGGTTCTCGGTGAGGTCAAATATGCGATGGGGAACTTTTAAAGGTGCTAGGCCTACGGCGGAACTTTTGTAAAAAAGAATCAGGGCATTTGTCAAACTTCTTGTTTCCAAAAATTAAAAAAAAGAAACTTGCGGATACTTTGGATATGTCTCATACTCCCAGCTCACTGCCGTTGATGTACGTCCGCAGAGTACTCTTTACAAAAAAAGAAACCCCAAAATTTGATCAGCACCAAAGCGCGCGCGTTGGGGAGTTAAGATGGAGGTCGAACGTTATTTAAAAATGAACCCGAATGCACAAGTTGGTACATAAAAAACAAACAATCTTCAAAAGAGATCTCTGAGGCTTGAATTCACATCAAGTTTCTGTCTGAGAGTCGAACCCAGCTAACGCTCGTAACGGCATCCAAGATGGCAGGCGCGTATAATGACCGATATATTAACAGAAATCATTGAAAGAAGGTCTTAATTTAAAGTGTCATCCATATATGCGATTTCGGGTACGAGACTACTCCGATGTTGGTATACAACTTGTAAGGAGATCTTGACTGGAAGAGATCCTGCAACAATGTCTTCGGCTATCAGTGTATCACCGATCGGAGTTCAAATCCAAACAAATTCCTCTCTCCTCCCATCCACGAGGCACCACTTTTCGCCCTCCTCAAGAAAAACAAAAGCAAAATGGTACGTGAGACCCTTTCGCGCGGAGGAGTTCGACCAGCAGTAGTTCTCTGTCGCACGTTTCGTGTTGGATGAGTGAGAACTTGTGATGGATGGTGAGTTTTCGGAGTGGATGACGTTTTTGTGCCCTAACAAACATCTCTAATAGAACTGTATGGAAAAAGTAATTGAGACTCGTTCTCGGCTGAGCCATTGAGCTATGAAGCCTACTACTTTGCTTTTGCTGGGTCGTGCATACTCATACGAGTACGCACGACATTAGAGCTCCGAAGTGCGATGGTCTTCTCATTTGGAGAACATCGCTCACTTCGTCTCAATGACCAGCCCAAAGCCAAATCCGGAACTGGCAAGAAACCCGCCGCGGCCCCTTTTGGTGCGAGCAAGACCACCAAGGCGAAGAAGAACCCTTTGTTCGAGGCGAATGCCAAGAACTTTGGTATCGGTGCGTTGTCGTGTCGTCATCTCTCTTTTGGTATTCTCGAAACTCAGCTTGGACCACACACAGGCCAGGACATCCGACCCCAAACCGACCTCACCCGTTTCGTCAAATGGCCCGAATACGTCCGCCTCCAAAGGCAAAAGGTCATTCTGCACCAACGTCTCAAAGTCCCACCCGCTATTGCCCAGTTCTCGCATACCCTGGATAAGAACACTGCCACCCAATTGTTCAAGCTGTTGAACAAGTACCGCCCCGAGTCCAAGCAGGAGAAGAAGGCCCGTTTGACTGCTGCTGCTGCGTCTGCTGCCGAGGAAAAGGAGAAGGACGCAAAGGTCCGTTCATTCCCTCCCTTTCATTCGCTACTCAACCTCTGACATTAATATGAGCAGGACTCCAAGAAACCTCTCTTCGTCAAATACGGCCTCAACCACATCGTCGCCCTCATCGAAGCCAAGAAAGCCGCGCTCGTCGTCATCGCACACGATGTCGACCCCATCGAGCTCGTCGTCTTCCTCCCCGCCCTGTGCCGCAAGATGGGCGTCCCATACGTCATCGTGAAGGGTAAAGCACGCCTCGGAACCGTCGTGCACAAGAAGACGGCTGCCGTTGTCGCTCTTCAGGAAGTGAAGAGTGAGGATCAGAGGGAGCTCGCTACGCTTGTTAGCGCTGCCAAGGCTAATTTGTGAGTTTTTTTTGTGGTCTTTTTTATGTGTGGGATGCTGATGGCGTTTGGTGGATAGCTCTGACAAGTATGAGGAGCAGCGTCGTGTGTGGGGTGGTGGACTTCGTGGCAATAAGTCTACCCAGATGCTTAGGAAGCGCGCCAAGGCTGCTGGGCAGAGTACGACTGCTGCTTCGCTTGGGAAGCTCTGAGCGTTCTGTGGGGGCGTTGGGAGCCGGGACCCTCAGCGGTTTCGTCGGCATGCTCACCGACGCTTGGAGTGGTTATGTTTATCCAAAAGATGCACCGATGTATCCTATGTTCGTATGTGTTATGTTATGTGTTGCGTTATGGGGTGTCTTGCCGTTGAAGTTCAGAATCTTTTCACGGTTTCACTTACATCACGATCTGTGCTTCATCAATATCGATATCTTGGCTGTACGAAGCTGCCTGGTGCAATGAGGTGAAACTTGGAGCGTGTAGCCACGTTCACAGCATTGTGACCGTATCTAGACGCCTACTACTCACGTATCTGGGCGCCTACTGCTTACACCCAGTTGCTTCCTACCATCATGCAAGGCCCTTCAGAAGGCACAGCCCAGCGAAAGCCCAATTGGCGTTCCAAGTTGAAGGACGATTTCAAAGCGAAATTCAGTCCACCGCAGCCTTCCAGAACCGCAGCGCCCGGTCTTTCGGCTCAAGGGGAGTCGTCGAAAACGGGAGGTGACGCGGGCGTTGGTAAGCATCTTCGTCTCGATTGCCTACAAGGACTGATAGCGAAACCTATATCCAGCGAGGTCGCCAGAGATCACAATCTCGCCTATCGATTATGGTGGAGATTCGTCGAAGGGAAGGGGCGTAGCTGCCATTAGTGAGTGTTTTCGGCCCAAAAGCCTTCAACGATCCATGAACAGGCACAGATACTGCGGATGCACAATCTAAACCAGATAAAGACAAGAAGATTGGGGTGCGATTATCCGTTCTGAACTTGAGATATCGACTCACAGCCCATCGCACCACGCAGGCGAATCCTAGGCCCAAGTGGGAAGCTTGGAACATTGACGGCGACGCTATCACTCAGCTCCGTGAATGGGGTGCTGCTCATGCAGACTCCAACTGGTTAAAACTTGCGGAAACGATCGATCGGTCGTTGAAATCAAAGACTCTCGATGCGCTCAAAGGGTTCATACCCGACAGCCCTATGCCCGCGAGGACTCTCGTTAAAGCATTGCTCAATCTGGTTGAGCTTGGTATCGTGCGCCATTTTGTCAGGCTCATTCCGTCCCACTGACACATTCAATCAGAATATCCCGCTTATTCAAAAGAAAGTATATGAATTTGCGCAGGAAGCGATTGAGTACATTAGCACTCTTGTCGGGGTTGTTGGTGAGGACCTGTCGGTACTAAAGGGGGATCTCAACAAGATTTGGTGGGTTTCATTGAATCTTCCCTGATTTTGATAATGCTTACGCATGGTTAGCGTGGCGGTGAATGATGTTTGCCGATGGGCAAAGGAACGTGTTGTAGGTTTATCTTTCTATTTGCCAGCCATTGATTTTGAACTTGGGCAGTTGGTAAAGTCGCTGTCCGCGGATGATTTGGAGGACTGGAAGTCAAAATTGACGAAAGCGAAAGAAACATTCTTGGTATGACGACACCTGCCAGTGGATGACAGTGATCTCAATTGGTTCCTTCCAGGCAGCAGCCGTCACGAGAGTTTGGGTAAATCAGGAGATTGAACGTCGTAACGTACGTTAGCTTCTAGTTGTTTGTTGCAGATCAAGAATGCCACTTATTGATGCCATTTAGACGTTCATCAAAGAGAAGCTCGCCAGCCATATTGCTGCAAACTACGAACATACAAATCAGGGCAAGAGTCTTTGCGCCCAAGACACTCGTGTTAAAGTCCTTGCAGATATAGAGAAATGGCTATTCCAGCAGCCTTCCAATGCTGAGCTTATCTTCTGGGTCACGGGTATCCCAGGCAGTGGCAAATCCACGCTTTCTGCCACCATTGTTGAGAATCTCCGGAAGATCCACACTCCCATCTCTGCTCAGTTCTTTATCTCTCGAAACATTCCCGATACAATCGATCCAAATAAAATAATCCCCACTCTCGCGAATCAGCTTGCCATATCTCCGCCAGCGGCTCGCGTGCTTGAGATGGCCCTGAAGAACGGGTATCCTGCGACGCGGGATGAGCAAGTCACCTCTCTTTTGTTAGACCCGATCAGAGAACTCTCTAAGTCACGCGATGTGGTCATCATTCTCATTGATGCCCTAGACGAGTTGAAAGATGCAGCTAGGAGCGTCATCGAGATCCTTTCCTACATTGCTCCGATCGACTGTGACCTTCCAAACAATATTAGATTCATCATTACCTCGCGTCCAGAGCACTGGGTAGATATCTCCCTGTCCGGGAAGCTCAAACATGCGGTGTTCAAGCAATATTCCCTGGTGACAGAGTTATCTGTCATTGACGTTCACAACTTCATTGTTGCTAGGATCAGAGAAATTGTCGCTAAGAGGATGGAACTTATACCGAATGAGCCTGATTGGCATCATTGGCCGGATCCTTACCAATTGCAGAGGCTATCCAACAAAGCAAACGGTCTATTCCACTATGCCGCAACCGCTCTTCAGTGGATCGAACAGCGGATTGGCGAGGATGGAACGGCGTGTCGAGAGAGTGTTTTCAAGCGATTTAGCGAGGATGGCCTTGATGAGCTTGAGGGCCTGTACAAACTCATCTTGACATCATGGGAGGGCGTGGATAAGCCTACAAAAGACAATGACAGACGTGCTACTCGACTATGTGGCTTTCAGCACGTTATGGGAACCATCCTCGTGCTTCAAAACCCATTGCTCATTCACGAAATCGTTGCGCTGCTTTCTGATATACCCAAGGACGAGTTTGACGTCACCAACTTCCTTCAGCAGATGCGCAGTGTTTTGATTCCAGGCACCACTACATTTTATGACGCTACGCCGCAGATACACAAATCCTTTCGTGAGTATACCATGAACAAGCGTGCACCACCTGGATTCCGGATTCTGATCAGGGATGCACACCTCAAGACTGCAAGGAGTTGCTTGGACAATATTGTGAAAGCAGGGAGCCAGGGTGGTATTGGCTCCGAGTATGCTGTCACACATTGGTTTGACCACTTGCAGGAAGCTGTGTGGGAGGGAGCGAGATGTGATGATGAGAGGATGCGGACGCTGCTGGGTGAAATGGTGAATGAGGAGGCTGTTGGTGTGTGGACGAGAATGGATGGATTGAAGGTGTTCAAGTCTGTGGCCACCACTGGGTGGCAGCTGTTGAAGGTGAGGCGGAAGCATGGAGAGAGACACCTGACTGATAAAATGTATGGCAGCAAAATGGAGATAGGCATACATTGACGCTGATGAGCAACATATTAGTGAAAATAAAGGTATGCATTTCGCGGTAAAATGGCAAACCTCTTGCTTTTGAGCTGATGATGCATTTTTTCCTTTGCATCCTTATATCTATCTATCTTATGTTGAACACCTGCCTTGTTCACATCCACTCCTGTCTGTCATGTCCTTGTCTCTAGTTGGTGCGTGATTTTGTACTTTCCTTGTCTGTGTTCACACCCTTCTTTGCCTCCTTTTGTCTAGTTGGTGCATGCTTTCCTCCTGATCTGGCCAATTTGTGTTCACCATACTCACCCCCCCCCTTTTCCTCCACATATCTAGGAAGTGTGTGCTTTCATCTTCCCTGATCTGTGTTCACTGTACTAACACCCCTCTTTGCCTCCTCATCTCTAGAAAGTGCATGCTTTCATCCTCCATCATCTGCATTTGCTGTACTCACCCCTCCCTTTGCCTCTTTGCCTCTAGGAAGTGGGTGCTTTTGTCCTCCCTCATCTATGCTCACAGTACTCACACCCCCCTTTGCCTCCTTGTCTCTAGGGAGTGAGTGCTTTTGTCCTCCCTCATCTGCATTCACCATACTCACACCCCCTTTCTCTCCTTGTCTCTAGAGAGTGTGTGATTTCATCCTCCCTCATCCATGTTTGCCACACTCACACCCACTTTTGCCTCCCCATCTCTAGGTGGTGCATGCTTTCATCTTCCATTATCCACATTCCCCATACTCACTCACCCCTTTGTCTCATCCCTCTAGTGGGTGTGTGCTTTCATCCTCCCTCATCCATGTTTGCCATACTCACCCCATTCTCTTCTTGTCTCCAGTTGGTGTGTAATTTTGTCATCTGTGTTTGCCATACTCACCCCCCCTTTGCCTCCTCTTCTCCAGGCAGTGTGTACCTTTTTTCCCTCTCATGTGCATTTGTTGCACTCACATCCTCCTTTGCCTCCTCATCTCTAGGTTGTGTGTGCTTTTGTCCTTCATCATTTGCATTTGCCATACTCACCACCCTTTGTTTCCTTGCCTCTAGTTGGTGTGTGCTTTCATCCTTCCTCATTTTCATTCACCATACTCACACCCCCCTTTGCCTCCTCATCTCTAGTTGGTGTGTGCCTTCATCATCTGCACTTACCATACTAACCCCCCTTTGCCTCCTCATCTCCAGGCAGTGTGTACTTTTGTCCTCCCTCATCCATGCTTGTTGCACTCACACCCTCCTTTCCCTCCTCATCTTTAGGAAGTGAATGCTTTTGTCCTCCCTCATCTGTGTTCTCCATACTCACAGCCCCCTTTACCTCTTTGGCTCTAGGAAGTGTGTACTTTCATCCTCTCTCATGCACATTTATCATAATCACACCCCTTTGCCTCCTTATCTCTAGAGAGTGTGTGCTTTCATCCTCCATGATCTGCATTTGCTGTACTCACACCCTCCTTTGCCTTCTCAACTTTAGAAAGTGCATACATTTTTCCTCCCTCATCCAAGTTTGCTGTACTCATACACCTTTGTCTCCTTGCTTCTAGTTGGTGTGTGCATTCCTCCCCCCTCATCCATGTTTGCTGTACTCACACCCCCCTTTGCCTCATCATCTCTAGGAAGTGTGTGCTGTCATCCTCCCTCATTGGTGTTCACTGTGCTCACCCCCCCCCTTTGCCTCCTTGTCTTTAGTTGGTGTGTGATTTCATCCTCCCTCATCCACATTGGCCATACTCACACTCCCCTTTTGTCTCCTTGTCTCTGGTTGTGTCTGCTTTCATCTTCCCTCATCTGTGTTCACCATACTCCCACCCCCCTTTGTCTTCTTGTCTCTAGACAGTATGTTCTTTCATCCCCTCTGTTCTGTGTTCACCATACTCACACTCTCTATCTCTTTATTTCCAGGCAGTGTGTGCTTTTGTCCTCCTTCATTGGTGTTTGCTGTGCTCACACACCCCTTTGCCTCCTTGCCTCTAGATGGTCTGTGCTTTTGTCCTCCCTCATCCACATTTACTGTACTCACACTCCCTTTGTCTCCTCATCTTTAGTTGGTGTGTGCTTTTGTCTCCCTCATTTGTATTCACTGTACTCACATCCCTCTTTGCCTCCTTGTCACTAGAATGTGCCAGTATATGCTTTCTTCCTCTCTCATCTGTATTCAGTGTACTCACACCCCCTTTGTCTCATCTCTAGGGAGTGTGTGCTTTCATCCTCCCTCATCTGTGTTTGTTGTACTCACACCCCCCTTTCTCTCCTCATCTCTAGGTGGTGTGTGGTTCTCTTCATTGTCTACATTTGCCATACTCACACACCCCTTTGTCTCATTGCCTCTAGTGGGTGTGTGCTTTTCTTCCCCCTCATCTGTGTTCACTGGACTCACACTCCCCTTTCCCTTCTCATCTCTAGTTGGTGTGTGCTTTCATCATCTGTGGTCACTGTACTCTCACCCCCTTTGCCTCTTTCTCTCCAGGTAGTGCGTGCTTTTGTCCTCCCTCATCCATGTTTGCTGTACTCACAGCCCTCTTTGCCTCCTCATCTCTAGGAAGTGTGTCCTTTCATCCTCCCTCATACATATTTGCACTACTCACACCCCTCTTTGCCTCCTTGTCTTTAGGAAGTGCATGCCTTCATCCTCTCTCATCTGTGTTCATTGTACTCACACACCTCTTGCTCTCCTCATGTGTAGATTGTATGTTTTCTCCTTTTTATCTATCAATACTGATATTCTCTCTTTCTGGATGAAGCCATATATTGGGATCTGGGATCATGGTCTCTTTGAGGCCTGGATGCACCACTAATCAGAGGTCTTACATGCTAACATTGTGGAAATATAAGGTGAATCCCAAGCTAAATCAATCTTTTGGCTTCCTTCACTGGTGTGAATATTCCCTAACATTTTCCTGTCACCCTCAACCTCAAGCATATAGTCTGTGTGTAGTAGAGACCCAATAATAATGGGGTAGTTTGTGAGTTTTTGTTGTTGTTGTGATTGTAGAGTTACTGATGGGGTTGGTCTATAGCTCTGACAAGTATGAGGAGCAGCACCGTGTGTGGGGTGGTGGAGTACCACTGCTGCTTCACTTGGGAAGCTTTGAGCGTTTCGTGTTCAGTGGTTGGAGTGGTTATGTTTATCCGACAGATGCACCAATGTATCCTCATGTTCCTATGCGTTATGATTATGTGTTGCGTTATGGGGTGTCTTGCTGTTGAAGTTCAGAATCTTTTCTGTGTGCCTCAATCTTGGCCATCTTGATGTGCTTTTATCCTGTGTTTCTGTTTTGAAGCCGCTTCCCAAACCTTCAGGTAACTGCGAAGTCGTAGACCGCTTTGAAATTTCTTTCGAGTGCCTGTGTTTAACATGAGCCCTGTTTCAAGCTAGCTGCCGTCTATTGCCCACTGCTTTGCTCCATTATGCATTTATGGAGGAGGGGTTCCTGCCTGCATTGTGCAAACAGTTGTGGGGAAAAGGAAATTTTGACAACGGTCTACAGTCATTCAAATTCAGTCATGTAGAGTAGGGCCGGAGGCAGGTAGCCATCATGTTTTGGGTACATGCAAAAGAGAACTGCCTCTCTGAGTCTCTGTCTGGAACTCAAACCCAGCCTTCAATCAAAGGGCTTGAAAGGCCGATATACCAACAGAGAACTGCCAGAAAGTAAATTAGAAGGACTCAATACATCATGGTTTCACAGCTCAGGATTTTCGATGAGGTGTGTTATGCCATAGGGAACTTCAAAGGTGCTGGACCTGGAGCCTCAAGTGAAGAGGGGCTTTTGTAAAAAATAATCGGATCGTAAACTTCTGGTCCATCCACAAACCGCTTGCCCTCGCCTCAAGCAAATTCAACCGCTGTGGGAACATATCAAACTTCAAAGACTGGTCATGTCGAACACCTTTGACATTCATGCAAGCTCTTGAAGGGGAGTAATTTCGGAAGAGGTCTCATTCCAATGGGGTTGTCCTACAGCGATAAGATGATTAGTAGATGAATTAAATGTGCCAGACAAAACAGTCAAATTGTAGTAGATGCTGTCAATCTGTTGTTCAGTTCGGGTCACCGCGCATATGATTTCGACACCGGGGTAAATAGTCCAATTGCTGTTTTTTGCAAAAATGAAGTCAATATCCTTTACGGTAACTTCGGTGGCGTTCGGTGGGAAGGGGTACCCCACAGGTTCGGTGGTGGCTCGTTGGTCGTTTTGGAGATGGATTCCACATGGAGCAGCCCAAAATTCCGACTCAATGGTTGTCCATTTGGCAACTCGCGGAAAGACATCTTCCCAGATGTATGGGCCCCTCGAGAGTTCGGCTGGTTGTGAAGAGGTCAAAATGTAAAACTCATCCTCAACGATGATGAAGCGGCAGCCTATGGTTGTGACATGTGTCGCGTTTGGAAACGCAAGTGATGGT
Source organism: Laccaria trichodermophora (assembly GCA_018417955.1). Taxonomy (NCBI): domain Eukaryota; kingdom Fungi; phylum Basidiomycota; class Agaricomycetes; order Agaricales; family Hydnangiaceae; genus Laccaria; species Laccaria trichodermophora. Next base: position 48,608 of record JACTVC010000036.1, read on the forward strand.
CCAGGTCGTACGTTCTCCTTCAGTGGTGCGTTGAACAACGCGGACAGAAAATCTGGGGTACTTGTTTCAAAACCTGAAATATTTCTCCAACGACTGACCAATTGGCATTCGTCATACCACGTCATAAGGTATAGGGGTGTACCCGATATCTGGTGTCGTTTGAGAAACATTCGTGCAGTTTCCACGAACGCATCATGGAGTGGGTAGCAATGATACTGGGGGAGAGTTGTGATGGTGGTATCGAAAGAATTTGGGTCAGAGGTGAGAAATTTTTGAACAGTAAGGTGTGTCAGTGTGACGAATAGATTTTCCGTGGAAAGTGTTGTGCTGATTAGGTGACCACAGCCGGAAATCAGTTTCGAAGGATCATTGATAGTTTTATTTGGGTCCCAATCATCACCCATTTCCGCGATGTTGAGTAATTGGATGAGGGAATTGATTTCAATATATTCGAAGCAGACCACCAAATGAAGCATACGTCGAAGGCGAATCCTTGAAGCCCCAGGACGTTCGTCGATCCGTTTGAGGGAGCGTATGAAAGTTTCTTCAAGCCCTCTTGGTAAGCTTTGGAGTGCATTTCGGATATCGTAGTCTGTTTCGCACTCCAAGATGCTCATAACTTGAAAAAATACATAAAGAAACCTGCATATCGGTCGAAAAATTAGACCAATCAGTGTTCATATCTTTACGAAATGTAGCTCACATTCCGTCAGCATTTTTGACGAGAGTTTCGATGATCTCCTCCCGTAAGGTGCAATCTTATACAAAATTTGGGTTCTTCTCAAGATGATTATCGAACGTCTTGACAAGGTAACTCCTGATGTCGTGTTCAATGTCGTCTGAACTGATCCTCTGTTCTCGAAGTACCGAGTGGGATCGAAAGCTGCACCTGATGTCATCTTCATCCCTACTGGATATAAAGAGGTGGATGGATGATGGAAGCTGATGGAGCAAGCGGAGGATGCTTTCCCTGTCCTGACATTCATCCAGGGCATCGATGACAATTGAAAGGTGTCCGCAACTTGAGCAAGTTGCGAGCCCGCTCAATACATCAGCCAAGGGTATGTCGGTCACTGATCGAGTCCTCGAAAACTTGGCTAGAATGTCGTGGAAAGCAGGTGCTTGTGAAGGAGAGTGGTCAAACGAATGGAGTAACTGCTCCAGAAGACTTCGAAAGAGGTATTCCGCTTTACTTTTCTCCGGAAATCTATAATCGCAGTAAAATGATAACAATCGAGAATTGGCGCGTTGGTTTTCCTTGAGATCCTCAATCACGAGGGACCTGGTAATATGTCAGGCTTGCAGACCAGCGCAGAATATGAGTGATATCTTACGTTAAAACTGTCTTTCCCGAACCCGCTGTTGACGGTAAGCATGTAGAAGTCGAAAACCTGGATGACTACTCACGCTTTCCATTGAGCCAGAAAAGCGATCCAGAGTCGACACCCCACAAATCTCGCCAATTTTTGTATAGTGGAGCCTCGAGAAGCCAGGTACCAGAGTCCAAAGATATATTCTTCCCGATGGATTGTGCGTGCTTCTCGCCGCAATCGGAGTCCTGGAAGTGTAAAAGGTCTAAGAGGTGATCCATCTCTTCTCGCCACTTGGCGATGACGTGTTCTTCTCGATCAGCATGGTGAGCCTCGCGATCTGCATGTTCAACTTCATTTTTGAGCATAATGTGCCGTTTTTCGAGACTAGCGACAACAGCATCAAAGTCGTCCTCAAACCAAAGGGACAAAACAACAATGGCAGGGTAATGAATTAACAGGTACTGATGTCGATGCGATGGGAGTAGAACATACTTCGCATGCGCTTCCTACGGTCGATAAAAGTCTTTTTTATCGTCATAAAAACAGTAAGGATATCGCCATAGACGTTAGCAAGTTCCTGGCTCCAAATTCAACGATTGTAGTGACGATGACAGCAAACAGCGCACCGTCATGACCCGATCATTCCCCTTGTAAATCGCAGTCGCGTACCTGCCGTAAAAATGGAGGTTTTGGCCGACTTTTTCAAGAACGCTTATAATGCGTTGGAAATACTTCGAGTGTTTTGAGACCGCCTAGCGACAGCATTCAGTAGTTTACTCTCTGATAAGATATGCATTGCAAGTTCGCGTACCCGTATGATGAACTTGATTCCGCCCCAAGCCAGCCCAGCAATAGGGTTCACGGAAACCAATGCATCAACCGAGCAGAAGAAATTTTCGAACTGCATGATAACGTCCGATATACGGGAGCTGTAGGCACGCAACTTCGACCTATGGTGATCATCCTCGTATTGTTTGATTTCACTATACAACTCCTCTGGAGTCGCGCTCTCCGGAAATTCGTAGTCTTATTCCCATTTGTCCCGATGTCTTTGAAGAGCAATTTGGAAAGCTTGGTTGGCCTGTGAGTCGGGACTGCCAGTGGATGTCATACTGTAAGCAAGGGGAGACGGGAGAAAAAAGTGGGCTAACCAGGGACTCGGAGCCAGTGCGTTTATTTGCTGCCGCACGTTGGCCGCAAGGGAGCCCTGTCTGTGTCACGTACCTCAACACACGGTCACGTTACTTAATTTACTTCTAATTTAAACTGTCACCTCTCTTGCACCTCTCTCTCCACTACCGTCATCATATCTGTCCTTTCGAGCGCAAGGAGAACTTCCCTTATCAGAATTTAAAAGGGCCGACATGTTGCGCCTGTCATTGAAACTCATCTTGAGACCGTCAGTACCAGTTTTAAGGCCGGCGATTGGGACACCAAGGAATATTTCAATTGTTGGGTCAGGACGAGGGCAAGGGCGTTCTAAGGTATTATGTCTCCCTATTGTCTGTTGCGGATGAAGCTAATCCTGAACAGGCCGAAGCGTGTCCTACGAAGCGCGCGCCAGCCCCGGTTAGCGAGAGATTCGCGTCCAGATACCAGTTTCCCGATGAACAAGGAACGCCTCCAGATAAATTCGATTTCCTGAGCCTTGAATCGTTTGAAACCATGTCGCACAATCCAAAGTTTTGGTTACCACCGCCCGACCCCGACAATGCGCTCTCGACAGCATATCTTGTCCTTGTCCGGATGGTCATGTACATGGGCCGTCCAAAGGTATCAGACGAGGAGAGAAACAAACACTGGGAGGTATATATGCGCTCCTTTTCCTCCTTGATCACGCCCACTAACAAAACGAACAGGATTTTGAGTTTGCGGCCACCCCACCAACTTCCGAAATTGGGCGCGCTAGGGCCTGTGTTTCGATATGCACCAGCGTGATCGCTCACATTCTTTCGTCGACCCCGAACGACTCCCCATTACGCATGTCCCATCCACAAGTTTTTGAAACCAACGAGGCTCTTGTAATGTTGCACGACTCCTTTTTGGCTGACAGAGTAAAAGATGGGAAGGGGTGGGAGGTGGGTATAGATCAAACAGAAGAGTGGCGCGAGTTTTGGAACTGTGCTCTTGCGGTGTTGACGCAACTTGCGATGGACTTGGATTTGGCGGGGTTTGGGGTGTCGGACGAGACGCCGGATGAAGCTTGGAGGGAAGCATGAGCTGTTGCGGACTCGGCGCCCTGACCATACTGCATTTTTCTTCTTGAGCGGGATTTTTTGTTGCAACTCCCGACTTTGAGTAACTTTGAGATGACTCGCCGCGGACATGTTGTGTACAAAAACCCTAACCCTAACCACGTCTTCCGTAAGCCCTCAACCATGTGACGTAAATCCAACAAAAAGTCCTGTTTTACTCTACGTCGTCCTGAAGGGCCCGCATCCAAAATATCCTCCTCATAGACTTGGATAATGCGTGGTTCACGGACTAGGTTGCAATCCCCCAAGTCCCGAAACCTGGACGAGTTCACGCGAGGCTCCGGTACGTATGTCATCTCACCGTGCCAACCCACTAACCAAGCAGCCAGCATTTCAATCCGCCTTTGCTCCATCGACCTCCATCGTTCACACTCCCTCATCTATTCCAGACGACTCATCATTACGCAAGGCCCAGTCAAACACCTTTGATACCACTCAGGAACTGGTGCGTTGCGCGCGTGCGAGAGAAAAAGGGACGGGAAATGGTGACAGAACAACTCCGAGGTGGACCGAATTTTGGAGGTGCACTTTGCTGGCAGTGCTGACGGAACTTGAAATTTATCTAATTGGACGAAGCAGGTTGTAAGAAGTGGGCTGGTACTTGGAGAGAAGGAAGGATTTGGGAAGGATTGACTGATTTCAGCAGGCATGAAGACGCTATTTTCAGCCTGCGAGAACATCGCAACTGATTCGCAACGCTTCGGGTGCTGTATCATTGGCCATGAGGCTTCAGGCTCTGCAAAGGGTAGCTTGCGGTTTCTGTGCCCACGTCAAGATTTTTTTTCATTAGGGTCTCGAATTTCTATTGGTCATAGCATTGGGCGCCTCCGGTTTTGTTTCAAACAGTTATAGATCGATGGAAGAGGACACAATCATTCAACAGGTTCAGCTTGTCCCCCCTTCTATTCATGTCTACGCCCTACTATGGCCCAGACGAGTCGGCGTATGATATTTTCCTGGAGCGAACATTTTTGGCGGGGGATGTGATTTCTGGCACGGGATACGGTTAGCACACTCAAAATCCTTGTCTTTGCCGCTCACAACTGTTGTAGGCATCCAAGTCGTCCTCTTTGTATCCTGCGCGACCATTCTCTACTCGCAGTACTCCCGCTCCTTGCGTTCCTCCTCTTCCTTCTTAATCAAGGGGGACACGAGAGCCCTGTTCCTCCTCCTCTACATAACCCTCCTGTTCGTCATCGAATCGATCTATACCGCAGTCCAAGCACGCACTGTGCAATTGATGTATATCGATAACCGAAACTACCCAGGGGGACCGTGGGCTTACTTCCTTGCGACGCAAAACCTCCCGGTTAATGTGATGTTCTACGCTACGCTGTTTGTGTTGACGTTTCTTTCGGATTTACTGGTGGTGAGTATTGCCTTGGCCGTTTTGGACACACTTGACATACGAAACAATAGCTCTGGCGCTGTTGGGTCATTTGGACAGCTTCAGGGCGGCTTATTGCCGCCATCGTGGTTGCGTTCCCTACTATTCTCGTCCTAGCATCCTTCGGTAATGTTTCATCCCTTGTTTTTCCATGTCCTCAATTCTCACGTTTTACCTAGTTATGGGAACTCTCTGGACCCTCCAATCATCCCAACCGGGACTATCGCTGTACAGCGCTCTTCCTATGGCTTATGGAACGTCATACTACATCATCTCCCTCTCAGTCAACATCATTCTCACTATCCTCATTACCATCCGTCTCCTGCTCTATCGCCGACGTGCCCGAATGGCTATTCAAGGGGATGAAGGCTCCGAGTACATCTCTTTGGCGGCGATAGTGATCGAAAGCGCGGCGCTCTATTCCGTTTTTGCGCTGATCTTCATCATCACATACGCCATCAATAATCCGCTCAATCAGATCTTCTTGGGCGTCGCTTCTTCTGCTCAGGTGAGGTGTTGATCATACTTACCATTCTATGGGAACCCCCGTTCAAAGGACGCTGATACTAACTAATTGTACGTACAGCAAATCGCAGGATACCTAATTATCTACCGCGTCGCACAAGGGCGCGCATGGAATAGCGGTACATTTTCACAGACGGGCAACCCGTCGTCGAGCTTACAGTTTGGCGGCTCCTCATATGGAGGTAACAGCAATGCCTACCCTGCGAACCGGAATAATCGGAGAAGCGCTGTTCTGGTGGTTGAAGAACCTCCGTTGTCCTTGGCGATAGCGTATAAAAAGAATTTGGAGTGATCCTCTTTAGAATCCGAGGCAAAATGCGGCCTCACCGTCGTAGTTGTCGGCTGGGTGAGACCAAGCTTTTTCACGCACCATCTATGTACTACCCGCTGGAAGACGGGACTGTAATTTTATCTAATTTGCGAAGAATGCTATACCTACTGATTGACGCGTCGTGGTCCACACGTGATGTGAAATCTTTTGTAAGTCACCCCTTTCTTTCTTCTCCTGCCAGACCTGTTCTACAGGCGCGGCTCGCCCAACCATGATGGTTCCTTATACCGAGCAAAGTTTGTTGACTGCAGCCTTGCTTCTGAAGAGCGCCCACTGAAGCATGTGACACTATATTCTACGCCACCGTCTTGCCAGGCTTTCCCCCAAGGCCAGCGTTACCTTATCCTGCCCCTCGTGGCATGACTTGGGCGTTTACATACCATATCATTTATGTTGCCCGATTTCGCGGATGAACAAACGCTGATGTCGTAGATGTCCCTTCAAGTCCACCGTAATTGTTTCCATATTTTATAGCGAGGATTCCATCCACCCGGTTTTTTTTTCTTCGAGCCCGTTGATCTCGGAAGGATATTTGCTGAACCGCAACTATTATAAGAGTCGGACGCTCGCCACGGAACGGAAGCCGATATGGAGCTCTCGGTAAACAAGAGGGGATAACAGCAATTATGATTGAGAGGACGGATGCGAGGGAAGTAAATGGATCATATTGGAGTCGTTGAAGAAACAAACTGATGAACGTTTGAAGGACCGGACGGTGCTCAAAGATAAGCAGAACGAAACTTGAAAGGGACTTTACGACACCTGCAGCCAAGATAATCCGGACCGACGCCCGGCCAATCAGGAACGCCTAGTGGCATTCATACATTTCCTACAACGGCGTTTAATTCAGATGGTTGAAGAGCGACGCCGACCAGTGCTTTGAATTTGCGCCCACTGCGGTTTGTTTCAGTGCTACGGCGCGCGTGGTCAGAAATAAGCGTAACCTCTGTTGCTGCAAGGGCGGGTCAGGCTCTTTCATCGATGGCAGTGTGCGCGGAACAGTCGATAGATAAGAGTCCAAGATTAGATTTGGGGACGCCCAAATCTAATCTTGGACTCTATCTCAAAATCAAGGTTGACTGGTGACAGTTGACAGAGACAAGGCATACCAACAACTGAACCGCATTCCCTTGCCCTGCCACGCCATCAGTGCCAGTCTCCATCCTCTTAAACTACGCCGTTGGTATTTCGTTGCAGTAGTCACTGCACCTTGAGTGCACCATTCTGCCGTTCCGCTGAACGCCGAATACCAAGGACTTCCTCAACACGTGCTGGACATAAGTGATCTGTTATGTAATATGGAACAACTCGAACTTGACTCCAACACTCATTGGCAGAAAAGAATTCTAATTGTAAGTCAAGGGCTGCGCGTTTCTCGTTTGGCTCAAGCGGTCTTTATAGCACCCAAACGAAACCAACGCAAAACTCTTCGGCGACCAAACTCCGAATGCACTGTTGGAGGCCATGCACACTCGCCATTACGGACGATTGACCAATTGGTCAAAGGGTTCCATAGATCTCCCTGTTTTTAGGCGATCATGGGTTATGGGCGCTGACTCGCGCTGAATCCTCACTGTTTATCTGCCCTTCCTAAAGGGATAGCTTGCGTACCACAGCCAATCGCACACTGTGCACAGTTTGGGTGTCCACGACCTGATATCATTGGCTCAATGCGCGCCTCATTTTTAATTTGGCACGGGGTCATAAGAAACCATGGGGCGAACACGTTCATCCCAACTTCTGAACGACTCACCTGGGTCTCCCCCAAATCTCCCCCACATCCTACGAGCGCTTCATGTCCACGAAATACTACGGCCCAGACGAACCAGCAGAGGATATTTACTTGGAGCGGACATTCCTAGCTGGAGACTTTATCACTGGAGTGGGATATGGTTAGCGCTCGTTCTTCTAGGTGTCTCCGTCTGCGTCCTGCTAACCAAAGAGATAGGTTTCCAGGCTGTCCTATTCATAAACTGTGCAAGGCTACTCTATTCAAGATACTCAAAGTCTCAGCGTTCGTCCTCTTATCCCTTGTTCAAAAAGGATGGCAAAGCCCTTTTCCTCCTCTTCTACGTAACCCTCCTCTTCGCCATCGAAACCCTCTATGCCGTAATCCAAGCGCAAACCATTCAGAGCATGTATATCGATAACCGAAATTACCCTGGAGGGCCATGGGCCTACTTCCTAGCCACCCGGAATGTGCTGCTCAATGAGATTTTCTACGGCTCGCTGTTCGTCTTGACGTTCCTCGTAGATTTATTGTTGGTGAGTCTGTCTTATGAGTCACTTGGATGCTTATTAACGTTTTGGGAGAGTAGCTCCGGCGCTGTTGGGTCATTTGGACCGCCTCCGGAGGGCGTCTTATACCGAGCCTTGTGATTGCGCTTCCCGCGCTCATGGTCTTCGCATCATTTGGTAAATCTTCCCCCATCCTCACCGCACTTCTCATATCTTACCGGTCGTCTAGTAATGGTAATGGGGACCCTCTGGAACCTAAAATCATATTCCCAAGGATTCACTTTGTACAGCGCCCTCCCCATGGCCTACGGAACAGCCTACTATGCTATCTCACCCGCCGCCAACATGCTCCTCACCATCCTCATTACCGCCCGTCTCCTCTTTTACCGCCGGCGCGCAAAGAAATACCTTCGATGGGAACAGATCTCGGAGTACTTTTCTTTGTCAACTATCCTAATCGAGAGCGCAGCGCTCAATTCTATTTTTGCAATCGTTTTTGTTATAACATTCGCAATCGATCACTCGCTGAATCAAGTCTTTTTGGGCGTGGCTTCATCCGCGCAGGTAAGCTGATGTTGCCCGTTTGAAAATCTCGCTGATGTTCCTTGTGCAGCAAATCGCCGGATACCTTATCATCTCTCGCATGGCTAAGGATCGCGCATGGAATAGCACTACGCTCGAGTCTGGGGGAAGTGGATCAACGTTACTGCAGTTTGACGCCCACTCGTATGCTGGTGACTATTCGCGACCTGTAAGCCAAAGCTTCCGTCAGAGCTCCGTGATGGAGGGCTTCCGTCAGAGCTCCGTAATGGAGGAAGACCCGCGGTTGACGGCGTATAGGCCATATTCTGGGTCGTCGGCATTTCTGGACGCAACTTCAAGGTCGCAGTTATCGCTCCACAGCTAGTATACTTGCTATCAAGAAACCGGGATGTTGTGTTTTTCTCTCTTGGACTTTATTGTCAACGGTGAAACCCTCCTGCATCTCTAGAACACTCTCCTCCCTAAGAACGTTACATCTGGTAGAAACTTTATGAATAGCCATAAATATAGTATAGTGTGTAAATTTATGCAAATCGTGACACCTTAATTCTAGCTTGAGGGACCAGGTTTAATATTGGCATACCCCCGTCTCCCACGATTTTTGAGTCATTCATCCATTTCTGAAATTATGCATAATTCGACCTACCGTGAGTAGGTAGTAGTAGGATGCTAAATAAGAATCGGACCAATAGACCAAGCCTAAGAAAATTGTAGTCAAAGTATCTGACCGCCATCGCAACCGCCGCGGTCGTTGCCTGGCCCCCTCTGAATGGTATTCCTAGGAGATTGCCTGAGGCTATTTGAGCTATGAGTATCCGTTCTGTGGTACTGACTCTCTCGAGCAAAGTTTCGAAGATGAGCGCAACATCATACTTGTGTAGGTAGTAGATTTTTTAACAGAGCTTTTACATGGGTACATTCTGAAATGATTTCAATTCAATAGTAGGAGGCGGATTCAAGTTCACTTACCTTAAGCTCACATTGGAAGCCCTAGAACTGTTGTTCTCCTCTCGGATTTCTGGCTGAGAGACGGACAAGTCTATCCATCATCGGGGGGGCACCTGTACCAGAATAACTCTGATTCTTCGACATCCGGTGGCTTCCCGAATAAAATATCTCTGTATGGAGGATCCGCTTGACCAAAAAACCTGGTTAATCCATTAATTGGCGAGCCTCACGAAATTCCCAAATACCTTGTTTCTCTCCAACGTATAAAAGAGAATATTTCCCTTGCTGAATCCAGCAACGGCTATCAATATCCTCCAGCAGGAGCGGGGTCCATTCGTGAATAATAGCTTCTGCTCGCTCGTAGAACCGATACTTCTCTTCATAGGGTATTTTATTTGGTCCCATCAGAATTATTTCATAGACCGCCTTGTGGACTCTTGACGTCTACGAATATATGAGCCAGTCTTGAATGTGAAACAAAAGAGAACAAACACATTTAAAAACATAACATCCAGGATCAGACGTTCGGCTTCGATACATGCTAAAATGGAATGAAGAACATAACTTTTTTTCACATCCAGAACGGACTGAATTATTCCATTTCGAAGTTGAGGCCGACGCCAGACATCAAGTGTCGACTCGAGTTGTGCTGCCATATTCTTGACCTTCAAAAATTTGGCTGTCGATGGCTGTTCCCATCCCTCTAGGAGTGAATGCGCTTCCACACACTCCTCGGAGCTTGGAAATACCATTTGAACATCCAAGCGCTCCACAGAATTAGGAGGAAGTTTCCGTGTGTACCGCTCCCCGAACTTAGCCCGGGATTCTATCATCGCCATGAGTTCCTGGTAAAAGGCTCTTGAAGAACAGTGCAACACTAGCTTTTTTAGGAGGGGGGCGATGGGAAGTATATTGGGAAAAAATGTGAGTTTAAGGAGATCGCTAATTGGAAGGTCATTGCATTCCAATTCTAGGAGCTGTGGAGTTAGTTGTAGAAGGGTAAACAGACTAGATTCTTCCATAGATCGAGCATGGATCGAGATCTTCGTAAGATTACAGGACGATTGTTGTATCAGATGGATTATTTTTTCAATAGCGTCCCCAGTGCCGAGCTGCAACCGTACACGCTTCAAAGCTGGGACTGTGAGGGTGTAATATAGAGATGCACCCGGGGCCCTGATATCAAGGTGTTTGAGATGCTTTAGAGTTGCTGGCGGGAAATGTATTGTGGTGGAGGAAACAATATAAGTGAGATCTTCTAAGATAGAATCATCCCGTATAAGCCTTGTGAGAGCGACGGGCATTTGACAACGCTCAACATAACGAGTTATCTGGTGCCATGGAACCACCAAAAAATGGGAGGAATGGGCCTCCACTTCAAGCTCTCGCAGTTGCGGGGCGTTCTCAAAGGCGTTGAGAAAACCGCCCAACCATCCTTCAGGTTTCGAAATTAATTTAATTTTGAGGGAGCGCAGGAGAGGGAGATTATTTCGAATAGTTTGAGAGAGAGTGGTGAAATTCGTGTTCCCTAAGTCCAATGATAGCGATACCCAGCGATCGCTGGCGAGGGATAGACTTGAATCAGATGCTTCAGCCTCGTGCACTTTGGCACCTAAAGTAGGATCAACATTTTGAATGGAAATGGATATTGGCTTGAGCGACCGGTACATGTACGGATTCACCATGGAAGATGAGCCGCTCTTTTTCCACGAAATAGTGGCATATTCCCCACCGGGTCGGACCTGAGGAATGGATGATGAAGCGACTATCCACCACCGGCGGCACACGAGTCCCAACGTCCAGGGTTTTCCACAATTCGACTCTGCAGCCATAGTAAAGATTTTATCCAAAAGCTCATTTGGGATTCGGCGAATGACGGAGAGAGTGGCTCGATGAGAGGTGAGAAACTGCAAGTAATATTCCCGAGCTTGAATTGTGCGGTAATCCCGAACATGTGAAATAGCGGATATCCTGGTTTCACAAGAACGAATTGCGTCGAGAATGGACGCTTTCTCTGTTTCCGTTGGTTCTGAATTCGAGCGAAGCAGGGCCGGTACTGGAGAAAGTAGCTCAGTGATGCTTTCGAGCCTCGACGACATGGTTCATGCGCTATGAAATCAAAATCAGCTCATGATCTTGCGCAGGGCCCAGCAGATCGATAAAGAGCACTTACAAGCACTTTCGCTTATCGAGTGTCGGTGGTGGAGGTTGGAGTGGCATTGCCACGTGGCCCTTCAGCACCCTTGGCATGACACTTTGACGTCACGTGAAGCCTTGAAGGGCAATTATTTGGCAAGGAAGAATTGGCCTTCGAGGTCTCAATCACTCACGGCACTCCCTGCTAAATCCTAATTGAGATTGCCATCGGGAGGCAGATCTCAGTGTCTTGGCACTACTGAATGCTTGTCGCCACGTAATGGCCTGGCACTACCAACTGCCCAGCACTTGTGAGTGTCTGTCAGACTGTTTTCAGACTAACATACTAATCAGTGTAATCGGCGGGACAGTGATTCACATCTACAAATACATTCGGCGAATTTCTAGTGTATGTGTAATGAAGCTTTTCAACGCTGACACTTTGCGATAGACCAGTCGTCGCCCTACATTTGAACCACTAGAGCTGGCAAGGTACTGGCGCCATCCGTAAAGACTGTTGTGACAAGGGGAGCGATCATGTTGCATGTCCTGGCGTGTCGTCTGCTTCGCCGCACAAAAATGCGTACCACTGGGGTTGGTAGCTGGCAGCGGCGCCATCTGTAAAAAAATGCTGTGGTGACAACTTGGGAAGCGAGCCACTAGCCATGGTGCGCATGCTGGCATATCGGGTGCTTCGCCGCGCTGAAATCCATTCCACTGGAGCGGTGGTTGGTGGTGGATCACAAAAACGCCCGATATGAAAAACGTCCCACGTATCATCTCCTGCCAATGCGATCATGAGCGTCCTTTATTTCATGTTTGAGCAGTGGATATAACAGTTTGCTCGACGACAGGTACAGCCTGTACATCACCCATATCCAGGGGTATCCGAAGCTCTCTTTCAAGTGTCGAGAGGCATCTCTTCCTCCTCCATATCCTCCGGTCCTAACCTGAGCCTGAAAAGTCATAAGGGGCTAGACCAATGCGAAACGATGTCCTTGACTATGTTTCTTGTCAAACCCTGGTTCACAGGGTGAGAGGCAGATGATGTTGTCTGGTTGGTCGGCGCGCCAACCGTGGCTACAGCAGTGGCTGCAAGCACCGGAGCGACGGATGCGATGTGAGGAACGGGCGTGATGATGGGGGCCGCTGCAGTGGTAGTCACGGCTGCTGGGGCGACGACAGGAGTGGATGCACGGTTGGGGGACGTTGCAGCAGCGACGTCGGCGCTGACTGGGGCTGATATGCTAACAATGAACGATTGGATGAAGGGGAGCGACGCGGAGATGGATAGGCTCCTTGGGTGATCGAAGCCTATGTTTTGCGTTAAGGGGGGGCTTGGAAAGTCTTATAAAATCCAAGTAGAGGTCCATGAGTGCCGACAGCTACCCATGGAGCTTGTGGTTGGCTAAGATCTTGCCACGAAAACCGCGCCTCATTGTCCCCCTTGTACCTGAGTGGCCCACCCATTGACTCTGTCAGTTCGGGACTGCGATTCAAAGTTAGAAGGGTAATGGGTTGTCATCACGCCTCCACCTGTACTGACTGCCCTGAACCGCGGAGATGGTGAGCAATTGGGAGCAGAAGTAGATCCTGGTTACGGGGGATCAGTAGGGATGAGAGGAAAGGCGATAAAAAGCCAAATAGGTACTTACGACGAGGGGCAGGGGAAGTGGACAAACTAATATACTTTGAGCTCGAGCATCAAAGAACGGCAAAGCAAACCTAACCGACATAGTTGCTAGAAAAAGACGAAAGACTTAGAGACAAAGATCACTTACAATCTGAATGGGTGTGTACGAGACCGATACAGAAGGAACTGAGCGCTGAGCATGCAGGCCTTGCGCAGAAACAGCAAGCAATCTCTTGGCTTCGATTCACGGTTCGCCTAGTTCGGCGAAGTTGGTGGGTCTGACATCTGGAACGCCCCGCAAACAGATAGGAAAGTCGTGAGGATTTACGTGTGAGGTGGGCCGTCCACATTATCGCGTGGTCACAGAATGACGGCAGTGACATAGGAGAGATAGAACGGGAGTGAAATGTAAAAAGGAACAAGAATACTTGAAAGTCAAGGAGTGGAAGGCCAGGGGATAGAGCTTCGTGACGAGCATGGCGGAAGACGACGAGGAAGGCGTCGATAAACAAACTTGAGCTATCTTGGATCACATGCCCATAAAACACGTGGGTTCGGGCCGGGGAATAAAAGACATACAATCATGTAGCACGCTCAATTCCTCGTAAAATGTTCTATCATTCTATAAAATCATACAGTGACATGTCCGAAACAATTTAAGATAGGCAGTTTTCTGAAAGGGTTTAAAAAAAGTAAAAGTCTGACTGAACCTGAGAGTTGACGATGATTTCGTGTATAAACTGGGGACACCTTTGACAAGTTATCGAACTACCACCCCGAGAAGGACCGTTGAAAACATTTTTTGGAGAGATAATCCAATTCTTCTAACTGATTTATCAGATCTTCAAGTTTCTAGGAAGCGAAGAGAGTGACTGTCAGACATAAGCGTGTGTTTCAATGATCTCCGTGTTTGGAATTTCAAAGCGTCTTGTCGCGATCTATGATATCTACATGATAAAATACTTCCGTAACCGTTGTTTAGAAAGGCTGATCTACTCTTGTGAAAACACATGGAGCGTTACTGCTATGGTGGCTTCAATCGCGTTATGCGCAGCATTGTGATCGTTCCAGTGCGCGTTGTCCTCATTGTAATCGTCCTTCAGGACTCACTCGTGTGCTGGCGGGCTGTTGTCTTTTTGTAGCCTGATTTGACCGTTGTTTCAGTTTGTAATTGTCTTTAAGCTGCATAAATAATCCAATGGTGAGTAGTGAGCACTTGGATCGGGCATCGAAGGTGAAGCGATCATACTGACGCCGTTTAGTGCCTTCTTAGAGGGTCGTGCGCATTGTGTACGAAGATGGAGATAGTGGGTCTATGGGCGTAGTCCGAATTCCTCACATTAGACCGATGCCTGACGAGATAAATACGAAAACGTACAAAAAGCGCTGCTGCCCGGCTATTCACATGTGGATCATCCATACCACGCCGGCAATGAATATGATTGATCGTGCGGTCCACCGTTCTATGGACGATAAGGGAGCTCAGGTGACGAGGTAAGTCGCATTTCGGTTATATTGTAGTACTTACATCATCATGTTCTTGTTGTCGGAATGTGAATAGTACACCCGAGAGAGATGAACTCCCCCAGTGCTAAAGACACCGAAACTTAGCCGTGCGTCTGTACGGTCGTCCGAAGGGCCTGCCCAACAATGGACATCGGTGGGGAGGGCACTGACATAGGCCAAGAACACTGGAGGAGCAGTCGAGTTGGGAGGTGCAGGCTTGTTGCCCGTGCAGAGGAGGGTGGAATTTGAGGGAGCTGTGAAAACCAGCTGTCATCGACAGTTGATTTCGTTTAGAAGGAGTGGGTGACTGTGGACATGCAAGAGAACGTACTCATACTTGGAAAAGTAGCTGTATGTAAAGTCATCTATGGAAACATTCGTTAGCTATCGCCGTCACAAAATTCACTATGAACTCACTTCAAGTCGACATACTTGTCAAGCGAACCAAAGGGCCTGCCGCCATGCAAGCGAGGAGTCGACAAAGCAAATATATCGGTGCTTGAACACGACCCGCTGAGCCACTGTGCAGTACCTCCATCCTCGGAAAAAAGTTTGCAGGTATGAAGATGAATCATCGTTCAAACGGACCGTGTGCCTTGTGATGCTGTGGCCTCGACTCGGATGATCCAGCCACTCATTTCGAGCGATGGTCACGCCGTAAGACTTAGTATTGAGGTGAAAAAGGGAAACAAAAGGGCAACAGTGAGCCCAACTAAAGCTCAACATAGAATGAGGAATGATGTCGATGATGGTGTTTAGTGAGAAGCAAGTGAGAAGTTGGTAACGGCAAGCGCCATCATCGCATCAAAGCCGCCTTCGGATCGAAGCGAAGAAGCAATACCATAATCAGTGCCTATTTTTAGCGAACGCGCCGCCGTCGGTCTAGTAGTGCTTCCCGCCACTTTCAGTGCTGAATGGCACTTTTGTAGAGATCTCGATGCGATCCTGACCTATTTATAGATGGCAGCGCCGAGTGACCGAGGTCTTCAAGGCCAATTACCTATTGCCAAAGAATTGGCCTTAGAAGGCTTCGATCACTAATAACTGTCATGCCTTAGGTGCCCTTCAGATGGGCATATAGAAATCTGCGTGCCACTTGCGGTCACTTGCGGACCGCCTGTTCGCAGGTGACCGCAAGTGTCTCGCAGATAATCAAAAAGGATCACAAGTATCGCAGGTGTCTCGCAGATAGATAGTCTACTACAACATAGTACTTAGTAAATTTAAACTAAAGAAATGTAATCTTCACTTGAGAACTTAAGATGTGCGCCACTGCTATGCGATACGAGTCCGGAATACAGTGTTCAATTTTCTACACAAAAGTTTTAGTTCTTATTTACTCATGCCTACTCGCAAGTTGACCGCAGGTGGCTCGCAAGCATCCATTTTGTGCGCAGATGCTCGCAAGTGTGTCTCGCCTTGGTCTCGCAGGTATATCGCAAGTGATGCGCAAGTTGCACGCAAGTGTACGCAAGTCTCGCAATGGATACTAACTCTCGCAAGTGTATCTTAAATGTGTCGCAGGTGTGTCGCAGATGTATCTCAAGTGTACCGCAAGCTGAACACAAGTGTATCGCAGGTGGAATGCTGATTGGATGCAGGACATCTTAGTCATTTCGTAGAGCAATATATGTTGCCAGTATAATTTATGAATCCCATGAATGAAATGGTTTCGAAATTAGTGAATGTGAGGGAAATGTCACTGAAATACATTGTGAATGTGAGGGAAATGACAGTGAAATATATTATGAATAGCCCAAGAATTTCCTTCAAATTCATTGAAACCGTTCTAATTGAGGAAATTAGGGGAAACACCGGAATCCAGGTTTTCTGGGGAAGTAGTCGGGAAATAAGGGGAGATTTTCGTTGATTTCCAAAGTTGGTTTTCCCTGATGTCCCTCGTTTGGTGTGGAATCAAGTTGGGATGGAAAGAAGAGAGCGAATCTGAACGAGAGGTGTGACTCCATCACTCGACAATGGCAGACATTGGCTATTAAGCAACTATTGAGTCCCGAAGTCTCTGGAAAAAAACTCGACCACAATCACGTCCAATAAAGAAGGAAAATAATGGTAAGAAGCTGGTAGCTGACTAGTCATAGCCTCAGACACTTCGTTACTTGTACCTTTCTGCATAAAAATGGTCTTAGTACAGACCCATAGGTACAAACCAACAAGTCCCAAAGAATCAGAGAGATTCATCTACGTTAAACTAGAAGGATAATTATGGTGCTCATTGAAGAAATATAAAAAAAATGAAATCTCAGCGAGGTGCGCTGATACTCGCAGATGCTCGCAGATGCCCGCAGATACTCGGCTCACTAAGTTTAATTTTCACGCAATTGGATTGGTCTGCACGCAAGTGACCGCAGATACTTCTTTTCGTTTCGCAACTGGCACGCAACCTGTGTCCGCAGATGGCACGCAGATTTTCCTGTGCCCCCTTCAGATTATTGGCAAACACCAAAATTCAAATCAAACCGGTTTTCTCTTGGGTTTTCTGGCATGTGGGACTTTTTTCCTTATGCCTCTTCATTTGTTTCCCAACTGTACTTTACAAATTCAAGTTGTCTTGTTACTACGGTCCACTATCAATTGATAAATACCATTAAATACATGTTAAACATCCTTAGTAAAAGACAGTATGATTTGAGACGACGTTACAAAAGAGCAAGTTGCGGGTGGACCGTGTCCAAACCTTGTTTAGCATCCAACAGAAGTATATGGCATCGCAATACAATGATTCTCGATTCCTGTGACCTGATCTGCGATTAAGACTAGTCCACATGTGTCGAGCTGGTGTGCCCATTTTGCGGCTGCGGAGACGGTGATGTCTTTCAGCCGGGGCACGTTGTATCTCCGGGCGAGTTGAATATACATGATGCGGTCGTTCAGAAACCTACGAACGAGGTCGCGATCGGAGGCCCTGCAATGCAATTGTAGAGATTGTAGTCTTGGGAAGGTGACATATACTCTCTGCATTTCCTTTGAGACTTGGGGTTTGTAATAAAGGGAGTTCAAGGATTTTAGAATTCCCTCGTCAGGGTCGTGAACTTTGAGCGACTTCAGTGAGACGAGATGAGAGAAAAACGAGTGTGGCCAGGAGGTTGTCGCGAGATCGGGGGGTGGGCGACGTAGGGCAAAAGTGGGAGAGGGGGGAGCGAAGAGGACGTAGCATAACGTCAGTTCCTCGAGTGTGCAAAGGGGAAAATGTCTACATAAGGCAGCGAAGAGCAATATGGTGCTGTAAGGATCAGCAGACGCCACCACTTCCTCCTCAGAAGTAGACAGGCAACGGCGCAGATCCTTGACTATCAGGTTTTTGAGGTTGGGTACTCGGATGTTGGGTATAAGGTAAGACACTTCTTCCGGGTACGCGTAACCCAAAGAGAGAGTAACCAATTTGGGGAGGGTGAACGGCTTGCCCTCCTCACAGGGTGCAGAACCTTGAATTGACAACATCTCCAGAGAGTGCGCGTTTCCGAGGAGCAGCGCCCGAAGATCCTCAGCCCGAGGTCGAACGTCGATCGGTAGAAAGTTGAGGGTTAACGAGGTGAGGTTACGTGGGGCAAATGAACTCCAAGGGAGGGGTATCCCGCATAGAGTCACATCTTTCAGACGGGGATACGCATTAGCAAAATATGCTACGGCCTCTCTGCCTCCGCTCCCAGAGGGGTTCAAGAATGTTGAAAGGGTATGATCGATTCCCTGAGGCTCGAAGTCACCAATATAAGATTGATGAGGAACTGAACAGTAGATTTCCAGGGTTTCAAGAAGCGTCATGGCGGACGGTGGAAGATGAGCGAGGATCTGGATGATTGGGGTGATGGATCCACTAAGAAGATGAAACTCGCGGAAGCGGGCCCCGTGGGGGGCAAGAAGAATGCCCACAGCCTCGAGGAAGTTGAACCCTTTGGTGTACGAGTCAACATTTTCGTGTTGGTATTGACCGGATTCATCTTCAAACGCTTGTATGGAAAGAAAAACCCGAAGAGGGGCCTGACGAGAGCGTTCTAAGAACTGATGGACATGTCGGAGGCGATTTTTCACGCTCTCGTGTGAGATTTCTGCAGGCCAAGAGTCGTCCTGTCCAAACTCCAACAAAATGGTGGACCATAATCGCGATGAAGATAAGGCCAGGGTGCGCCACTGGTAACAGACCAACGAAACTAAGATGGAGAAGTCCATCGCGTCAAACGGACTGCCTGTTAGGCAGGAACCGACGTGAAAGATTTCGAGGAGAATCTCTTGAGGTAAACGCGAAATGGGGGAGCCAATGGTAAACATGGTAGCAGCTGTGGGACTTCTCATATGTCGTTAGTTTGACGCCAAAGAGACGATGTCAAGTGAGAGACGTACCGACGATTGAGGAACCGGGGATTGATAACTTTGAACTTCTCGCTGCGCCGAAGGTGTGGTGGAGGGGGTTGAGTGACCCATTCACCAACCGATCTACCATTTATATACCCGGGGCTGTCAAGGCGTAATGCAGATGTGGCCTGCGAGCGCCAGAGCTCCCTTTGTGCGTAATGTGGCCGGACAATCCTCGACATCTAAAACGGGGCAGATGGTCACGGAAGTTGGCCTCGCTTAAGTACTGTCCTTGTTGTTAACCACCAGCCAAAACATGGAAGGCAAAGGCCACTGTGACTCCGTGGCTGAGGGCGACCGCAATGGTAAGGATGTGTGATATTGCGACGATATTCCACTGTAGAAGCTTAAGAGCTATTTCACCAGTAATGGCTTTAAGGTCCGAGATCGCGCCCGCGTATCAAAGGAAGTCAAAGCAAATATTCAATCCATTGTCCAGGCACTACCTCGAAGATATCACTCCCCGTGTGGCGACGCCCGGTTGACATCGTTTCAGGAGTCGGCTGGGACTCGGAAGTTGCTCGGAGTGGTCAGCGACTCAGCGGGCTGAACAAGGGCTGAAGTTGGTTGATGAGCTACGAAAAACTATGAGGCGAGCACATTCGGATAATTGGATGGCCAGAGGCGATGCGCACCTATGTTGTCACGCACAGGCCACAAAGCAAATGCCGGAGGACCTCTGTGATATCCAAGACGAAGAGGTGATGACGTGACGAATGTGATGATGTGAAAAAACAAAGGAAGACTCGGAAGCTATATACTCTTCACATGGCGCTTAAAGTTAGTTGAATTTGTCGTAAAACACCAATGAAACGCAAAATATATCCATCTATCCGAATATGCGTATTTCTAACAGCATATTCCGGCTGTCCATCTTTCGTCGCTCAGCAATTCCGACGCGCTTGGACGTTCTAATAAGTAGTCAAGCTCAGTAAAAAGCGAAGTCAAGAAAAATCGCACGAAGTCAGAGGTCAGTCAGATGTGCGTCACACATCTGTAATTTTCAGGCCAGCCTTCCCTTGGCATCAAATGGGAGGTAATTTCAGTCATAGGTTAGTATCAACATTGTCATATCTTTTATATACATGTCTATGCCAAGAATTTTTCGAAATGGTTCAATATGCTCACCTCGAATGAATTTCGAGATTTGTTAAAGTCCATTGAAACTCCGACATCATGTAATCATGTTGAATTTCGACACAGAAAGTCATTGTTCTTCCCTCCCACCAGTCCAACTTGCCTCCTTTCTCAATGAATGGCCCTTGACGAACAGTCTCCTCCTTCCCTCGACGAACGGCCTCCTGCCTCTCTCGAAGAACGAACGGCCTCTGTCTCTCGACGAACGAACGGCGTCCTCCCTATTTCGACGAACAGCCTGTGTCCTCCCTCTATCAACGAACGACCGGCGTCCTCCCTCTCTCGACGAAAGGCCAGTACTCTCCCTTTCTCGGTAAACGGCGTCCTCTCTCTCTTGCCAGTGTTCTCCCTTTCTTGGTAAACGGCTCCCCCTGGTGTCCTCCCTCCCTCGACGGACGGCCTTGTTCTTCCCTTGGCCGATGGGCTACCCTTGACGAACGGCTTCCCCTTTATCTTCGATGAACGGCCTCCTCCTTCTCTTGATGGACGGCCTCCTTGCCTCATCCCTCCCTTGATGAATGGTCTCTCCCTTGACAAACATATACTACTAGGGTTATAGGATGCAGTGACTCCACCATCTCCATACTATACCTAGGCTCTAAGCCCACTATGTATTCTCTAAAGTAGTCAAATATAATATTATTCAGCCTATTTTCTGATCCAAATTGAGCCCAAAGCATCAACGACAGAGATATGACTATTTTATGACTAGTACATGACTGGTGTAATATATGATTTGCAGACTGAGACTAATGTATGACTATTGTATTACGAGCGTAGTCAGAAACGCTTAAAAAAAACGACATTTAGTCAAACACCGTCTAATCGGTGACTTTTGCGTGACTAATGACCGACTTCGCTATTTACTGAGAGTCAAGCTTGAGGGGGAAGTTTGGTTGTTTGGTCAAGCTTGGCCACGCAAACAAATTTCCCTCTGGCACAATGTCATAAACTACCAAGTCCAACCAAGGTAAGCGTCTAAGCAATACTCTTTTTTTATTCTTTATTGGAGAACCTTATTGTTAGGGATCCGAGTAGGTGCTGGGGCGCCCATGATCATCGACATGCTTCCCCCAACATCACAACTTCCACCCATCGGGAAACTCGCCGCATTTTCTATTGCTCATCTCATCGGCTCCGTCAGATATTTGAGGAAAATCTACAACCCACAAGTTAGAGGTATAACACGTCGCAAAGGTAACCTTCCACCTGCGAGCGCAGGACGCGATTCCTTGGACGAATTACGAACGGACGCATTTGAACGGACATACGCAATCAAGTGGCTAACCGCGCTCATAGGCCATTTCAGCTCCACAGGAGAATGTGACGATCCTTTGGGAGGACACCATGTGGAGGACTTGATCCAAGATGCAGCCTCCCTGCTAGCCATCTGTGCTGGTACCGCATCCGCCGGCATCATCTGCCGCACCTTCACCTTTGAATCTCGATTTGGCTCGGTCACCGTCAACCTAACTGATGCTCCGTTGGAGAACCAGGATTATGGGAGCGTGGGCGCACAAACCTGGGGTGGCGCGTGCGTTTTGGCTGAGATGATCACTGATAAGCCGCAAAACTTTGGACTGCTCGAGCAAAACATATCATCGAGGAAACTGAGGATCCTCGAGCTCGGAGCTGGAACTGGACTAGTCAGTCTTGCCGTTGCAGGGCTCATGCAAAAGGTCGCGGGAAGGGAGGTAGAGATCGTTGCTACCGACTATTACCCATCCGTTCTGACGAACCTTGCAACCAACGTTCGAAGCAACTGCCTAGACCCTGCAGATCTTGTAAAGGTCACCACTCATTCTTTGGACTGGTCACTTTTTTCCGAGACATACCCTCATCCACAACCATTCGACCAGTCTTTTGACCTTGTGCTCGGAGCGGACATCATTTACGAAGCGCAGCATGCCGTTTGGATTGAATCCTGTCTGACCAGATTACTCCGGAACACCAATGGCCCACCCGACGATGGGCCCGAACCCACATTCCACCTCGTGATTCCGTTGCGCGTTACACATACTTTCGAGTCACAAACTGTCGAAACTGTCTTTGCTCAAAGTGGCGGGCTCGTCATTAAGTCCAAAGAAATCATTTTATGCGACGCGGAGACGGGTAGGGAAGGCGATGAGGTTGAATATGCATACTACAAGATTGGTTGGGCGAAAGAGGTAGAGTGGTCCTTCACGTCAACTGGCAGTAAATAATCGATCTTTATAATTAAGGACAGCATGATCAGTTAAACACGCCCCTTGAAAAGCGAATAAATAGACATTCTCCCCACTTGCATTTGGCCAGGGTAGTTGGGCATCTAGCGACCAAGGTCATCGAGAATTGCAGGTACAACGTCAATGAGCGGCATGGGACAATAACCTTCTGAGCTGTTCACTATCAATCTGACGGTGATTCTCATACTTCATTCAGTAAAACCGCTCAAGCCCCACCGGTTGAGAATTAGGGTTGCCATTTCAGTGAAGTTAGCTCAAAGAAGACGCCTCCACGAAGCATCGCCCCGCCTCATGGCTGCGATAGCTCGCTGTCTGCCTGTGCTCTTGTTCCTCCCTTCACTTACACCATCATCAGCTCCTCGCCATGTCCAACGGCCCTGACACCCCAAGTCTAGAAAATATTCACACCGACGACGATTTCGACCCAATATATCATGCGAAAGCTGAAGTCTTGAACAAGACGATACAGAATATTGGAATGGGTCGATATCAATGGTAACACAACCGCTATTGCTCTAATCCGGTTCTGACCCGTAAATTCCACAGGGGTCTGTTTTTTCTCACTGGGTTTGGATGGCTAGCGTAAATCTATCATAACCATCTCAGTCGTCGACGTAACTGATAGAGCTTTGTAGTGATAACATATGGCCGGCAAGCGACACTCCTCTATCCACTTTCTGATTTACTTATAGCTTTCTTTTGAAGACGGTGACTGGGCTCATTTTGCCCCCCGTCATCAATGAATTCAAATTCCAGGGACCATATCTCAGCCTCGGACAAAGTATTGGCCTCCTTATCGGCGCTGCGTTTTGGGGAGTAGGAGCTGATATTTGGGGGAGAAAGTGAGTATTGGATTCTGATCTTCGGACATTCAGAGTCTCAAAATTGCGTCAGGATCTCCTTCAACCTCACTTTATTGATAAATGGCATCTTTGGCATGGCTGGTGGCGGCTCGCGCAATCATATCGCGTTGACCTCGTTTGCCACTATGTGGTCTATCGGGGTTGGGGGAAACCTTCCCGTTGATTCCGCTATATTTCTTGGTGATTGTCCCTCGCCATTATGGGCTGCCGCCGTCACTTACGGTACGCATCTTAACAGAATTTGTCCCGGGATCCCATCAATATCTCTTGACTGTCCTCTCAATCTGGTGGGCGTTTGGTCAATTGTTCGCCTGTCTGGTATACTTTAACTTCCTTGGAGAAAATACGATCAATACTGATATCTTCGCTTAGATAGCCTGGCCACTCATCGGAAACTATTCTTGCCCCATCAATGCCCCTTGCCCCCGTTCATCCAACCAGGGCTGGCGGTACCTCCTTTGCGCAATGGGCGCCTTTATGCTGATTTTATGGGTCATCCGGTTTTTCTTTTTCAAGCTTTCCGAGAGCCCAAAGTTCCTCATGGGGCATGGGCGCGATGAAGATGCCGTGGAGGTTATACATAAGGTTGCGAAGTACAACGGGAAGGTGTCGGAGTTTACGCTTGAAGAATTGCAAGCGGTGGAGAAGATTGGATCCGGAAATGAAGGCAAAAAAATTGAGACGACTGTGAAAGCTGTTCTTCAACGCAAGCTTATCAATTTTGATGGGAATCATGTCAAACCGTTATTTGCGACGCGAAAATTGGCTTTGTCCACCAGCTTGCTGATCATTATATGGGGTACGTGTATTTCACTTATGCCATTTTTTCAACCCATTGAATAAGCCGCTATCAGCTCTCATTGGCCTTGCTTATACGCTGTATGTATTATTTTTGCCCACAGCGTATTGACTTCACGAAAATCTTCAGATACTATTCCTTTATCACCTACTAGTAAGTTTGACCGACTAATATTAAGCTTCCGCCTCTTGATTGATTTTTCTCATGCCAGTTTTGCAAGTCGAGGCGCGGACTTCGGTGACGGCTCAGTGTATATCACCTACCGCAACGTGAGTCTTCTATTGAGTGTCTCCACAGCCCTTCTGTTTATTGATGACAAACTGAACAAAGCAAGTCATCTTGGCCACATGTGGGATCCCAGGTTCTCTACTCGCTGGATACATGGTGGAAATCACACTACTTGGACGAAGAGGCACTCTTTCGATCTTCACGAGCACGTTTCTCCTGATCTCCCTTATCTACGAGCAGCTAATTGATGATTTTAGTTTTGACCGGCATCTTCATCCTAGCATCCACGACTGCACGGAGCTCGAATAGCCTACTTGGATGGAACTGCGCGTACAGTTTCACCAGTAATATCATGTACGGCGTCTTGTACGCCATGACACCGGAGCTATTCCCCACAAAGCATAGAGGAACCGGAAATTCACTTACAGCGACTGCGAACAGAGTATTTGGCGTCATGGTATGTGTTCTGTTTTCATAGTTCTTTGTAGCTTTTAGATATGACCTTCTATCAGGCACCAGTCATAGCTCTATTTGCAAATCTTACAACCTCTGTTCCGATTTATACCGCAGGTGTTGTTTTCTTGGGAGCCGGTGTCCTGGCGTTGCTCCTTCCTTTCGAATCTTTAGGCAAAGCATCGCTCTGAGTTTAAGAAACTTCCTTCAAGCATTACGTGGACATTGGTTCGTGATTGAGTCGTTGGAGAGCGGCTGAAGCGATTGAATGGGAAGGCGAGCAGCCTAAACCGTATCTATCTATGGCTAGTATAAACTCACAATTTATCATTGATTTCACAACTTGCCATTGGCCTTGCGTTGACATGCGGTCACTGACGGCAAGTTGAATCTGTTTGTCAACGGCCTTGGTCGGGCCGGCCGCACATATGTACCTGATCAGCATGTCAACTTGAACTCAGAAATTCCCAAATGCTCAGCCCCGCTATCCGAAGATGGATCGAAACGCCTACGGGCACATTGTCACTTGCTGCAATCCCGCTTGCATTTGCGCTCTATAAGCTTCTCCAAAAACCTCAACGCCTGTCCAAAGTTCCAAAGACCAAAGAACGCGTTCTCGTATTGGGAGCGACGAGCGGGATTGGTCGGTCAATAGCGCGCCAGTATTCTGAGCGCGGAGCAGTCGTTTGCGTTGTTGGGCGCAGAGGAGCGCTGGTAGACGAGGTCGTGAAGGAATGTCGTCAGGCGCAATCTTCGCTGCGCCTTGGGACCACTGAGGAGAAGAACGACTTTTTGGGAGTCACGGCCGACTTTGCGAACGTTGATGATATGGTTAGAGTCAGAGAGGTCATCCAGTTCAGTGTGTATTCTTTACTTTTTCTATTATGCCTTTGCTCAATTTGATTTGGGATTAGATTGGAAGGGTTTAGATACTATCGTTGTCGCTGCTGGGGTTTCGGCACTTCAGCCTCTGATGGCCGTCGCTGGCGTAGAGACTGCAGATGGAGGATTTACTCCGTTAGAGGCAAGTCGCGAGGGAATCAAGCGAGTAACTGAAGTCGCAGCAGCTGCGACAACAGGAAATTATGTTGGTCCCCTTATTGCTGCAGTCACCTTTGTAAGTTATCCCTTGGATGTGCAATTCGCCAGCTAACAATGCCCAGATACCCCTCCTATCGAAAACATCAAAGTCACCAGCGATCACCCTCGTTTCATCGCTAGCCTCCGTAATAGCAGCACCAACACGCACTATCTACGCATCCACCAAAGCCGCATCCCTAGTTCTTTATCAGGCCCTTTCAATCGAACATCCCAACATTTCATTCTCTCTTATCTTGCCTTCTACCGTTGAGGGTGACTTCCGTGCATCCGCGGTCGACAGCGGCCCAGTAAGAGAAGTCGACCCCAACAAACATGGATTGAAGCGCGAAGACGTGGCTAGGAGGTGTATCGCTGCGGCTGATGCTGGGGAGAAGACCGTATTCATGCCACCCTTCGTACGATACGGGCATCTCTTGTACTGGATCTGGCCGTCTTTCGTGGAGTGGAGGGCGAGGAAGAAGTACAATTTTGGTGCTTAAAGTTGGACTGTGATGTGAGGCCTTCCCATTGATTGCTACTTTCCTTGACTGAAGCTAACAACCGGTCAGTTGAGTCTGATTACTTAGATTCCCTACAGAAAGCTGGTTCTTTTATCTCCAGGCGAAGTGTCTGTTCGAGTCCGTGTACGACTAGATGGCGTTTTCCTCAATGTACTTCTGTACAAGCATCAATAGAGCAATTTTGAATTCAAAACGCGGAAGCGCGAAAAGAAGATGAGATTGGATATGCGTATTACAAGATTGGTTAGGGGGTCATGATACACAAGAGGTATAGTTGTTACAAACATGAAATGGTAATACATTCATCAATTTTGAAATCATGAGAGCGTGAGCAGTTGAACGCGTTCCTCACGAACAGCGAACAGCAATATAAATGGGTGGCCTTCCGACCTGCGTTTAAGAATAGCCTCTCTGAGTTGTTGGGCATAGGCCGAATGTTGGGTAGGGAAGGCAGCAACAATAGGCTTCCAGGCGTCCTCGTCCGTAATCCAATTCTGTGATTTGACCATGGCGTCAAAAATCGCAGGCGTGACATCAATGGCGAGCGTGGGCATGCCGCTCTGGATGGCGGACTTGATTTGGGTACTGGTCTCGAAAGCTTGAGGAATGGGCTCGTATCAGTGGACTATAACGATGACGAAACAAGGAGATCTGACCTCGATCAAGGAAAAGTTGCTTGACCTGCTTTCGCTGCTTCTTGATATCTATGGGAAGGAGTAGTTGGATGTCAGAGGAGACTGGGGTGTCCTTCGTTGGTGGGAGTCCAGGTACACTCTCCGAAACGACGGGAGCACCAGAGGTCGCAGTATCGATTCGCTTCTGTTCTGCGATATGATGTTGTAGCCAACCCACGAGTTCTTGCCTTGAAACTGTTACAGTTGTTAGTGGCTGTCTGGGCGATGGAACGTAGACTGACGTTCGTATTCAGTGCCCTTTAGTATGCTCTTGACTTTGAAGGCGGGATGATCTCTACGCCCCGTGCGCGGACGAGGATACACAGTGAATCTTAATTACTGAGTATAGGCGTGCCTTCGGATGGATGAAAGAAACTCACAAGATACCCTCCCTCTCACAGAGGTCGACGTGGCTCTCATGGTCCGCCTCAGGCAATCCCGATTCGTACATAATATCTGCACTGATATTGTGTTGCCAGAGGTACGCAACAACCTCCAACCGATCTTGCAAATACCCAGGATGGTACGAAACAACATACACATCGCATCTTCTTGGGCTCCAGAAGCCGAACGAGCGCCCTTCCTTAACCAGGGTCTTGACAGATGCACCCTGGAAAGAGGCGAGTGCCATAGTGATCTTCTCGACTGCAATTTGTAAGCCCATAGCGCAAAGTTCGGACTTTTGCTTTAGAGGGGAGTAACGAGAGATGAGGTTGTCATAGCTGGTCACGTTGGTTAGCAGATGAAGGGTTGGTAACAGAGACAGCATACCGGCCGCCAGCAGCAAGTACATCCGTGTGCTTGTTCTTCCGAACGATTTCCACGATGACCCCGTCTTTGAAGTGGGTATGGTGACTACCCAGCATGAGAGGATGAAAGTAGATTTGACGTGTAACCCCGGCCGACAAAGCGAACTGCAACGTAGCCTTCACCTCTTCCACCGCAGGCTGCAAGAGCGTAAGCAGAGCGGGGGAAACTTTCTCCAGCCTCGATAAAACATCATCGATATCATCATCTATGCACCGCATTCTTTCACTGTTGAACCACGAAGGTTTTGAACAGTCACATACCAGTTTCCGACAGTATCTCCAGCTCCTCTGCAGTGCTACGAAGAAGACCTTTCTTCAATAACAACGTCCGCTTCTGGGTTGGCAAAGACTTTGACTGGCTGATGATTTCCACGACAGCATCCCTCTGACCAGCAGGTACTCGGTTCATCGTCAACTCAACAACTACACATAAGTCAGTCATCAGATGCTGTAACAAAACCACGCCAACGTACTAGAAGAGTGAGAGATATGAATGTCGTAGTTCTGGGAAAGGTTTGGGAAGCTATTGAGACAGTTATTCGCGACGGCTATGATCTCAGCTCCAGCAGCGACAAGGCCCGACCCCAGATCTTGCGTGATGATATCAAAGATGGCTGCCTTTGAGACTCTTGGATGACCCGCCACGGGACTAAGGGGCAACGTTTAATGCAAGGTCTCCACACGGAAGTCGCGCAGTGAACGCTTACTTGGGTCTATAGATGTTGGTGATATGATAACGCTTGATCCTCTTAATATTGCCCCTAGCAGCGAGTCTCGCAAACGGCACGAGGATGTTGTTGGGTAATGTGACGACATCCCCATGACGGTCAACAAACGTTGCTCGACTCTTCTCGTCCTCCGGATCCAGAACAGGCATGAGAAGGGGTGGCTCCATAGCCACAGCTCCGTGGAGGTGGAAAATCGCAGCCAGGCGGTCTTGAACGGTGTCATTCAGAGAGGCGTGCTCAGGAGGGTCTGCTTCGAGATCGTAGAGGACGCCTCTAGACGGCCTGACAGGTTGGTTGAACAATGTCGTAAGAACGGCTTGGTGATAAGGTGAGTCGGATTTGGCTACCAGGCAATATGAGCAATTAACTCTCTTTTAAGCTGGTCATCCAACTCACCCATCAGCTTCAGCGCCCCTTTGAAAAACTCGTCCTCCAAACGAGGGGGGAGTAGCGGGCTCTGAGAAAGTTCCAACGCCGTAGGCCTCTTGTCAGGATCATGCTGAAGGAGCCAGGTGATAACTAGGGGTCAAGCAGGTCAGTCAGGAACCTTTGAAGCTTCGTCTTTCCTCTTACTATCTCGCTGCCGAGTTCGATGAGCTTCCCATGCATGGGGGAAGAAAACGCCCGGCTTGCGTAGATCCTCCAGAACAACAATCCGCTCTGCGCCCGTTGAGAACATGTAGTTCATCTCAAAGAACACGATCTAAAAGGCGTTCAACGTGAGGAACCAAAAATACATGCAGCATAGGACTTACACCAAGACTGTACATGTCAGCCTTGTTGTGATTCCTTGGTCCCCGTTTCTTGGACTGAACTTCAGGGGCGATGTACAGGCGGGTACCGACCTCTGCACGAGTGTCAATGAGGTGTAAGGTTTGAAAGATGTAGAGCCGTACCCAAAGTCATATCAGCCTCGAGGGTAGCTACATGATGAGACACATCCGACGGGTCGACGGCGGCCAGACTGGACGTTGCGAGGCCAAAGTCACCGACTGCAGCAAGGACATCGTTAGCTGGGAATTCTAAAGAACTTTGTCAATCCCACCTTTGCAGTCTTCCTTGGCATCTAAATCACAGAGAGGATAAGTTCAAGGAGGACATGAGTGACCGGTCGACTGACCAATGAAGATGTTGGTAAGCTTGATGTCACGATGCAAGATGCCTAAAGTAGACATGTGAACGAGGGCGTCAACGATCTGCAGGAACAGCCTCCACGCTTCATCTTCCGAGATACCCTCATCGAGTCTCTACAAGAAACTTTAAGTATCAAGGATCGTTCACAGCAGTCCAAACATACCTCCTTCAACGTCTGACGCTCAACAAACTCCTAAAAAGACGGTTCAGCTACGAATGTGAAAGAAAAGAGGAAACACAGACCATCTGGATGTAAAGTGTCCTAGACAACATCGGCGGCCCCACTTGCACCATATTCGAGCTTCCCGAAGACTTGAACAAACTCCCAAATGCATCGTCCCCCTCCTCCTCCCCGCTACTAGTATCCTCTCCAGTCGGCGACGTCGACCTATCAAAGTGGATACTAGGGAACGACGACCTCGACTCGGACAGATCATCAAAGTCTTCAATGTTAATGCTGAACCCGCCATTAAGTCGGCCCCCATTCGACATGGGGTGGGGGACGGAGGTCATCCCGTCCTCATCTGTCGATTCCGCACTGGAGTCGTCTGAGGCGGCGGTGGATGTGGGTTCGGCTGTCTCGACCCAGGTGGTGTAGTACCGGACGATGAAACGATGGGAGAGCCGGCTGAGAGCGTTGACTTCGCGGAAGATCTTGCTGTCGCTTTGCATGGTTCTAAGACGGATCTTCTTGACTGGAAAGGATGGTTAGAGATGGAGGATGATGGGGATGAAGGGTAGGTACAGACCTGCGTAGATCCTTGAGTCAATCCTATTTCGAGCTTTGACGACTGAGCCGAATGCTCCTTTGCCCTGTATCCAACAGCATGAGAACCAACCTAGAGACGGGGGAGGCAGAAAAGACGAACCAACAACTCTAGCTCCTCCCAATCCTCCTTCCACCGACTGGTATGCGAGCGGGCAGCAGACGCCGGCATCCTGAAGTACTCCAGATCCGGCGAACCAAAGTTCATCGGTGTCTTTGGGTCTACCATCAACAATCAGGGGACCTGAACGTCCACAAAGGTACCGGCGATACACACCAACGTTAAAGTAGCTTGACATACTCCTACCTGTCACCGGGCTCTGGCACGACGCTTCTGCCAATTCGGAAAGCAGGGACAAGCAGGTCACTTGGCCTTTCTTGGGGGGGATGAGCATGGAGGACGCTTGTCTTGCAAGTACGGGGGAGCCGGATACTAGTCGGAAGGGTTAGTGTTTGGTAGATCGTATATGGAAGGGACTGACGAGCGAAGATGGCACCCTGGACATCCGGGAATATCTCTGTGACGTTCAAGCTCATGAGCATCTGCAGCAGAACGATGCCCACGGCGTGGAGGTCCCGTTGGCGAGTGTACAATAACGACGACTCGTTCTTCACGTCCTTCGATAGCCTACAATTATCAGTTAAAGGGGGGCAGTCAATCGGAGGAGCTGCATGAACACACCACTCGTCAGAGATCTGGGGCTCATCCGCCACTGGGGGTGTGTGCGGGCCAAAGGAGTTTGAGCGATGCAGGTCCAGAAGCCGAGTATGGTATGCCACCCTTCCCAGTTTCACGAGCTTAGAAGACGAAGGGGTGTCTCTCGACGCAAGACAGATACACCCCGCGTTGATGCCTACCAAATAATTGTGAGCGAGCACCAAATCCCAAAGCAAGGCTTTCGTACCTCGATGGACTAGGTCCGCACCATGCACAGCGTTCAAACCCGATAATATCTGGCCCAGATAATCCGAAGCCCTCTCCTCCTTCAGAGAATCACAATCCTGCAGCACGTCGTGTAGTGTCAACGCTGGACGTTGCTCCGAAAGGACCATCAGCTGCGGGGGTCCGCTGGAATGTGGTATGTTCAATTTGACGGCAAATACGCTGATGAGGTTCTGGTGCCGGACGGTCGTGAGGCGCTGGATCTCAGTCTCAACTTGTTTGAGTTTCTTCCGTCCTGTCGAGCTATTAGCACGTCATTGATAAAGAAAGGGATGGACATACCCTGGTTGGACGAGTAATATGGGTCCTCGAACGTCACGACGTACAACTCCAAAGGGAGCGTAGTGCTCACGTCATCCACCATCGGATCAGCCATATACACAACCCCAAGCCCATCTTTGAACAAAATCAATTTCAAAACAAAATGAAAGGAAAAACACTCACCCGTTCGTGGATGAAACAGCTTCACCGTATTGAAATACACGTCGCCAACCTCCACCTCATGACTGAATGTCTCTATCGGGGTATCGCTCGACAGAGGAACCTCCGTCGCCTCTGAATTAGCGCGTTTGCGGCTCGCCTTGTATTGTTGTTCCCGAGCGATGAGCTGGCGCATCGCGTGGTCCGCTTGGATTTGCTCGTCGAGCTCTTGCGCGGCTTTAGCGGCTCTGTCGTGCTCCCTTTCTACTTCTTCTGCTTCCCTTTGCTTTCGTGCCTGGAAGAGTTAATAAGTATGAGAGTAGGAAGTGAAAAGGGAAAGTACCTTCTCCTCGTCCATTGCGCGCTGGTTCATTTGTAACGCCAACGAACCAGCTACTTCAACTGGGGGCGTTACGTTGTTCGATATCCAATCTTGACAGAACGTGACGATCTGGAAACAAAGTTAGTGGGAACAAGTGAGTTATGGTGAACAAACGTACCGAGAATACCATCTCCGACCCTCTAAATTTCTGTGCCTCTCCATTGATAGCTTGTGATAGTTTCGTCGATTGTTCGTTCGTCAAGCCTTTTGCGGGCTTCTGTAGCGTAAATGTAGGACATGCAAGGTGCGGGTATGTTTTCGGAAATCTGAGAGATTGCCATCAACACGATGCATCAAGTAAAATTTCTGCACTCACTTGACATGGAGTTGTGCGTTCACTTTCGATGCGTGCGCTGGATCCGGGTGTGGCACCTTGATAATAAATTCTGGTAATCTACCAGCACCCTGGAAGAATCAGTAACAAAACGATACAAGAGTACGGTTCAACTCACCTTCCAAGCTTTAGGTGGTGGACATTCAACAAAGTCTTCAGCGTAAATGGACCTCAACGCAGTAATTTCTAACTGTTGCAATTCTTGTGTGGAATCCATAGGAACTCGTTCTAGCTAGTCGCCGCGATCGTGATAGTGGCTGTCCGTCCGTGACTCCAAAAGCCAGCACACAAAAGTATTTGAGAAGGGGAGGGCCTGATGGACCTCAGCAACTCAAATCTCCATGGTTGATAAAGGGTGAAAATGTGAAGATGTCGAAATGGAAAGCAAGGGGGTTCAAGAATTTAAAAAAAGTAGCTGGGGTCGAATTTTTTTTTAAGGCCCTGTGTGCTTGACCTACCTACCTACGTAATCAGGCACATGCCTATATATGGCAATATGACATCATCATCACGATCCCTCTGATCCTCTAAGGCTTCACATACCCAATTTCATGGGGCTATCTCCAGTGCAACACAT
This sequence comes from Laccaria trichodermophora, assembly GCA_018417955.1. Classification (NCBI taxonomy): domain Eukaryota; kingdom Fungi; phylum Basidiomycota; class Agaricomycetes; order Agaricales; family Hydnangiaceae; genus Laccaria; species Laccaria trichodermophora. The sequence continues at coordinate 81,864 of JACTVC010000036.1, forward strand.
TGTAGGTGGTACTAAAAAACAAGTGAGTGTAGTGATTAACTTGTGCAAGACTGATACTCACCCATTGAGTCTCACATCCAACCCTTTTACATTTAACCAAGCCATTCTGAGTTCAATACCACACCACACAGGCATCCATTTAGAGCGTCTGATGTGTTGAAAGCATCAAGATGATTCAAGTTTTGAAATCAGGTCACACAGCATACCCATTGTTGTCAAGAACTGGTCTCTAACTGTTTTGTCAGTAAATTGTGATTGATTAAAACATTAGATAAAAATTTGATGAAGATTAGACCGTGAAAACCAATTTTGAAGTCAGAAATTGGGTCGGATATAATGAAATATAATATCCAGTCAAGATAATGTACTATACAATGATATTTTACATGCAGGAATACTGTAAATCACCTTGGAAAACCAATTTAGGACTATCTCATAGAGGGTTCCAAAAATCTTTTTTTCGGCCTATGGCCAACCTACCTACCCAACCCTCGGTCCAGCATTCAGATCCCTGAACCCCCTTGATGGAAAGACAAAGTCAGGACAAAGCTCAAAGAATATATTTAGTTGGCCACATTACGTAAGGGTTTTGGGTAACTATGGTAACAGCTGGTAACAGGGAGAGACTTTGGAGAGACTGAACTGCACTCCAACCAGACTCCAATAATTGAGATTGCGCGTTTCTGATACTCATACTGTCGCTGCTCAGACTTACTACAGACCTTCCGGAAATTCATGTCCACGTGTTCTTTTTTCACAAAAAAATAAAATAAATCGAATAAATGCGAAAATGACTGGCGTCGTCTATACCGACCGTACAGCGTACGCGACTAGCCCATCGATCTCTATTTCCGGGTGTTCCAACATCCCTTTACCTGTCACTATGTCCGACAACTCTGTCTGACAACTCTGACGACAATGAACCTCTCAAATTCCTATGAGCATCCGTCGTGGGCAGGGTACCATTGCCTTCAACCATCTTATGGCCACCTCCTGGAGCGGAAGGGAGGGGTTGACGGTCAGATTCAGAGGATGTTGGGGAGGATGTGAGCCATATGATAGGTCCAGTCACGGTCCAGTCATCTATCTACCATCCAAACTCTCCCCGGGCTCACTCAAAACCCACACGTAATTCCCTGTCTCTGTCTCAAACAGCCTCACCCACTCATCGTTCCCACCATCGCCAGCCACCGTTTATCGAATTGCAACGAGGTGACAGAAGAGTTTTGTGCGGCAATACAGTGCAAGATTGTGTATATCGCCAGGGAACGTGATGACCTGCCCGTCAGACCCACCTGTTGCGAGGATTGGAATGGGGGGTGAAGCCCAGTGAAACTCAGACATGCGGTGGTCTGCGGATTTCTGGGCTGAGCTGCAATCCAGAAATTCGCATACCATCCCCGTTTTTTGCGCACCTGCAGATTTTCTTCTGCGGATTGTCGTCCATTCTGCGAGACTTTTCGTTTGATATTACAGAATTATCTGCGAATTTCTGCCTCTGTCTGCTATCTTCTGGGTTATTCTGCGGTTTTCTGAGAATACGCAATGTATTGCTGATACGGTAACAAATACACAATTTTATACTACTGAACCGTTGTTCTGCGTTGTTCTGTGAATTTCTGCGTTTACTACCTCTCGTCCCCAGGGCACTGGTTTGTTGTCATTCCGTCTAAGTTCGTTTGAGCTAAAGGGACAGTAAGTATATAGGATGTCGCAGCGCCGGAGATGAACACACCTATGGATTACTTGGCGCTTGTTGCCTTCGACGCCGCCTTCTTTTCCTTGCTAAGTGCTTCATATCGCTGTTGAAAGTTCCTGAGCAAAGTTGAAGAAATAAAGAAGGTAAATCTTACTTTGAGAGTGTCGGCATCGAGATTATCATAGATCTCCTTGAATTCAGCGTTCGTAACTGGATTGTCTGGATGATTCTTCTCATAGTCGAGTGCGTAGAGGTTACTAGAGGACTCGGATGTTAGCATCATACAACAAAGACGGACAAGATCAACGTACCGAGCGGTTAGAGACGTCTGTGACGGCACCATGAATCTTCCTTTCTTGGGTTTCGTAGGCTGTCCCGCAGTGGGAGCGGACGCCGTGGTTGGCGGCGTGTGCACTTCGAATGAGGGCTTTGGTACCTTGAGGCCAGCGCTGCGAGTTCAGTGAACGAAAATAAGTTATACACGCTATATGTATAGTTTCAGCGTACAGAGGATTGAACTTTGGGTCGAAGGGTCACGAGAAGCAAATCAAGAGATTATAAACACGCTCACCCTGCTTCGACGCATAACCGTTCCTTCCTGCGCAGCCTCTTCTCCCGAAGATCGAGAGGAAAGCCCCCCAGTTGTGCTGGGGATCACGGTCTGTGGAAAAGTGGTGTTAGATTGTAAGAGCGTATAAAGCGAACTCACCTGAGGAGGCACAGCAATGATCGGGTTGATAATTGACAGCAAAAGCGACGTGGAGATGATTGGAGTTGTAGTCGCCAAGAGACTTGTGGTTGTTGTTTCCGAGAGATTTGTGGCTGTTGATTCTGAGAAACTTGCGGCTGTAGCTTCTGAGAGACTTGCTGTAGTGGTTTCCGAAAGACTTGCTGTTGTAACAAGGTTAGTAGATGTGGGAGCGTCTTCAGGTATGATTGAGGAGGAAGTTGGGATTGGCGTGACATGATTTCCCATGGACTCTAGACGTGACGTGGCAGTGAGAGGCTCCTGTGTGATGTTTGAGGAAGAAGAAGAAGGCTCGCTTGGGGTAGGCATGCATGGTGGAGTTGGAGAAATATTAGAGGTCGAGGAAAGCGCGGGATCCATATGGGATGGTGGAGAGGCGAGGGAAGGCTTGGCTGCAATGGTGATCGCCTGGCCGGTTGGGGAGGGGTCGTCGCTTTCAATTTCAATGACTTCTGCAGGCGGCTTGTTGACGCGCCTCTTTTTGGACTTTGGTGCGGGAGCGCTGTTCTGGTCTATGACACGTTTGCCGACTGAGGGTTTTGCACCTACAGTTGCGGACAAGCAAAGTCATCTAAAAATATTAACTTTTTTTTAAAGCCCCGAAAATAGTCGGAATCGACGCAGATTCACGAGAGCTTTCCAGCCATACCACTTTCATCAAATTCTATCGAGCCAATCCCTCAGAAATCGCCAAAATAAGGTTTTTCTGCCTCAAAATATTGGCGGACCCTAAATTTCACCCAAAAATCATGAAAAATAGTGGAATCGACTCCTTTTGATGAAAGGGTTATGATCCCATAAAAATTAGCAACTTTTATCGATCCATTTCGGGTAAATAAATTCATTGATAGTTGCCAAAAATGGTAATTGATTAGTGATCAACCATATTTAGTCTCTGCTCGGACCCCTCCAGAGTCCCTGATCTGTGGTCAGTCTTCTTGTTAGAATTTCTGTGACTTTTTGTTAGATGGTACCTATCACTACCGAGAATTTTACCCCACAACCGACGAGATTTGAGTAGTTTTGGTCATCAAGGACCCTGAATTGAGGCAAAAAATTGGTCCAAAAATTTGGCGGACCCAATTTCTTGTGGGAAAAACTTCGGAGGTGTGTTTTTCGACGTATTTCAACAAGCTGGCCATGATCCCGAAGTTTGGTGCCATTTTATCCAGCCGTTCCCGCGCTACCAAATTAGATGACTTTGCTTGTCCGCAACTGTAGAATGAAAGAAATAGTCATCACAACATAAAAACGGAAAGGATAAACTCACGAGTCAATGTTCCGGGTTCGCGGTAGTAACGGCTCCAGTCGGGGTATCGAATTTTTGCGAACTCCTGTGTTTTCCAGTCCCCTTCGCACCAAGAAAACTCCGGAAAGCGCGCACGCAATGTGGCACTGATGTAGAGAAAAGCTTTTTCCGTACGCTTCGTCCACGTGAATGGGTCAATCCGCCAATAGTAAAGCTCATTGAACGCAACCTTTGCAACCTCCATCATCTCGTCACGACGCACCTTCGAAATCGGCCTCCCTGACTCATCACAGAGAAAGTACAGCTTATCTAGTTGCTCGTTGCGATTTTTTGCTCGGGTTTCGAATTCATTCCCCTCCGTTTTGCTCCAGAAACGGATGTTAGGGAAGTCTTCTCGCTTTGTGGGTGGCGGCGCTTCAGGAATTTTGATTGACGGTGTTGTCAGTGCTCCATCATTGACGGAGTTGTCACGTTTGGTTGAATTTCGAGCTTCCCTCAGCTCCTCCTTTAATTCGGCGACAAGTTTCCTAATGGCATGCATTTGAAGTATATGTGCGACATGAGCTGGAGAAAACTTACATTTGGACCTCAAGCTGGTACTTTGAACGCATATACTCCTCGTATAGGTTACTATGGGCTTGATTGTGAGCGGCCATCAGCATGAAATGAGTGGCGGATTGCAAGATTGCCTCTGCGGCCTGGTAGGTATTCTGAGAGCCGGAAGCGTGGTTGTATGAATGAGACAAGGTTGTTGGAGCTCGATGGGACTATCAAAAGCAGAAGCATCATAAATTGGAGTGCTCTGTGAGCAACACGATCCAAAACTCACCGAATTGCTCCGTGTTAGTGTCCGCGAGAAATCTGTTCTGGAAATGGTGTCATTCAAGGTATCTAGGGGTGGATAATGCTCTTCAGCATATGTTTGAGGATAATTCGAGGGAGGGAAGAGGAAACTGTGAGCCATAGGTGAGAGATAGGAAGAAAGGCATGTCAACCCATTGTTGTCGCCCACATGTGTTCCCAATGTGTTCCTGCTTGCACATGTTTGCCATAACCTTCCTAACCTCGTAATATGCTGCACAGAAGGTCAAAACAATTCCTATATCTGGTAATATTTTGGGCCTAACATTTGCTTGATAAGGTACTGTTATATTGTCGAATGCCTACATTAAATTATTGGGTCTATGTAGCCACTAACCTCCGTGTCATCTAAACCCGATTTTTCAACAACAAACCAAAGATCTTCTGGATCTTCTGGAAGGCGGGGCAGAGGCTGCATTGAAACAACGGTAATAATGGAGGAAATGGGAATGACAAGGAGGTCATCTAATCCGCTGTATGTGCATGCCCAAAGTGTTCAGAAAGACTGTTCCAACATTTCGGCATTTGGAGGACCATAGAGTGACACAAGGGCATAGGGAATAAATTTGTCGTCATCATTGGGATCGGCAATTTGGAAGTAAAATTGAGCTTCGCCAAATTCAACCTTTCCATCAATCAAAAGCTTTGAATGCCGTCAGTGTAATGCTTCGAAAATATAATGTGCTCACCTTGAGATTGCGTGTGACACGAGTATTTTCAGCAACTTTCCTCCCTTCACAAAATAGACTTCTGGCAACCTGTCCATTCGGTAAGCATAGTCGTCCCCATCGTCTAATGGTGGATATTTGAAGTTTTGCCTCAATCGCTTGCCTCTCCAAACCACGCAGCTTTGTTGGTCTTTTTTCTCTCGGGGTTAAAAATATATATCCATTGTTGTTGTCATGTGAGTACTTGGGCAAGGGAATATTGGCATTGTTATCGAGCTCCGGAAACATAGATTTGAGCGCGTTTGCTTGACAGAGAAGCAGTGCATTTTGACAAAGATTTGCATAAGGATTTGATGGCTGCCGTATTTGCTGCCCAAGATCTCCAATTGTGCATTCCATTGTATACTGGCTAATGTATGCACCAGGCCCAATGCGTATTACTTCTGGTCCAATATGAAGAATTGTGTGCAGCCACGGTTGGCAGAAATGCAGGCGATCCATGCGACACTGATAATAGAGATGTTCGTACTCCTGTACAAATTGAACAAGGTATGACTGTGCCTCGCGCACCTGAGGTCCTGTAATGTGACGCTGAGTCAATGTTCGAATACCATGAACAAGTTTGCAATAGTGTTGCCAGTATTTTTTAGGAAGATGGACACGGAAGAAGGCGGGACCCAGTCCAAAGAGGTAATGGAAGTACTCTGTTGCTTTGTATCCACTGTTAATTTTTTCAGCGGGGTTGCGAGGAGGGCGATGAAAGCTTGAAGGAAAATAAATTGTTGATTCTGCGACAAGTTTTCCGTGAGCCTGCCAGACGTCTCCAGTGAGAGTAATCCAATCCCAAGTGAGTTTGTCATCACTTTGTTCGCATTTGAAAGTTCCCCGCCAAAGAGGAATCTGGAGTTCACCCATGTTGATAGCCAGGTGCATGAGATCAACAGAAAAGCAGAGCGGCATTGGAATGCTATATAACAGGCCATCCACTATGGATGGCTTTGAGAGGCCGGTTGCCTTCCTGTTTCGTTCATAGGCAGGTTGATCTCGAGAATTAATTAATTCTTGAAGTTTCTGTCGATAATCGTCCACAGATTCACGTTCTAGATCTGCAGCCTTCTCAAAGTCAAAATCGGCGTGGTTGCAGCCATCTGAGTTCGCATCATTCAGTCGTAAGTGAGCAGCGAAATAATGGCCACTCGATGGTTTGTGCCTCCCTTTCATGGGGCATCCAATGCGGCACCCTTGAGCACCATGATGACCTATGCGCCCATCCATTTCTACAAGTCCAACAGCATCTGCTGTGGTTAAAAGATGGATAATTCGTGAAAGAATCACTGCATCCTTCGCACCATCCCAGACACGAATGCCTGCACCATTATTTTCACATTGACATGCTGATATATGGTGAAATGATCGAAATGTAAAAGAGTCTGAATTTTTTGGCTTGTTGGGGCCAGGAATAACGATGCCGGGAAGAATGTGCTTCTTCTTGTAGCGAGTGGTTGGGTTATATTCACAAATTATCCACACTGCGATCCACGTGTCTGACCCTTTGTTCCGATACAGTTGGGCACCGTCAAATGAATATATGGCGACAGTGTCGTCACCAGAGAGGTCCAGCTGCTCAACTAAATCCAGGTAATCGCTACCAGAGAGGAAATCTTCATAAACAAATTCAGCATCTTCACCATCCTCTATGGCTTTGTGAATTTCGAGAACCTCCTGTGTCCGTTTGTGCCGATATGACATGGCGATCGAGCCTTCTTCTGACCGTCGGAGAGCTTGGACTTGTGGACCCAAAGGGAAGGTGCAAGCTTGCTTTTGAGGAACCTTTTTCCCGGTTGTTTCGAGAATTGTCGGGTCATATCTGGATTGCGAGCAGTAGTAACATGAGTCCAGTTCGGCAAATGGCCCCGTAAATGCATGGCAGGAATTGATACACATATCGTCTGACACGGAAACGACACCAGTAATCTTTTTGACCAATTTTTTCGCAGCATCATAACTCAGCAAAGTGTCGGAGAGTTCTGGAAACCGTTGAATAAATGAGTTTCGGATGTTACTATATGTCCGTTGTGATGAGTTCTCGCATGACATGAAGAGATCAAGAGAGAGGCGGGTATCGGGATCCGATACATCGATAGGTCCGCGCTCCGGATTTCGCAAACGATGGAGAGTCTCTTTGTCGATTTTGGTATTATCCAGTGTCGCATTTTTTATTTCTTTGATGAATTGTTGGGTAATCCGCACATGTTCGATACGCGAGTGATCCTGAGGAGGGTTGTCCGACTGCTGGTCCGCAACAGGTTCTGCATTTACGGCGGCATGGAGTTCATTGAGATGCTGAAGCTGGATGCCATATCTCAGTTCTTCCTGCTGCTCTTCATTGATGTGAGCATTGTCGTCAGGCAAATCGTAGTTTTCGGGGTCGAGATCAGGACTTAGAATTCGCACTGGGGTTTGGGTGGGGTCATCAAACGGCAAGGGGATATTCAAACATTCTGGTTGGTCCAGGAGGATATCCTCATGCTGTAAATTGTGAAAAGAAGAACTGTAAGATAAAATTGCGTGCGTACACCAGCCTCTCTATCAATTTCAAACTGAGGGTCACCAGCATCAGGGGTTTCCTGAAATGAAATAGTGTATTACTCTTCGGGATACTTGTGTTATCTACAAAATGAATGAGAATGATAACGCACTCGTCCGACTCGACGTCTCTTTGGTGGCTTGCCATTCTCATCGTTGTTACCCTCCTCTCCCTCCCCAGAATCTTCTCCATGAGCCATCTCCGCATCCCCTGCTCCTGCTGCAGACCCTCCAGGACGCGAATCGAGCCAATCTTGAAAGCCTTGTATCAGCTGAGGTGGCAATTGTGGAAAAAGTTTCGCATGGTTTTGACATGTTCTTCGGCTCACGAGGGCACCATTGCATCGAGGACAATGGCATGCTTTCTTGGGCGCATCTGAGCTCATGAGATGCAGTCGTGCACGCAGTTGAGTTGATATAGACGAGTTGATGTGGCGTGGCTGTCAAAACGTTGATGACACATCAATCACCCGCATCGCCACACGTATGGCTCAGAAATCCGCAGAAAAACACTACAGGTTACAGATTCTGTCATTGACCTGCATTACGGCGCAGACCAGTGCATGTCCGACTTTCACTGGGAGATCTCAACCCTCAACGCACCTCAGCACTCCGCGCTCGTACTTCAGCTGGTGACAGTTCTACTCCATCAGACCTTCAAGCCCAGTGAAACTCGGACATGCACTGGTCTGCGGATTTCTGGGCTGAGCTGCAATGCAGAAATCCGCATACCATCCCCAATTTTTGCGCACCTGCAGATTTTTTTCTGCGGATTTCAGCCAAATCTGCACGCCAAATTACATTCTACCTATAAATAGATTACCATAAGTTTTACTGGGGTTTATATTCTGCGCTCTTCTGCTCGTATCCATGAATAAGATGAAAAAACTCATATATTGCAGAATCTAAATATACATAGATGCCACTCGTACAACGATTGTTCCCTTCACGGCATGGTACCCGATCCCCAACGAGCGTCGCGCATATACTCACTTCGCATGCGCTCTCACACACCGACATGGTCGGGCTCAGAAGCGCCACCTCCTCGTGTTCTCGACAGAGTGCAGCAGGTGCGATGTGGATGTGGGTTCACGTAACGGACGCCTGAGGAAGGAAATGAGAAGGTAGTGTCATGGCAAAATGCTCTGAGACATACCAGACTACAAATCCTCTTCGTCTGCTGTGCCCAACCTCCAACCTTTCGAGTCCTGTGATGCCTGCGAGGCATCCTGGTGAGCATATACGGTGAAAAACATACAAACAGAGTCTTGAACGACTAACAGTGCGCATAGAGTTACTGTAAGACGTTGAGATCTTCGCTAAGGCTGCATTGCGGAGGGGAAATTGTCGGATAGGGAAGGTGGTGGTGGGAGGGAAGAAAGAAAGGTGGGAACGTGGGATCCACCTCGCGAAACTTATATGAAGGCCGCGTCGCGTCGGTGGTGTGCGTTGAAGAAGTGGGAACGAGATTCAGAGAGATGGGTGAAGCGAAAAGACTTGGAACCAGTTTAGAACTCCGATCTGTTTCTAAGCTAAGGGTTCTGCAAGAAAGTCCAAACGGCGGATATTCCCAGATTTCCGCAGAATCTCTCCACATCACGCAGACAGCCGCAGACCAGCGCATGTCCGAGTTTCACTGGGGGTGAAGGGCTGCAGCCCTAGCTGTAAGAATTGACCAAATTGTCCTGGACCTGTCCACTTTTTTCTATTGCGTAGAGCATGGATATGTCTGCTTGCCAAAAAGCAAAAATGTCCAGCACTCATTTTAATTCCAAAAATGTTTTTTAAAAAATCCATGTATAATAAAATATACCCCTAGAATAGGTTTTCTGAAAGAATATGGTTCTACAGCATCTATTTTTAGCCTCAGTGTCTTTCTGAATGTTTGTGATTCATTACAAATCTAAATATAGCTCAGATGTGTTTTATGATTTAAAATTCTCAGAAATGGTACATCCTGGATCAGTATTGATGACTGGTATGTTTTCCTGTATGTTTTGCTTTCCCAAAGAGCATTCAGATATGTTGAATGTTTGTGATTTATTGCAAATCTAAATATAGCTTTATGATTGAATATTCTCAAAAATGGTACATCCAGGATCAGCATTAATGACTGGTATGTTTTCCTGTACTCTGTGTATGTTTTGTTTGCCTAAAGAGCATCCACATATGTTTTTTTTTTGAGATCCAGAATGTTTGTGATTTATTACAAATCTAAATATAGCTTTTATATTTTATGATTTAAAATTGTGAGAAATGGAACATCCTGGACCAGTATTGATGGCTGGTATGTTTTCCTGTATTCTGTGTATGTTTTCCTTGCCAGAAGAGCCTCCACATATGTTTTTTCAATGTCAAAGTCCTTCTGAAAAAGCTGCATTTCACCAGAATATTCCAATTGTGATAAATCTCATTTTTCTCCTTCAATCCTTGTGTTACACCTACTCAGAACTACCAGGTGATATAGAAACATATTTCCGATTTTTTCGAAAAATTTCCGCCTCAATCAGAGGTGCGGAAATGATGGATGCACAAGTCATGTTACGGATGACCTTTTGTTCTTCAGGGCTTCAGGTCAACAAATAATTATCAACAAAGGTGTTGCCACATAGATGCAAACAGTTGCCTCCATGTGCCCAGAGCCACAAAAAGCACAGTATTCGTCCTTCCCACATGAATTTTATGAAACATGAACATTTTAGTAGCTTACAAGTAGAACATAGCCCAAATTTTTATTTTTCATGTTCATGGCACCCTCACAAGTGGATGGATGGCACATTGTGAACTTGGATGACGTGTTTGAAGCTGCAGACAAACAGATGCAAAGTTCTCAAATATGCCAAAAACAAGCTGAAATTGAGCAAGGAGAGGAAGGGAACATTACATTGGCAGTGATAATATATCTCAGCATGTTTAATTTTACAATTTTGGACTTGCCTCTTTATCAGAAGTTGGCTAAAAGTTGTAGAGAAATGGGTATATCTGTCTTTAAATGTCAAAAACATATCATTCCAGCAACTGTAAACTGATACATGCCAGGTATAGCCTACCAGCATTCAGTGCATATGTAAAAGAATATAAGGACAGGCAGTGTCAAATTTTGAGTGAAATAACACACCTGAAAGTCTTGTTCCAACTTTTTGATTTTTAGGAGGGTTTTAAAACATAGAATTGTGTTGGCAAATCTTGCTCTGCTTGCCCAAGTTTGAGGGAATCAGATTTACCTCTTCCTAGCTAAAGGTGGATGTGTATATAAAGTTTGTGAGTGCTGTATTCACTTTGAAAATGAAGGATTTGTTGTGAAAGTAATTGAATAGAGTGTATTTCTTCTGACTTTAACTATACTGTGCCTATTGAAACTATCCAATACCCATGAAATTTACATAGAATATTCAGAATGAAAAACTGAATGGACTCACAAATTCTCATGGAAATGAGAGGGTTGTGGAGATACAGGTTGAAGGATTTGTGTAAAAGTCATTGAATAGAGTGTATTTCTTCTGACTTTAACTATACTGTGTCCACTGGGACTATCCAATGGCTATGAAATTTACATAGAAAGATTCAGAATGAAAAACTGAATAGGTTCATGTCTATATAAAGTTTGTGAGTACTGTATTCACTCTGATATTGAAGGATTTGTGTAAAAGTCATTGAATAGAGAGGTTTTCTTCTGACTTTAACCATACTGTGTCCATTGAAACTATCCAATGGCCATGAAAATTACATAGAAATATTCAAAATGAAAAACTGAATGGACTCACCAATTTTCATAGAAATGAGAGGGTTGTGGAGATAGAGGTAATGGGATAGGCGTTGAGGGCCACAAGTAAGCTAAGTACTGAAAGTGCCGGAATCTCAGGTGTAGATTGGAACTTGTCTGACTTTTATTCCCTGCCTTACAGATACATACTGCTACCTATCTCAAATAGCATTTATGTTCCTCGGGACCTTCAAGCACACTTTTCTGTACTTCACGTCTCACAATAGCGAGTGGGGGAGCGACTTGGGAGCGAGCGCGCAACGCTCAGTCAGCGCTCGGCATTTTCCGGGCGCTGATGGGTGGTTCACCACCATCCACCAATGACGGCGACCGCCCACCCCCACCACAACGGGCCACAAGTGCCCATCACCACCCATGGACGGCAACGAGCACTCATGATCACCACGATTTGAACGGCAACAGGCGACGACTGCTCATCACCAGTACCAGCCCAGGTGAGCTCACACAAGCCCTCCCACCTACTCTTCACTTAATCACTCACAACCCAGATGCCACGTCGCCGACAGCGACATGGCAATTAAACGACAAACAACGAAACAATTCGTTGTTTGTCGTCCTCAGACCGACAAAACATGACGACCGACGCAATGACGGACAACATGACAACGGGTCGACGACGACACGGGACAACTTCACGGAACGTCGTCATTAGACAATGACGTGACAACGACACGACGTCACCAAACAACGACGATACGACAACACGGAAACCGGACGACAACGACGGCGCAACAATGCCAGGCTTTCACAACGAGGACGCCCATGACGCCAGGACCCTCACAACGAGGGACGACGACAACGATCCACGACCACCACCCTCCACTAAGCGACTGCCCACCAGTACCACAACCCGCGAACAACAACGGGCCACGAATGCCCACCACCCACAGAGGTTGATGAGGACGGATGACGAGCACACGACGCAGCGTCTAGGTGAGTCATACTTTGCCCCCTCCCCTATTCCCAGTACTTATCAGTCCCCCACTGATTCCTGCAGGACTCCCAGGATTCCTGAGGATTCCTGAGGATTCCTGAGGATTCCTGAGGATTCCTGAGGATTCCTGCAGGACTACACCATAATTTTGGCAAATTTGAGTTTTAGGAGAAAAATTCTGTCAAGTCCTCAGGATTCCTGAGGACTACATGACATTTAACCATCTGTGACATGTTTAAACACTTCCTCTAACTTCCCTAATGAACTTAACTCTATTTCCATCCTTAAAGCATTCAGATATCAATACATAGTAGAATTTTATTCTATTTTAAATGACATGAAAATTACTTTACAAGTATACTAAAGGGAGGGGGGAAGGAGGGACAAACAGGAAGGGGGGTACAGACAGGGGTGGGAAGGAGGACAGGAAAGGGAGAACAGAGAGGGAGATAGAGAGGAAGGGAGTGGAGAGGAAGGGGGGACAGACAGAAATGGGGACAGACAGGGAGGGGGGACAGAGAGGGAGGAAGGACAGATAGGGAGGGGGGACAGAGAGGGAGGAAGGACAGATAGGGAGGGGACAGACAGGAAGGAAGGATAGAAATGGAGGGGGACATACTGGGGGTGGGCACTCATTGCCGCTCGTCGGTGGCAGCCTCGTTTGCCGTTCGTCGGCAGTGCTGGGGGGTCGTGTCTGTCCGTGGGCGCTCGTTGTCCGCGGGCGCTCGTTGTCCGCGGGCGCTCGTTGTCCGCGGGCGCTCGTCGTTCATGGGTGGGGGGTCGTCGTCGTCGTCCATGCGTGGGCATCGTCGTCGTGTGTGGGCATCGTCGTCGTGTGTGGGCATCGTCGTCCGTTCGTGGGCATCGTCGTCCGTGCATGGGGCGTCGTCGTGCATGGGGGGCCGTCGTGCATGGGGGGCTCGTTGTCGTCCGTGTGCGCTCGTGGGTGGTCGTTGTCTGTGGGCGTTTGTCATTCGTCCGTGGGTGGGGGGACCGTCGTTGTCCGTGGGCGCTCGTCGTTTGTGGGTGGTGGCGGAAGGTGGTGATGGGGTTCCGTTCGTTGTCGAAAAGTCGCCGTCGACGTGGCATACCCAGATGGGCATGCCACGTCAGCGATTTGGTGGTGGCGCCGTGTGTTGGGCGCCACCGCCGTTTCCTCGTCGGCGTCGGTGTGTGAGCTGTCGTGGTGGTGTGTGGTGGTGGTGGAACATGGTGGTGGGGTTGTCGTCCCTCGTCGCGGGGTCGTGGGCGTTCGTCATCGAGAAAATCGCCATCGACGTGGCACACCCGGATGGGGTGTGCCACGTCAGCCGTTTGGTGGTGGCGCCGTTTGTTGGGCACCACCATCGTTGTCGTTGTCGTTGTCGTAGTCGTCGTAGTCGTTGTCCGTCGATGTCGTCATCGTCGTCGTTGTCTGTTGCGTGGTGGTCGTGGTGGTCGTGGTGGGCGAGGTTGTGGGTGGAGAGGAAAGAGAGAGGTGACGTGACGTGTCACATATGAGAACTATCATCAACAAACATGTGCACGTGATGCATCACATCACATGATGTATCCAAGCACATGCTCATGGGTCATGTGACTCATCAAATGCATCATTCCTGGGACTAGTCCTGTCCGAAAATCCTGAGGACTGTCTTCAGTCCTCAGGAATGGACCCCCACAGGACTCAAAAAATTGGCTGGCACATCAGCCAATATAGAGTCCTGGTAATCCTCAGGAATCCTCAGGAATCCTCAGGAATCCTGCAGGAATCAGTGGGGGACAATAAAGACCTCCATATATCTGCCCATCGCGATCGCCTCCATGTGAGCAGCTGAATCACATCGGAATACCGCATGCTGAGGCAGTTTGTGAGAGGGTTTTTTGAGTACCTCTAGTCTTAGTACTGTTTGCCGTGATCTGACTCATGTGTACACTCATTTCTGCAGTTTCAGAATCATTGGCACGATTCCTACCTTCGTCTCTACCCTCTATGTGAACCATACCCCATTATTCCTTTCAATTGGTCATGTTTTACGGGTCTACGTTGCACGCCAGATGGAAGGATATCACGGGAAGGGTGGAAGTTCACGACTGAAAACTCCTAGTACCAATATCTCCTTCTATAACTTCCACCCCCATTCTTAGCCCTCTCCCTGACCTTGAGAATACATAGAATTGAGGTAGACATCACCAATATTTCTAAATGATATTCATTGTATTCCTGTTTCGTCCAATTTAGAATGAAATGAAAATTCGAAGAGATGACGAAGTGGAGACTTCATGCGAAGAAAAACAAACATCAAAGCAATTCATTCTAGCCCGGGGGCCAGGAGCCATCCAGCAATATTACTTAGCCTTGTAGAAGTATACAATCGACCCCTAGAGTTGTGTTCACTTTAATTTTTTCGGAAGTCTAGCTGCTGTAGGATGAAAGCATCTTTACTATCCTTAAGACGATAATCTTTGGCAGCCTTTGATGGCTCTGGTCTTGTCTGACCTTTACTCTGGAAAAACTCATGATTTGACTCGCTTGCACTTTTTCCCTCATGCCATCCCAAAATCAATTCGGTAGAGTTATTCTTCATACTTTGATCTACATCACAGCCCATATCCATAATTTTCTCATTTGGTTGAAATGCAGAAATGCAGAAATAAGAGAAGTTTTATGACGACGACGAAATTCTTTCCCCACTGTGAATTTTGTAAAAACAAATCTTGAAACTTTTGTAGCACACTACGGCCTTTCATTTGAAATGTCCAAAGGCATTTGGAGAAGTATGGATTGAAGGGGAAATCGGAAATCGTGAGCAGGAGGAGTTGTTGTGCAACCAATCCCATAATTTCCGCCCTGTCTCTGTTTCAGCATCCACTTGAACCAACTCAATTGCTATTGGTTCTTTCTGCATATAATACTAATACCATGGTTGCTAAATGTTATTAGATGTTAAGTAGCATTACTCTGGAGCCCAGCCTAGCAAGTGGACACATGATGAGGTGAATTCAGAATCATTCATCGAGCACCCTCTCAATGTTGAAAATTATTTCGACTACACTTATGTAGAAATACTTCTAACTGGAGCTCCTCATTTTCTGGTGAGAGGCTGCCAATGAGGCACAACAAGCACTGGAAAATAACAATTATATGGAATTTTCCTGAACACTGGGTTATAAAATTCATTGCTGACAATGGTGGAGGACGGATTGACTATAACCACAAATTGGGTATGTGATCAGAATTGAGCCAGGGGGTGGGGGGCAGGAATGAGAAATGTGGTCATGCCAGCCCAGGCGGCTGCAATGATTTTTGAGGAGGTTTTGAATGCAAAAAGTTTCTTCTACCTGTTCCACTGGCAGATCCTACATAGTTGGTTTATGAGATAGTAGAGGTCATGAAAATACTTGACAGGGGGTGCACAAACTGAGCATGAGGAACAGGCACGGAATCCTGGCTTTTGGCGGTGGCGGCAAGGGCTAGAGCACTAGCGCTTCAGTCACCAGCGGCCTAGCGGCCTGACACCTTGACGCTCGGGCTATATTTAGACATTAGTAAAAGAAGCCACCAAATTTGGATTTGGAAGTGCAGTGATAGAGTGGAAATAACCCCAGAGGCCAATTACTATCATCAAAAGAGTTGGCCTCTGAGGCCCTCTGTCACTCAGAAGCGTCAGGCCTGAGGTGTGGAGCGAAGTGACAAATCGGCAGCCAATCAGTGTGTTGGTGTGTTGGTGTTTGCAAGTCCATCCCGTTTCTTATCGAGATCTTTCTATACGAAAGTATACACCAACACTCCTGCATGTGTTGGTGTTTGGCATCTTGTCGCCATCTGTTATATGCAGGCACAACTGACGAGAGATCCATATAGAACCACAGTCAACACATATATATAACCTCGCCACCTTCTGCTCTCCAGGATCTTCACTACATTTGAGTCGACAATTCTCCACACCATGTACTTCACTCTTCAGGACAAAGAAGAGATTAAATCAACCACTTTGATGATTATTCTATCAATCATCCCCTTAGACTTAGTCCGGACTGGGGCCTTGCTACTTGGCGGGATCATTGTCATCTCTCATAGCGTGCACACCATCCGCCCTTGGGAACTCATGGACAAATTACAAATGCGACTGTTATGCGCAGAGGAAAAACTGAAGGCCGCCATTGACAGTGGTATCATGGCTCAAGCAGATGCACATTCCACTGCACAAATCGAGAGAAGACTCGGAAAGTGAGTGTTGATACATTTGGACTACGAAATCTTGTTGACCATGATCTACCATGATGTGTTTTCATCAAGAATTCGTTACAATGTTTTTGAGCTTCAAGAGAGGACACTTTTGACGTCTGGGGTTCTACAGGAGCTCCAGGCAGTCTGGCGGGGTCAGTCATTTGAAATTTATGAGTGCCTTGAGGATGTGAAAGCTTTCGAAAGGGAACTTGAGGTATGTTGGTTTAATCTTTTTTTTTTTTTTTTTGCATGAATAAATTTTGATTTTACTGTGTAGATACATCGAGCAACGGTGATGAAGAACCGATATTATTTGTGGAGGTGATTGGACGTAATAGCCATAAATTTATCGAAATGTTGAGAGACGCAACATCTGGGAACCGAGTGTTATTATGTAAACAATGAGGAAAGTTGAAGTCTCGGAGATACGGGAGAATGTAGGGAGGATAAGATTCGAACGACTGGGAACAAAAAAAAATGGAGAACGATTTTAGAGGTCCAAATATGCTGGAAGCCGGGCATCGCCACCGGGTAACGAAAAAGGTAGGCCACGTCTAAAAGTAAATTGAACTGCCCCATTCACAGCACTGTTAACGGTTTGAGGCAGAGTGATGCGGTGAACACCGAAGTGAAAGGACTTTTGACACGAGCAGGTCGACCTTGAACACAATACGTTTCAAATTCTGAGTTTGCTAAGCTGAGGATGTATGTCTACTGGGTCTGGCCCGCGGTGGGAAGAATAGTATTTTTCAAGCTCACATATAGTCGAGCAAGTGCCAGCTGGACCGAAGGTGGTTCTGTTAGAGAGGAATTATGGGAGACAAGCGGGGCACGTATCTTTTTCCAAAACTCAATAAGCAACCAAAGCATCTCAATTTATGCCCGTTCTTCCAGTGCCAAGTCTGACACTTCTTTCCGCAGTACCTCACGCTCTTACACTTTGAGCATGCAAGCTCCGCCTCTTCGTCACAAGACGACCTCCCACAATTATCCACCTGACCTTCCAAATAGCTGCGTGTCGAGCTCAGGTAATAGTCTGTCGGCATGCTTTCCATGCACTTCAATATCCCATGCAACCTCTCAATATCAACGCGTTGTACCTCCGGAAGTCGTTCAAACTCCATGGTACCTATCAAGGCATTAAGCTTCCGGGCAAGCTTTGTACGAACATCCGCATCGATGGACGATTTGCCGTCGTCGCCCTTGGTCGAGTTTCCCCAGAATAGGAAATGGATAATGAGGCAACATATTTGACCGGGCCCACTGGGGCGTTTCCATTGAATGCCTTGCACGAAGCCATCGGCGATTATATTCGTGAGGTCAGTGTATTGTGGCGATTGGATGAACTTGCGAAAGTATGGCTCGGTTTTAGGATCGGGGAGGAGGGAGAGAACTTGGATGAGGGATGAAAAGGCACGAGGCTGCGTTGTGCGGGAGAGAGCGCGAAGAGATGTTGCGAGTTGGCCCAGATGATGAGCTGCGAATGCGCTCCAAAAGTCGAGTACGGCAAATGGAGGCAGGATGAACATCGCATTGATCTGTTGAATAACGTAGTTGTCAGAAGTGCACGGAGTTGGGATCTAGCGGTTTACGCATTTGAGACTGAATCTCTTTTTCTTCAGCGTCCATGAGGTCTGTGTCGGATGGCAGTGGATCAAGTAACCTGAGATTTCTCGCGAGGAGTTCCACTAGTAGCTGCATTCTACATCGATGCATTTATGGCAGCTGCTGTGGCAAAACTTGATCAGCTACCGTGAATGAATGAAATGCATTTTCATTCAATACGGCACCCATTTCATTCAAGATAATTCATTCTGTTTCATTCATTCCTGGCGACGATTTCATTCATTCCTGGCAATGATTTCATTCATTTCATTTCATTCATTCACGGCACCTGTTTCATTCAAGATAATTCATTCTGTTTCATTCCTTCCTGGCGACGATTTCATTCATGCCTGGCAATGATTTCATTCATTTCATTTCATTCATTCACGGCAACTACTTCATTTTTTATTTCATTCCACCACGGCAACTGTTTCACTCATTGCTTTACAGTGGTTCTGCTCACTGTTGGTGACGACGTTGGGCACTGTTTTCAGGGTCCAGGGCGCATTTCCAAATAAGGAAATATGCGCTTTTTCCAAATGAAAAATAGCAATAAAATAGGGGAAAAATCAGAAAAGAATGGGGGATGGTGCTCACTGTTAGTGATGACATCAGGGTCTGTTTTCAGGGTCCAGGGTGCATTGCCAAATATGGTAGAATAGCTGGAAAATAGGGGAAAAATCAGAAAAAAATGGGGGATGGTGCTTACTGTTGGTGATGACATTGGGGTTGTTTTCAGGGTCCAGGGTGCATTGCCAAATATGGTAGAATAGCTGGAAAATAGCCAAAAAATCAGAAAAAAATGGGGAATGGTGCTCACTAGTGGTGATTACATTGGGGTTGTTTTCAGGGTCCAGAGCACATTTCCAAATATGGTAATATATCCAAAAATAGCCAGAAAATAGCAGAAAAATTGGAAAAAACATATGAATGGTGTACAGAACATCAGGCACTGCCTTCAGGGTCCATCCCAAAAGGGAAATATGACCTGGTTTGACTAAAAGTGAAGAAAAGCAAGATGAGAATGATTTTACCTATCAGGGTCCATGTAATGGGATGTTGGGATGATGGTCACATGACCCATTACCAAAAATAGTCAAAAAGTGAAAGTTGTAGCCCTACACTGTAGCTTCCTGAATCTGTTTGAATTATGTTCTGAAGTGCTCCCATTGTGGAGATATGAGGTTAAGGAATTTCAAAAGCGTCGCGTTTTTTTTTTTTTTTTGTGTTTTTCTCCATGAAAACAAAGCCAAATAACATGATTTCAGTATATTTAGAAAGCTAAAAGAAAGGGCTACAATTATTGTATTGCGGGAAAAATGACCAAAAAAGGAAGGTGCATGCCCTACAGATATAGACTACCAAGTTTACTGATAGACTACAAAAAAGTCGGACTTAGACTACATAGTTTACTGATACACTATAAAAGACTACAAAAGTCAAAATTAGACTACAAAGTTTACTGATACATACAAAAGACTACAAAAGTTTATAGACTATAAAAGTCAGACCCAGACTACAAAAGCTTGGACTTAGACTACAAAGTTTGTAGTGTGTGCTTTTTCATTAGAAAAGTTTGTTACTGTCTGCTTTTTGAGACTACAAAAGTTTGTAGTGTGCGCTTTTTCATTAGAAAAGTTTGTAGTATCCGCTTTTTGTCATTACAAAAATTTGTAGTGTGTGCCATTTCATTAGAAAAGTTTGTATTGTCCGCTTTTTGAGACTACAAAAATTTGTAGTGTCTGCTTTTTCATTAGAAAAGTTGTCTGCTTTTTCATTTAAAAAAGTATGTAGTTGACATGTAGTTTATGGTGTCCTTGGACCTATCTATGTTGGGGGATGAGGTTGAAGGATTGCCATTGTATTGCCAGTGCTGCAGCATTAGTTTTTGACATCATGCACAAGTTGTCTTGCACATCAGGAAAGGCCATTCTAAGCCTTTCATATTGATACCTACTGTCCTATCATAAAACATAATTAACAGTTCATGTGGGGATATGGCTGAAAAATTGACATGACATCTCCAGTTTTTTGACATTATGACCAAATTACCTTTCATTCTGTCCACTTTCACATTAATAGCTACTGGCCTGTCTGAAACATAGTCAACTTTGATACATTCATGTGGGGGTATCACTGAGGGATTGACATAACATCACCAGTTTTTGACATTATGACCAACTTGGCTTTTGATGATGGGCTGATCCATCCTTGGAGGTGTTTTCAAGTCAGGTCATGTTGTAAGTTGACCATTTATTGAGTAGATATCAACATGAATAGCCTCCTCTAGCTGAAAGCCAACTTGGGCATGATGTGAGAAACTGCTGATGTGGCATAGCAATATGTACAGTCATGTCAATCCTTCAGCATATCCCCACATGAGCTTACAATTATCTTTTCAGATAGGACAGTAGGTATCAATATGAAAGGCTTAGAATGGCCTTTCCTGATGTGCAAGACAACTTGTGCATGATGTCAAAAACTAATGCTGCAGCACTGGCAATACAATGGCAATCCTTCAACCTCATCCCCCAACATAGATAGGTCCAAGGACACCATAAACTACATGTCAACTACATACTTTTTTAAATGAAAAAGCAGACAACTTTTCTAATGAAAAAGCAGACACTACAAATTTTTGTAGTCTCAAAAAGCGGACAATACAAACTTTTCTAATGAAATGGCACACACTACAAATTTTTGTAATGACAAAAAGCGGATACTACAAACTTTTCTAATGAAAAAGCGCACACTACAAACTTTTGTAGTCTCAAAAAGCAGACAGTAACAAACTTTTCTAATGAAAAAGCACACACTACAAACTTTGTAGTCTAAGTCCAAGCTTTTGTAGTCTGGGTCTGACTTTTATAGTCTATAAACTTTTGTAGTCTTTTGTATGTATCAGTAAACTTTGTAGTCTAATTTTGACTTTTGTAGTCTTTTATAGTGTATCAGTAAACTATGTAGTCTAAGTCCGACTTTTTTGTAGTCTATCAGTAAACTTGGTAGTCTATATCTGTAGGGCATGCACCTTCCTTTTTTGGTCATTTTTCCCGCAATACAATAATTGTAGCCCTTTCTTTTAGCTTTCTAAATATACTGAAATCATGTTATTTGGCTTTGTTTTCATGGAGAAAAACACAAAAAAAAAAAAAAAACGCGACGCTTTTGAAATTCCTTAACCTCATATCTCCACAATGGGAGCACTTCAGAACATAATTCAAACAGATTCAGGAAGCTACAGTGTAGGGCTACAACTTTCACTTTTTGACTATTTTTGGTAATGGGTCATGTGACCATCATCCCAACATCCCATTACATGGACCCTGATAGGTAAAATCATTCTCATCTTGCTTTTCTTCACTTTTAGTCAAACCAGGTCATATTTCCCTTTTGGGATGGACCCTGAAGGCAGTGCCTGATGTTCTGTACACCATTCATATGTTTTTTCCAATTTTTCTGCTATTTTCTGGCTATTTTTGGATATATTACCATATTTGGAAATGTGCTCTGGACCCTGAAAACAACCCCAATGTAATCACCACTAGTGAGCACCATTCCCCATTTTTTTCTGATTTTTTGGCTATTTTCCAGCTATTCTACCATATTTGGCAATGCACCCTGGACCCTGAAAACAACCCCAATGTCATCACCAACAGTAAGCACCATCCCCCATTTTTTTCTGATTTTTCCCCTATTTTCCAGCTATTCTACCATATTTGGCAATGCACCCTGGACCCTGAAAACAGACCCTGATGTCATCACTAACAGTGAGCACCATCCCCCATTCTTTTCTGATTTTTCCCCTATTTTATTGCTATTTTTCATTTGGAAAAAGCGCATATTTCCTTATTTGGAAATGCGCCCTGGACCCTGAAAACAGTGCCCAACGTCGTCACCAACAGTGAGCAGAACCACTGTAAAGCAATGAGTGAAACAGTTGCCGTGGTGGAATGAAATAAAAAATGAAGTAGTTGCCGTGAATGAATGAAATGAAATGAATGAAATCATTGCCAGGCATGAATGAAATCGTCGCCAGGAAGGAATGAAACAGAATGAATTATCTTGAATGAAACAGGTGCCGTGAATGAATGAAATGAAATGAATGAAATCATTGCCAGGAATGAATGAAATCGTCGCCAGGAATGAATGAAACAGAATGAATTATCTTGAATGAAATGGGTGCCGTATTGAATGAAAATGCATTTCATTCATTCACGGTAGCTGATCAAGTTTTGCCACGGCAGCTGCCATAACTACATCATATAATTGGCAGCTACCAGTCGGAGTTCTACCAAGGAGATAGCTTCACGAATCCAACCATCCACATTGTATTCGTGACCATTGAAGGTGAAGGACATGATGATGGGCTAGAACGAGGTCGCGAGAAAAATTCGTCGTGGTGCTTACTTTCAGTGTTTCACCATCAGGCTCCTACACACCGACATCCGCTCTTTTCTTCTTTTTCGGCGAGAAACCCGAAATCCCGTTGAATTCACAGAGCCAAACTACAAGGCTACGCAATGAAAAGTGTGTATCAATTGTCGCTGAAAGGATGCATACTTAGAAGGACTCAAGGAGGGTCACGTTGTCGAACAGGATTGCAGGACGGTGACTTTGATCAGAACGATCTCTGGCTTCTCTACAAGAGTGCCATGTCTTGCCAGCAGCCTCCCAAGGTTAACCCTAACCCTGAATAGTGGTTTCAAAAGTAACGCCGTGGACTCACCACCACATGGTACCAACATCCGTGAGATCTACCTTCCGTTTCTCACGTCCAGGTCCCCAATGACACCTATAAACCCATACAAATCCGCCAGGCGTATGCCGAATCCACTGGGATGCATCTCTCTTGGAACACCTTCGCTCAACAAACTCCTAAAAAAGCGGTTCAGCTACGAATGGAAAAGAAGAGAGGTAACACAAACCATCTGGATGTAAAGTGTCCTAGACAACATCGGCGGCCCCACTTGCACCATACTCGAGCTTCCCGAAGACTTGAACAGACTCCCAAATGCATCGTCCCCCTCCTCCTCCCCGCTACTAGTATCCTCTCCAGTCGGCGACGTCGATCTATCAAAGTGGATACTAGGGAACGACGACCTCGACTCGGAGAGATCATCAAAGTCTTCAATGTTAATGCTGAACCCGCCATTAAGTCGGCCTCCGTTCGACATGGGGTGGGGGACGGAAGTCATCCCGTCCTCATCTGTCGATTCCGCACTGGAGTCGTCTGAGGCGGCGGTGGATGTGGGTTCGGCGGTCTCGACCCAAGTGGTGTAGTACCGGACGATGAAACGATGGGAGAGCCGGCTGAGAGCGTTGACTTCGCGAAAGATCTTGTTGTCGCTTTGCATGGTTCTAAGACGGATCTTCTTGACTGGAAAAGAGGTTAGAGATGGAGGATGATGGCAATGAAGGGTAGGTACAGACCTGCGTAGATCCTTGAGTCAATCCTATTTCGAGCTTTGACGACTGAGCCGAATGCTCCTTTGCCCTATATCCAACACAGCATGAGAACCAACCTGGAGACGGGGAAGGAGAAAAAGACGAACCAACAACTCCAGCTCCTCCCAATCCTCCTTCCACCGACTGGTATGCGAGCGAGCAGCAGACGCCGGCATCCTGAAGTACTCCAGGTCAGGTGAACCAAAGTTCATCGGTGTCTTTGGGTCTACCATCAACAATCAGGGGACCTGAACGTCCACAAAGGTACCGGCGATACACACCAACGTTAAAGTAGCTTGACATACTCCTACCCGTCACCGGGCTCTGGCACGACGCCTCTGCCAATTCGGAAAGCAGGGACAAGCAGGTTACTTGACCTTTCTTAGGGGGGATGAGCATGGAGGATGCTTGTCTTGCCAGTACGGGGGAGCCGGATACTAGCCCGAAGGATTAGTGTTTTGGTAGATCATATATGGAAGGGACTGACGAGCGAAGATGGCACCCTGGACGTCTGGGAATATCTCTGTGACATTCAAGCTCATGAGCATCTGCAGCAGAACGATGCCTATGGCGTGGAGGTCCCGTTGGCGAGTGTACAATAACGACGACTCATTCTTCACGTCCTTCGATAGCCTACAATTATCAGTTGAATGGGGGAGTCAGCCAGAGGAGAGACCTGAACATACCACTCGTCAGAGATCTGGGGCTCATCCGCCACTGGGGGCGTGTGCGGGCCAAAGGAGTTTGAGCGATGTAGGTCCAGAAGCCGAGTATGGTATGCCACCCTTCCCAGTTTCACGAGCTTAGAAGACGAAGGGGTGTCTCTCGACGCAAGACCGATACACCCAGCATTGATGCCTACCAAAGAATTGTGAGCGGGCACCAAATCCGAAAGGAAGGCTTCCGTACCTCGATGGACTAGGTCCGCACTATGCACAGCGTTCAAACCCGATAATATCTGGCCCAGATAATCCAAAGCCCTCTCCTCCTTTAGAGAATCACAATCCTGCAGCACGTCGTGCAGCGTTAACGCTGGACGTTGCTCTGAGAGGACCATCAGCTGCGGGGGTCCGCTGGAATGTGGTATGTTCAATTTGACGGCAAAGACACTGATGAGGTTCTGGTGCCGGACAGTCGTGAGGCGCTGGATCTCAGTCTCGACTTGTTTGAGCTTCTTCCGTCCTGTCGGTCGATTAGTACGTCGTTAGAAGAGATGAGAGGATGGACGCACCTTGGTTGGACGAGTAATATGGGTCCTCGAACGTCACGACGTACAACTCCAAAGGGAGCGTAATGCTCACGTCATCCACCATCGGATCAGCCATATACACAACCCCAAGCCCATCT
The DNA here is from genome assembly GCA_018417955.1 of Laccaria trichodermophora. Classification (NCBI taxonomy): domain Eukaryota; kingdom Fungi; phylum Basidiomycota; class Agaricomycetes; order Agaricales; family Hydnangiaceae; genus Laccaria; species Laccaria trichodermophora. The sequence goes on from JACTVC010000036.1 coordinate 107,003, forward strand.
TTGAACAAAATCAATTTCAAAACAAAATGAAAGAAAAAACACTCACCCGTTCGTGGATGAAACAGCTTCACCGCATTGAAATACACGTCGCCGACCTCCACCTCATGACTGAATGTTTCTATCGGGGTATCGCTTGACAGAGGAACCTCCGTCGCCTCTGAATTAGCGCGTTTACGGCTCACCTTGTATTGTTGTTCCCGAGCAATGAGCTGGCGCATCGCGTGGTCCGCTTGGATTTGCTCGTCGAGCTCTTGCGCGGCTTTAGCAGCTCTGTCGTGTTCCCTCTCTGCTTCTTCTGCTTCCTGTTGCTTTCGTGCCTGGAAAGAGTTGATAAGTATGAGAGCAGGAAGTGAAAAGGGAAAGTAAGTACCTTCTCCTCGTCCATTGCGCGCTGGTTCATTTGTAACGCCAGCGAACCGACTACTTCAACTGGGGGCGTTACGTTGTTTGATATCCAGTCTTGACAGAACGTGACGATCTGAAGACAAAGTCAGTTGGGCCAGTGAGTTGGGGTGAACGAACGTACCGAGAATACCATCTCTGACCCCCAAAGTTTTTGCGCCTCTCCATTGACAGATTGTGATAGTTTCGTTAATTGTTCGTTCGTCAAGCCTTTTGCGGGCTTCTGTAGCGTAAATGTAGGGCATGCAAGGTGCGGGTATGTTTTCGGAAATCTGAGGGATTGCCATCAACACGATGCATGCATCAACAGAAAATTCTGCACTTACTTGACATGAAGTTGTATGTTCACTTTCGATGCGTGGGTTGGATCCGGGTGTGGGACCTTGATGATAAACTCTGGCAATCTACCAGCACCCTGCATGACCGTCAGAATCAGCAACTATGCAAGAGTATGATTCAACTCACCTTCCAAGCCTTAGGTGGTGGGCATTCAACAAAATCTTCAGCGTAAATGGACTTCAACGCGGTGATTTCCAACTGTTGCAATTCTTCTGTGGAATCCATGGGAACTTGTTCTAGCTCCTTCTGCTAGTCAGCGCGATCGTGATAGTGGCTATGTTGTCACTTGTAGGATCGTGCGTGGCTCAAAAAGCCAGCGAACAAAAGTATTTGAGAAGGGGAGGGCCTGATGGACCTCAGTAACTCAAATCTCCATGGTTGATAAAAGGGCGAAAATGTGAAGAAGTCAAAGACAAAGTCAGGACAGAACTCAAAGGAAATTCATCAGCAAAAACCCTGGGAACTGGTAGACATTGTAAGTCGGTGAAATCTGAGGGAGACGTTACAATATGTAACAGGCGTTACAACGCGTCTACAATCTGTTCACCATAGCCGAAATGGCTTGTAGATGTTGCAACTATGTCACCCGCTCCTTACCATTCCTCGGACTTAAGCGTTTTTTCAACATGTCTGAGTCACGGGAAGGATCGGATCCAACCAACACGGTGGCGCCGCCTTTTCCCATTCCACCTCGCTCAACCTCAACCACCCAGCCTCGAAACGTCTCACTGTACGACGGCGCTCAACGGGGCTACTGTCTCCAGGCTCAGCTTCCTCTCAGGATTGCGCCGCCTCCTCGCCATCTCGTCAGCCCTCCGCCTTTCCCATCGATGTTGAACGTTCGAATTCAGAAATTTTTGAACCTGTGAATTGTTCCCTCAACGTCCGTCCAACTTCACGCTCTCCCCTCCCCCCCCGCGCAATGTCTTCATGATTGGATATGTGCTTGGCCAGCACAAACTCACTCATGATGACATTGACATCGACACATTGCATACTATGGCAGAATCTTTACACCAAAACCACAACAAACTCGTCAACTCCAGAAGCCCATCTGTGGCACAATGCAGCCAGAAGACCCTGGCCGCCCCACCTAAGGCGCCGACTTTTGACGTTTCCGAGGACCTTGAAGGGCCCTTCTTTTGATAGGGTGTACTATATGTGGTCAACATGTGCATATGAGTCAGGATATGCGGAGTGCATTTTTCATGTTGTTCCTGCACCTCAGAAATCCCATAAAGCTCTGCAAGCAACACTCTATATACTAATTAAATATGTGTGAACCTTTTCAAAAGAACAGGAGCAAGGGAATGCCATGAAAAGTGGCCTCCGCATATCCTGGCTCATATGCACATCGTGACCACATATAGTAATAGGCCTTCGAGGTCCCACCGACTTACCATATATATCCAGCATTCGATCGAGATCTTGACCACTTAGCTTCTGCGACCCACACTAACACTGCCTTTTGCACTCACCACCGTTGCCAGTCGCACTCGCTACTGCAGTCCGTTCTTGTCGGTAATTATCATATAGCTTTTGAATGTTTGTATCTGAATGCTCATTCCATTGTTAGGGCTCTGGATTTCGTGAAAACGAAGCTCCCTCCTTGTCAACGACCTTCTCGACCGCCCCAACGACCTTCACCTCACCCACCACAACTCAACAAACCTCCAGAGTCCATCCATATTCCACACATTCATGGAGGACTATGCTGCCAGCAACATATCCAGGGCCTAGCAAAACTACCATCTCCGTCTCCATCCCTGCTTCCGCCTGAGCCAATCAAGCACTGAGATAAAGCACTCAAGCGCTTCCTTACACAAGCTGGTCTCACTCAAGCCCTCCAGGGATTTGAGGATGACTTGATCTTGTTAAATCCAATTTGGGAGAAAGAGAAGATTCCAGGTGCATTTTGGGAACTGCTTAGTGTGCGTTGCCTTTTAAATTTGGTGTGCGCATCCGGTTCACGATATGACCTCAGGAAGTCAAGGAATACCAAGGGGTGGATGTGGACATGCTGACGCCCAAAGAGACTGGGTCCTCGTTGGAAGAGAGGAAGTTTGAATACACGCACCTAGCTAATGGTTAGTGTTTGAAAGTCCGGTTCGGTCCGGTTTTTTGATGCCCAGGGGCGTTAACCGTAACCGTAACCGGTCTGCATTTTCCCCAGAAGTCAAAAGACCAGACCGGACCGCAAAAAGACCACAGACTGCGGTTTTTTGCGGTCTATAGACCGGTTTCGGTCTGCATCGGTTTTAACTGGTTTATGACCGGTCTTTAGGCCAATATTTTTAAATTATTAATTGGTAAATTTATTAACATTTTTAATAGCTTCAAAACGAGCCCAAGAACGTTAAATTCCGATAGGAATTGGTGCTTCTATAAAATAAGTCTGGTACATCTATTATTCCCCAAAGTAATTTACATGTTAATTCATATCTCTCTCGTTTTTTTACCAAATCGTACGTTCTTGGGTGCGTTTTAAAGGGTATTTAAGGGGCTACAAAAGACCAGTCAAAACAGGTTCACGTTAACCGGTTTTTTTGCAGTCTTTACATTTCAAAAATAAAAGACTGTAACCGCAGGTCCGGTCTTTTGCGGTCTTGGTCCGGTCTGGTTACGGTCTTTTTCCAGTCACGAGACCGGACTTCCAAACACTACTAATGGTATCCAACCGTGATCGCAGACGTCAGTGACTCGTGAGGCTTTCACCCCTCTCTTCCTACTCGACGCCAGTGAATAAAGATCAACAAATCCATATCCACTCTCCTCACATGAATGCTCCATGCACGTATACTCAACCCTCCCCTGGTGACCCAGAAAGCTCACAAGCTAGCTTAGTACTGCAGGATCTAATCACAGAGGATGACACAAATTGGACGGCCAAGGAGGCTAATGGACAAGACCGTAAATATCAACGCGCGCCAGATGACCACTCCTCATCGCGAAACCCAAGTGCTCTTCCTCGCTACCATTACACGTTTTGGCGAATACTCAGGGATACGTTGGTTGAGAGTGTACTTGTTTACAAAAAGAAGAACAAAGTCCTCCCAGCGAGAGTTTCTGTATTCCGCAATGGCATTCTCGAGGTAGGTCTTGGTGACTCCTGATATCGATGACAGCCCCCCTCATCATCAATGCAGCCAAGCATGGGGATACAGTCTTTCAAGAGGGGCTTGCTAAAGTTCTCGAGGCGTTCAAGAAGTTGAGTACGAAAGCCCGGGGACTGGCATACTGACCATCTTTATCAATTATCATCTGTAGGTGTGTACTCCGCATCATGTTCAGCTAAATCTGGGTTGTAACGCTTTTTCTGTCGTAGAAAACGCCATCACACAAGGTATATAACACAAAACTCTCTACGTACTCCTTTCGTTCATTCTGCCCTAGGTTCTACCCCATCAATTCCCAGTACACAGACAGGAATGGAAATACACATCCAGTATCATTGACAAAGATGTTACTTGGGTGTATGTCGTGCTACTTGTTATTAATTTTGATCTGGCCTAACTTTTTTTTCATAAAGCTTCGATTTCGGAAATCCGTCAAGGCCATGCATTACACAGTGGTATATGACGATAACGATCTTACCACAGTTGATATAATCTCTATGTGCGAGCTACAAAAGCTGTTAGTCTTTCCTGCCGCATACTACACTGATTTGGCGTCGTGCATGGCAGACGTTACCTGAATGATTTCTTAGTGCATGATAAAATCTCCACTGCTGGCAGGAGCGGGTTTGTCAACAAGGATTAGGAAGCTGCTTGGGTTCTCGAGTCAGCTAAGTCACCATGGGGTCGGTGAGTGTCTGACATGCTGTTCCAGTCGCTGGGCAGGACAACTCTAACTCAATTTCTGTAATAGCTTCATCAAGATTTGCGAGAGTCTATGGTTTACATCTAATCGGTCAGGTCCATAGGTATGTACTGTCTTTTTTCTATCAATAAATGATTTCAGTGCTTTTTGTCTTACACCTCACACTAGTATCTACCACTTTTTATGATAAAATACAGTCAAGTGCCTGCACAACTTTTTGGTAAATGGCACTGTGGTCTTATGAAATGAGAAACATGGGGGAAATCTAATGAAACATGTTTCATTTTTGGCCCAGACCATTTCATATATATCTCATTGTTTCCCTAGCAATATTTCTTTGCCATTTCTTTCCCATTTCATTGACTGACTGGCTATATTTCTTTTCCATTTCATTGGTTGCCTGGCCATATTTTTTTTTCTATTTCATTGTTTCCCTAGCAATATTTCCTTGCAATTTCTTTCCCATTTCATTGGCTGCCTAGCCATATTTCTTTCCCATTTCATTCACATTTCTTTTCCATTTCATTGTTTCTCTAGCAATATTTCTTCGCCATTTCATTCCTATTTCATTGGCTGCCTAGCCATATTTCTTTTCCATTTCATTCATATTTCTTTTCCATTTCATTGACTCCCTAGCAATATTTCTTCACCATTTCATTCCTATTTCATTGGCTGCCTAGCCATATTTCATTCCCATTTCATTCATATTTCATTGCCATTTCATTGACTCCCTAGCAATATTTCTTTGCCATTTCTTTCCCATTTCATTGGCTGCCTAGTGATATTTCTTTCCCATTTCTTTTCCATTTCATTGTTTCCCTAGCAATATTTCTTTGCCATTTCTTTCCCATTTCATTGGCTGCCTAGCCATATTTCTTTCCCATTTCTTTTCCATTTCATTGTTTCCCTAGTAATATTTCTTCGCCATTTCATTGGCTGCCTAGCCATATTTCTTTCCCATTTCTTTTCCATTTCATTGTTTCCCTAGCAATATTTCTTTGCCATTTCTTTCCCATTTCATTGGCTGCCTAGCCATATTTCTTTCCCATTTTTTTTCCATTTCATTGTTTCCCTAGCAATATTTCTTTGCCATTTTTATCCCATTTCACTGGCTGCCTAGCCATATTTCTTTCCCATTTCTTTTCCATTTCATTGTTTCCCTAGCAATATTTCTTTGCCATTTCTTTCCCATTTCATTGGCTGCCTAGCCATATTTCTTCCTCATTTCATTGGCTGCCTGGCTATATTTCTTTCCCTTCTTGTCAGGGTCCATCCAATGGGTCATCAGGATGGTGGTCACATGACCAATTTCCTAAAATAGTCAAAATACAAAATTAATAGCCCTGAATTGTAGCTTTCAGAATCTGTTTGAATTATGTTCTAAAGTGCTCTCATTGTGGAGATATGAGGCAAATGAATTTTCACAGCGCCGGCTTTTTTCAACCTTTTTGTCTTTTTCTCCAGGAAAACACCACCAAACAATATAATTTTAATATATTTAGAAAGCTAAGAAAAGGGGCTACAATTATCATATTATAGAAAAATTGACTGAAAAAGGAAGGTGCATAGCCTAAAAGGGACATGCACACTAGTAGACTACAAAAGTCAGACCTAGACTAGAAATTTTACCAATAGGTTTACCAATAGATTACAAAAGTCAGACATAGAATACAAAAATGAGTAATGCACTACAAAAGAACAGCTGGACATAGACTACAAAGTTTACTAATGGGCTATGACAGACTTCAAGAGTTGGACATACACTACAAAATCCGCCTTTCTCATTACAAAAGTTTTAGTGTCTGCTTTTTTCATTACAGCAGTTTGTAGTGTCCGCTTTTTTTATTACAACAGTTTGTAGTGTCTGCGTTTTCCATTACAACAGTTTGTAGTGTCCAATTTTTTTATTACAACAGTTTGTAGTGTCTGCTTTTTTTTATTACAACAGTTTGTAGTGTTCGCTTTTTTCATTACAACAGTTTGTAGTGTCCAATTTTTTTATTGCAACAGTTTCTAGTGTTCACTTTTTTCATTACAGCAGCTTGTAGTGTCTGCTTTTTTTATTCCAACAGTTTGTAGTGTTCGCTTTTTTCATTACAACAGTTTGTAGTGTCCGCTTTTTTAGACTACAACAGTTTACAATATCCACTTTTTAAGACTACTAAGTTTGTAGTCTGCTTTTCTAATTTAGTTTGTGGGTATGGGTTTATGACATGTGAGATGAGTTGACTTTTGCCAGTCATGCCCAACTGTTGGCTTTCATACCAGTGGAGCCTGCACTGTGTTTTCAAGAACAACAGCTCTACTCATGGTCAACCTGGAAAAGATTCACCAGATTCCAGCTTGTATTCACCTGAGTAGACTAAGAACATAATAGGAATAGACAACCTTTCATCATTCACTCCTAGTACTCTTGAATGGCTTCCAGTGAAGATTGGCTAGGATGAATGGTTGGACAGTGAAACCTTATCATAATTTGACTTTACAGAAAAGACCAATCAGAGACACTCATTATAGGACAGTAGCTACTGATATCAATAGATATTTGACTGGGTCCAGAGAGATGGGATAGTGGCTGGTCAGCTGAAAAGAGAGACAGGCTCCACTGATGTGAAAGACAACAAGTTGGGCATGACTGGCAGAGTCAATTCATCTCAGATGTCATAAACCCATACCTACTACAAACTAAATGTCAGAAAAGCAGACTACAAACTTAGTAGTCTTGAAGAGTGGATATTGTAAACTGTTGTAGTCCAAAAAAGCGAAGACTACAAACTGTCATAATCTAAAAAAATGGACACTACAAACTGTTGTAGTCTAAAAAAGCAGACACTACAAACTGTTGCAATAAAAAAATTGGACACTACAAACTGTTGTAATGAAAAAAGCGGACACTACAAACTGTTGTAATAAAAAAATTGGACACTACAAACTGTTGTAATGGAAAACGCAGACACTACAAACTGTTGTAATAAAAAAAGCAGACACTACAAACTGCTGTAATGAAAAAAGCAGACACTAAAACTTTTGTAATGAGAAAGGCGGATTTTGTAGTGTATGTCCAACTCTTGAAGTCTGTCATAGCCCATTAGTAAACTTTGTAGTCTATGTCCAGCTGTTCTTTTGTAGTGCATTACTCATTTTTGTATTCTATGTCTGACTTTTGTAATCTATTGGTAAACCTATTGGTAAAATTTCTAGTCTAGGTCTGACTTTTGTAGTCTACTAGTGTGCATGTCCCTTTTAGGCTATGCACCTTCCTTTTTCAGTCAATTTTTCTATAATATGATAATTGTAGCCCCTTTTCTTAGCTTTCTAAATATATTAAAATTATATTGTTTGGTGGTGTTTTCCTGGAGAAAAAGACAAAAAGGTTGAAAAAAGCCGGCGCTGTGAAAATTCATTTGCCTCATATCTCCACAATGAGAGCACTTTAGAACATAATTCAAACAGATTCTGAAAGCTACAATTCAGGGCTATTAATTTTGTATTTTGACTATTTTAGGAAATTGGTCATGTGACCACCATCCTGATGACCCATTGGATGGACCCTGACAAGAAGGGAAAGAAATATAGCCAGGCAGCCAATGAAATGAGGAAGAAATATGGCTAGGCAGCCAATGAAATGGGAAAGAAATGGCAAAGAAATATTGCTAGGGAAACAATGAAATGGAAAAGAAATGGGAAAGAAATATGGCTAGGCAGCCAGTGAAATGGGATAAAAATGGCAAAGAAATATTGCTAGGGAAACAATGAAATGGAAAAAAAATGGGAAAGAAATATGGCTAGGCAGCCAATGAAATGGGAAAGAAATGGCAAAGAAATATTGCTAGGGAAACAATGAAATGGAAAAGAAATGGGAAAGAAATATGGCTAGGCAGCCAATGAAATGGCGAAGAAATATTACTAGGGAAACAATGAAATGGAAAAGAAATGTGAATGAAATGGGAAAGAAATATGGCTAGGCAGCCAATGAAATGGGAAAGAAATTGCAAAGAAATATTGCTAGGGAAACAATGAAATAGAAAAAAAATATGGCCAGGCAACCAATGAAATGGAAAAGAAATATAGCCAGTCAGTCAATGAAATGGGAAAGAAATGGCAAAGAAATATTGCTAGGGAAACAATGAGATATATATGAAATGGTCTGGGCCAAAAATGAAACATGTTTCATTAGATTTCCCCCATGTTTCTCATTTCGTAAGACCACAGTGCCATTTACCAAAAAGTTGTGCAGGCACTTGACTGTATTTTATCATAAAAGTGGTAGCTACCACTCCACCTCACTGGCACTGAGAGTTGATGCTAAATTGAAGTGTTGGCCGATTGTGTATGTAGTCAGTGTCACATATCCTGTTGTAACATATCCTGTGAAGCGTTCACTCTGAACTTCTCGCATAGCTGAAGCCAAGAGGGAAGGAGGAGGCAAGAATGGGTGGATCTGGGATCAACACCCATGAGTGAGCAATGAGCAGTTACAAGATACTCAGCTGGCCCAACATGATTATGCATACTGTAGGAAGTACAGATATACAAAGCACTACATGTAGTGCAAGAGGATGGCAAGACTGCTGACAAGATGGTGGTTCAAGACAAAAGATCAATATATTATGTAAGATATCCAAATCTAGCTATATACCACTGTTTGACTATGGCCTCTGGGCATTCCCTTCCAATCCTATATCACATATCCTGTAGTAGAAGTCAATTTACTGAGTTTTGAACCATTTCCTCTGATTGATGATGTCTTGCTTTTACCTGAAAACTTGTCATTGTATCCTTGAATTGGCTGTCTAGTTGAGCAGTTTACCATTCATAATAATGTGCGTTAGCTGCTCGGTGGGCTTCAGCTCTTTATTCAGGCATATGGTGTTGCTTGGGACATCCACACTTCATAGAAGTGAGTGAGTGGAGTAAATACAATAGGGAGGCACAAAGTTGGCCACCGTCCGCTGTCGCTTTTCGCCTTCACGCATTTGATACCGTTATATAATCATTTTTAAAGTCTGCATTGTCACAAACTCAGGATAAGATATCCCTTTCCTGCCTGTCGAAGGATGCCTCAACTCTCCATGCACCAGGGCTTAATAAACCAGTACGTGCTCTCGATGCATGCATCAGATTTTTACACCAGCAGATCAACAAACCATTGAACATAGGCAGAAAGGAGATGACCAGAATATCACCTGGTTATCTGGGATCTTGGGCTTAATCCCTTTGGTCATATTATATAGATACTTGGGATTATTCTATAGGTACTTGGAAGAGTAAAGACTGTAGTTCATGCGCAGGACCGATGCGAGTGAAGGGAAACACGATCTGTCACAGTTTGGTCACACTGGGCATGATTATATAACGGTATCAAATGCATGAAGGCGAAAAGCGATGGCGGACGGCGGCCAACTTTGTGCCTCCCTAATATATGTACCAAACAAAACAGCATTCGGCGCACTGTCTGATTTTTAATCGAACTTTTTTCAGGCAGTAAATGTGCGGTATAAAGCCTAAAATCGGTTAAATATCTATCTAGAATGCTAATCTGAAGTGTTTTGCAGCTTCAGATATGCTGAGTGGGGTGATCTGGAAGGATAGATATATTGCAGAACTTGTTTGTTTTGCACCAGCACTTGGCTTCCGAGTGCCGGTGTTTCTCACAGTCAGTCAACTCAAGAGGTGTCAGATCGGTCGATCTGCTACGTGAATGATGGCGAGGGGTCCCAACTAACCCCCCCCCCCAAATAAGGAAACACGGCAAATCGGCACAGCGATGGCATCATTTCTATCATCCAGATGCATCGTTTTGCCTCAATGCGTCCTCCTCAACATACCCTATCAAACATGGCACCTTGATGTATGTAGTGTATCTTTATTGGTTGTCATCTCTCAACAATGAAAACCAGCCTCCATGTACTCGAGTGAGGCGACACGTTGAAAGGCGTCCTGTGCCCAAGAACATCAAACATGGGTCTGACCACACATCCAAGTGCCTTCATAGACACCAGGATGGTAGGCCATTCAAACTCGGCTTTGCAGGTGAGTTCCTGTTCTGCTTCTTGTGCTTTCATTTTCATACTTTGATTGTAGATCTTGAGACTTTCTGGCAGAGGTGCAGGATGTCTATCCTGCCCAGCACATGCACAACCTAGCAACAACTCATGATGGCCATGACGATTCTTAGTGACCTCGCCACACCGCTTACTTATTTTACAAATAGACCTCCTCCTTTCTCGCTATCACATCTTCTTGACATCTTCGCCCAATCGTCGCAGCTCAAATTTTATATAGTAACAACGATGTTTCTAATGAATACACTTTGTTACTAACATTCTGAGGTCAATAACTTTACTTTCGCTAGTCGCCTCTCATCTAATGGACAATTATTGCCTGAACCGCCGTTGGTGGTCTTATTGATGAGTGTCTCTCTGCCGCTGACATGCCGACCCTCGGATATTACCGGTGTCAAGCTTGTGTGGCCAGATCACACGTAGCAGATCGACCGATCTGACACCTCTTGAGTCAACTGCTGGCATCAACGAGTCAACTTGAACCACAACAAAACGACAACGTCACATGCATGTTCATCACCTTTGTGCCCGCCCGACCTAAGAACATGCACTGTAAGGTATGTCATTAGATCTCATTGGATCTCTCCTCACCCAAGATGTCATGCCAGATGTCCCCTGGAAAACAGGTTTGTTGTACTTCTCAACCTATATAAGCACATGCGGCACTCTCAGAGGGGTCAGGGGCGTTCTCGAGGAGTTCAGGGCCTGGGGGGCAAGTGCGTTTGGTTTTGACTCTGTCAATTGTTGTTGTGCTGATGCACAAACCGCTCGATAGAATGTCAACAAAGTGAACACGAAAGCCACACTTCGTTGCCCGCCAAATGCACCTTGGATACCTGGGTGGACGAGAAAGGAACTTATGAGGAGTGTGCATTCTTTTGTGTGCTTTCTGGTCTCATTGATGTATGAACCCGGATTCATATAGCCGCACTACGTCGCATCGACGCATTCGATCTTGCTTACATCGACGGTGCACAGATTGCAGTCAGAAAACGTAGACGATTGTTTCACCAAGGTGCGTCTGCAGCTCCTACTACTGAAGACGTTGTTGGAATAATCAAGGTGACAACGTCCTCGCCGTCTCCATATCCTCGGATAAATTCCTTTGCTTACATTCTTTTCCCCTTACTCACATGTTCCTCCGTATTTCATATTCTGTATTACTCGTGATACGTTCCTTGCACGCGTCCAAATCTACTGCGTGCCTTTTTATTTCTCCGTAGCAGTTAAATACTCTAGTCTACGTACTTACACCTCAGTCGTTTGGCTTACCTGCGCAAACACTGAGGTGAATATCTTTTACTTACTTTCTATTCACTTTACTGATTCACCTGTAGTCTACGTTATCTTCGTATAGGTGAATCCAACAGTCGTTTGGCTTACCTGCGCAAACACTGAGTCTACGTTATCTTCGTATAGATATTCTTACAGGTTATTGGGCCCCGCGCACCCTGCCTATTTTTACTGTGTACCCCTTGCACGCTGCTACTATGTCCGTCGCTACCGCTTCGCTCAACGATATCCTCCCGTCAAGTGTTCCCAAGCTCGATACTACCGGCCTCAACTGGGCCGTATTTTCCCTCCGTTTCGAAGACGCCGTCCAGCCTAAAGGGTTCTGGGGTCACTTCTCTGGTACCACCCCACGCCCCACTGCCGCAAACCCCTCTGCACCCACTACCGAGGAACTCGCCGCCATCGAGAAATGGGACAAGGACGAGCGGTCAGCCAGGTCCTTGCTCACCCAGAAATTGCCGGATTCCGCCCTGATGCGCATTTGAAACAAGTCAACTGTTAAGGAGCGCTGGGAAGCAATCACAATGGAATTTACCCAGAAAGGCGCGTTCGTGCAAACAGAGCTTCGCGCACGCTTCTTGGACATGAAGTGCCCTGAGAAGGGCAATGTCCGAGAGTTCCTGGATTCCCTACGTGTGAAGCGCGAGGAGTTAGCAACGGTTGGCGTTGAGATCGACACCAAGGATTACCTTTCCACCATCATTTCATCCCTGTTGAAATGCTCAGGTCGTCGTGAGCACTCGGGTTGAAAAGGGACCCTCGCAAACGCGCGAGGTCTTCGTATTGTAATTAGCTACCTACAGTGACTAGGCAAAAGTCTTGCACCACACAAATAATTCTATATCCTCTTCAAGTTCAAGGGAATAGTTACCATATATATATGGTAATATACAGATATCCTATATACATCTTTGACATGAATATGAGATCTGGATCTCATGCCCTGCTCCATGTAGAAAAAAGTGAAAAAACTGGGGTTTTGAGAGTTTTACAGATACTTCATATGAGGGTCTGAAAAAATATGAAGAATTAAGTACTTGCTAACCCAAGTATGCAGCACTTTGAATCATATCAATTGGATTAGCGGTTATTGAGATATAGGTGTAAGAAAAGGGCTTGTTTTGGTCAAATAGTCCATATTTTACCACATTTGACCAAAATAAGCCCTTTTCTTACACCTATATCTCAACAACCGCTAATCCAATTGATATGATTCAAAGTGCTGTATACTTGGGTTATCAAGTACTTAATTCTTCATATTTCTTCGGACCCTCATATGAAGTATCTGTAAAACTCTCAAAACCCTAGTTTTTTCACTTTTTTCTACATGGAGCAGGGCATGAGATCCAGATCTCATATTCATGTCAAAGATGTATATAAGATATCTGTATATTACCATATATATATGGTAACTATTCCCTAGAACTTGGAGAGGATATAGAATTATTTGTGTGGTGCAAGACTTTTGCCTAGTCACTGTAAATACGTAGTCTAATTTGAAATAAATATCATCACATGCAGCACAAAATGATCAACGGAATGATGGAGGAATAACTACGGAGCAACGCATCATTGTTTCCACGAACGTGATGGGCTTGGAATTCCAACACACCCCTGCAAGCGCAACACGGAGTCGAAACAAACAGAAGAAAGGAACGCACCCCCGGAAACTAAGCAAAAACCACATTCCTGCAACACTCCACCTGTCAAGTTCAAAATGCGACATCGTCTTCCAAATCCGAATCACAAAAAACTGCTGCTGCTGCCTCGCCCTTCGATTTCTTTGATTTCTCCCAAGCTCGCTTCTCTGGGCAATCAGACTTGAAGTGCCCCTTTTCTCCACAGAAAAAACACGTGACATCGGCTCCTGCATTGTTCCGCGCACCACGACCCTTGCCTCCCCCTGTAACCATCATTGCTTCATCACGTTCCTCTGGATCCTTCGTAACGTTCGAGTTGCCGGTTTGGTGTACTTCCTCATTCAGAAGACGTGCGATAACATTGTTCAAGGTGAGCAACTCGGAAGGGGTGGCATCGAAGTTAATGATGACAGGGTCGTATGAAGGTGGAAGTCCCATTGTGAGTGCCAGTATCTTGTCCTGATCGCTGACGTCGACACCAGATTGCTCCATACGAAAAACGAGGCCCTGGATATGCCCAATCCACGCTTGCATCGACTGTCCATCACCCTTCTTTGCAGTTAAGAAGCGTCGTCGAAGGGCCAAACTCGTCGCAAAGCCAGCCGCTCGGTGGACACGCTCCAGGGTCTCCCAGATCTCAAGTGGGTCTTGGGAGCGCATGTGTGACAACTGACCATCGTCAACACGTAAAATCATCTCCGCGCGAGCTTTGTCCATCTTTCCAACATCTCATTTCTTCATTGCACTCTCCAGCTCGTTCCTGCTGGGGCTGTGGAGGGGAAGGGCATTTTAGGGATAAATGTCCCAACAAAGCGAAGGACGGAAAGAAATCGAAGGACTCACCAAAAAGCGGCTCTGCCAACGCCGCTGTTGGCGTGAATTCAGACTCCGATTGCGAGGGGGCTTTTGCTGCCGTTGTGAGCGCTACTTGACGTAGGAATCACTCAGGTAGTGGGACAGTCGTTGGAGCACCTAGCGAACGCGACGTACAGAGGTGTGAAGACTCACCTAGTTGATCCAAACGGAATCGTTGTGCGCTCGGAGTCGTGGAATGTGACCGTTCAGCGTACCTGTGTTCCGATCTCCACGGACAGTCCCTGTGGAGATTGCATAAACGATTCCTCTTGATGCCTACTTGCGATTTCTCAGAGTTCAGAGCAAAGCCGTTGGTAGGGCCTTTGTATCCGAATGATACGAGATTTGCGAGTGGTGGTAAAAAGAGATACTATTGCCTCATGTACTACATGAGGTATAAGTACAATGCTTATGTAAAGCATGACATAATACAAAGTAAGTGGGCATAAAGGGTAGACTTCGGGGAGCGGAAAGGATATAGGAGCAGGATCTTACTTGCATACTACAAAGCCCCCCACTTTCTGGTTCCCGATTAATCCATTCGTCGTTCAGGGAATACAATGTCGTCGATTTGTTTCTTGTGCCAAGTTGGCTCCAGGCCCGCGCGTGTGATTCCTTCCATAACATCATTGAAATCGGATCGTGAAGGGAGATAACTAGGGCGGCGTTGTCCTCGCACGTTGTTTCTAATCCAGCACTTCCACTTCTCCCTTGTTCGTAATTTCGCGCGGCCTCGAGCTATGTCCTCCGCTAGTCGTCCGTAGATGTGGTCAAGGGCCGAGTTCCATTCTCCCGTCCAAAGTTCGAAGTTGTCGTCAAAGATATCCGCTGGTGGAAAGAGCCATCATCCTAGGCAGCCGTTGGACCCCGGGCTATAGCCAAGCAGAAGGTCCTTCTCCTGTTCTGACACGATGTCGTGCGCTAAGTAGGATGCGTTTTCGGAAGCGGAGTCGTAAAAGCCCCGGCTGTGGATAGTGACTTGGATCGATGGGCCGGACATGAATTCTTCCACAAGTCTAGTACCAGCCCAGTGTCGGGCTATCCAGCTGATTTGCCCTCCTTCAGCTATGAATGCGCGGGCGTGTGGACGTCTCAGAATGTCGTTCATTTTGGCTAGGTAAGTTGAGCAAAAGGTGGCGCCGTTGTCCATGGGGGATAACGTTTGTTCCTGAAAACCTGCGCTGTACAAGAACGACGCCGAATTCCTATCGAGACTGTCGACGACTAGTGGTCGGAATTGCCTGACACGGTCTGGTGGCAAGGCAAGGTAAAATCGTAGGCCGTGCTCTACTGCCGTCGTGAGGAGCCTTTGGATCGTCGCTGTTGTGTCCCAACAGTTCGCCCAGTATCGCATACGAGCCTCGCTTTCGATGTCCGGGACGAAGATGAAAGCTGCTTCGAGGAAGTCCGAGTTCCATGCGTAGTGCGGTGCGCACCAGGTGCTCGCGGTGTAGGTGATTTTCGCGGACTCATCCTTCAGCAGGCGCCTAAACATAACTTCAGGACTCTCGTGGGGCGAAAAGTAGGGGTCGGATAGGCGAATTGGGGATTGGGAGCGGCGAAGCGGCGTGGTGTTGTCTCCACGAGCTGTACGGAGCTCGGCAGTGTGGCGGCGAGCACTTGTTAGGAGTTCTTCGTTGCGACGAATCCAGGCTGCGGGGCTATTAACTGCTCGTGGGTGATATAGAATGTCGGGCACCTCCGGGAATCTGGTGGCATCTTCTTCCGAGGAGTCGCTTCCTGAATCGATGGACATTTCGGATTGCGCGTTGTCCGATAGACGTTCTTGTAGTGATCTGTTAGTTCCAGTCTCATCCATGTTCATCCGCAGTAACAGGGAGGTTGTATTCTGTGATGGCGTCTTCTTCCTTGTGATAAAGCCAGTCTCGATGTCATACGAGATGCCTGGCTTGGGACCGTAGCTGAACTTGTGAATCTCTCGAATCGTCCCAGCCTGTTCCTCACCGGGTAGGCCAACTTTGTACTGGCGCTTGAGATAGTTGTCCCTGGGTTCGCGTTTATGCCATCTCCAGAATACCACAGTTCTATGGTCGTTGTTACCATCTTCGTCGAACACGTTGTAGTAATAGAACTTGAGGAGAGAGGTGATGGTGTTTTCGTTGTATGGAATTGGCCTACGCTTCCATCCTTCGAAATCTATGATGAAGAAGGAGTACGTGGGGGAAATTCGAAAGTCGTCCAATGAGCGGTAAGTGAAGGCTTCCTGGAAGAAGTGGTCGAGCCTGAGGGCTTGCCGCGCAATCTTGTTGAGATCCTCCTCTTCGATGTCAGCGGAGAGCGTTAGCGCAGTCCCTTGCCTGACTGCCCAGTAGGTCAGATTGAGGGCAGGGTTCAGGCGGCTGAAGCGATTGTCGACTCTTGCCTCGAAGTTCCATAGATAGAAGACGGGGATATTGTTCTGGATGTAGAGCGGAATGTTGATGGTTGGCCAGTCCCTTTCTAGGTCACAAATGACGCCTCTCTTTCCCTTGACAGTGGAGAGAAGGGAGGTGATGATACTCACCGCACCGTCCGCCAAGTTCTCTTCCCAACTAATGATCACCGTGGTCCACCATGACAGAAACGCTAGCGCATGTAAGACTGAGCGCTTCGCTTTTGCTGCGCTAATCTGGACCATTTTCCGGGTTGGATAGACCTTGGCGAGGCGATCCAGTGGGAAGAAGGGTGGAACTTTCGCTCGGGGGGGGAAGCGGTCGTCAAATTCGACAATGAAGCGTATGCAGCTCTGAGTCCGTGTCAAATCGGTCGCGCAGATCCGTCGTTGGTGCTCTGCCATTGACCATCCGCCCAATCTCTCCTCTACGGGGACCGCTGTTTCGAGTTGATCGTACCACGGTCTCTGTTTGAGCAGGGAAGAGGTAGGGGTCCACGCGGCCCATTGCTCGTCTTCTCTGTACCAGTCCGGATCCCTAGCGCTGTCGATGGGCAGAATGCGGCCAGCGTCGGAGAAGTCCTCGACGCTCCAGCAGGGGTCCGGCAGATCTTTGAAGGCTATGGCGGCGTCTGGGATGAGGGAGGTATCCGAATTCAATCCTATCCATATTGCGTCGGGATCGGTTCTAACTGATGCCGTAGCGAGGGGGTTTAGGTGATGAATTGAGTGATCCATGAGGGCAGTATCAAGCAGGACAGTCCGCTGCAAGGTACGCCTTCCTCCAGTCTTTCACTCGTGGACAGTCCCAACGAATGACGGAAGGAGTAGGAAAGTGAGGAGGAAAGAAGGGGGTCGCAAGGCTGCTCCTGGTTTTCTATGTACATGAGGCTGATTGATGGAAGTGATTGGAATCCGATAGTACCTTGCATGTGTCCCTTCCATTTGTTCTTTCTGAAAAAAAATTTTAGCGAAGGAAATTGTTCAAAAGTGTGCTTATAGATATGAGTGAAGAAAATAAAGGAATGCATAGTAGACTCGGACTTGACGCAACTCAAAGATTGTTCTTGGCGCGATAGTTATTGAGTAGGATCGGGGAATTCTTCAGATCAGTGGCTGTGCCCCAGGTGTCAAACTGCGGCCCGTAATTCGCCCACCTTATCAAGTACTGAAGTGTCGCCCTTTTTCCAACTCTTCTATGCCCCACAATCTTTTCCACTTCAAATTCTTCGGATTCGGTTTTGCGAACGAATGAATTGGGTAAAGAAGTGCGATCTTGGTGAGTCGTGTCTGTCTCGTATTTTTTTAGATGTTGTATGTTGATTACTGGAGAACCCGGATAGTTGTCTCCCATTCGTAGCCGATACACGTTAGGATTGATCTTTTGCAGGACTTCGAAGGGACCGATCCAGCGCGGGGTGAGTTTAGTGCCTTCCCCTTTAGACTCTACCCATTCTAATGAATGGGGATTTACTAATACTTTGTCGCCTTCTTTGAACTGTAGCACTTTACGACCCTTATTGTGTTCCCGAGCCTGGTGATGTTGCGCGTGGGCTATAGCGCGCCTGGCACTGTCCCTGTGCATCTGTAGGCGAGCGAGCCACTCTTCAGAGTTCGTTCTTCTCACTTCCTTTGCGTTAACGGCTTTAGGGAGCAAGAAGTCAATCGGCGACCTGGGTTCGAATCCGAACATCAGGAAATTCGGCGAGGTTCCCGTGGAGTTGTGAACGCTAGCGTTATATGCCCACTCTAGGAGCGGTAGCCATAACGCCCAAGTCTCTTTACTCTCGGCGACGAACGCTCTTACCATGGTCTCAAGGAATCTATTAACTATCTCGGTTTGGCCGTCGTGTTGTGGATGGTGTGAAGAGGACAGGGCCATCTTGGTGCGTAAGTATTTCGCTACCCCTTTCCAGAAATCCGAAGTCCAACGGGGATCCCTGTCACAGATGATACTTTCCGGAAGCCCGAAGCGGCACACTACTTTTCTTACAAAAAGAGCGCCAAAGTCTTCAGCGTTCAAACCTGTTGTAGTGGGTGTGAATGTGCCGTGCTTAGTAAGTCTGTCGACAGTGACGTGTATTGCGTTGAATCCTTCTGACCAGGGCAAGTTTACGATGAAATCCATCGCGATTGATTGGTAAGGACGGCTAGGTATGGGGTTTGGGATGAGATATCCATATCTGTTGAAGTTGGAGGGCTTGATTTTCTGGCAAACATCACAGGTCTGTACAAATTTCATAAGGTCGGCTTTCATTCTTTTCCAGTAAAACTTGCTGCTTAGTTTCTGCCATAGTTTCTCTAAACCCTGGTGTGCCCCGTCATAGGCTTGCTCATGGGCCTCCTCCATTATCAATCTTCTCTGGTTGAGCGGAACGCAAAGCCTTGGTTGATAATCTGCATCCCGGAAGAATAGCAAGCCGTTTTCGTCTTTGAAAAAGCGATGCCCGGGGATCCAGGTTTCCACACTGGACTTAGGGTCATCCCACAATTTAGATAGGTGAGGATCCTCGCTGTAACCTTTAATCCATTCTTGCACTACCCCTTCTTCGAGGTGGACTAAAACGTTAGGCGGAGGATTCGTCGCGCCCCAATATTCGTCAACTTCATTAGTCGGGGCGGTCGCGCTCACGGTTTCAGAGTGTTCGGTTAGAGGCGTCGATTCTTCCTGCAAGGTGTTGTCTTTCCGACTTTTGCTCCTTGTGTTGATAGCGACTACTTTTATCTCTTCCAGGCAATCGTTGATGCTGAATGCCATAAACGCTGCCTTGCCTAATGAGGGATTCGAGGAGAAATCGATATGTGTAGGACTCATCTCCAAGGCCATGGTGTCGTCTCTTGCGGGGGAGTCTTGTGGGGGAGGGGCTCGGTAAAGCCTTGATAAAGGGTCGACGTTCGAGTGTTTTCTGCCTGGCCGGTGGACAATGGAGAGGTTCGGCGCGTATGCTGAAAAAATCGTTCCCCAGGCTGCTAAGCGTCTGTTGGAGTTTTCGTAGGTCTTCGCCCATTGCAAAGCGGCATGGTCAGTGATAAGCGTGATTTTCTCTCCCTCAATAAAAGGCTGAAACTTTACTAGACCCTCCTTGGCGGCCAAGGCCTCGCGTTCGGTGGTTGAATAGCGTGTCTCGGCTGACTTAAAGGTTCTTGACCAGTACGCAATGACGCGTTCGACATATACTAACGTTTCATCGAATGTTTTTCCCCAGGACTCGGCTGTAAGACTATCATTCAAACTTGAAGGTAATTGTACCACCAATTTAGGTGGGTTTTTTTCGGCTTCGAATGCTTTCCTCAACTGATCATACAATCTCGTATTTGCTAGATCCTTGATGGCTATTGGTTGAACCTGCTGCAGGGCGCAACCTAGAGCCTCATCCGACGCGTCAGTATACAGCCGGTATGGTAATCCTTCCAATGGATGTCCTAGTACTGGAGCCTCTTGGAGAGCGCTTTTGATGGAATTAAACGCTGTCTCACATTCCGCGGACCAGACCCACTTCGCTCCTTTACGAAGTAGCTGGAATAAAGGGTAGCAGCGGTCGGAGTAATAAGGAATGAATGCTGAGAAGTATACGGCCATGCCTAAAAACGTCTGTAGTTGGGATAATTTTGTAGGGCTCTGCAATTCTAGAATGGCTCGCACTTTCTCGGTATGCGTGGAGAGTCCTAAGCGCGAAACCTTGTGGCCTAAAAGTAAGATGGACGAATAGAACAGATGACATTTGACGGGGGATAACGTGATACCCGCTTGTTCGATAGCTTCAAGAACTTTATCCAGGTGGTCTATATGGTCTTCGTAAGTTTTCGAATAGATCACGATATCGTCTATGTAGACTAAACAGAAAATCCATAGGTAAGGGGCTAAGATCCCTTGCATCACGCGTTGGAAGATAGAGGGCCCGTTCCGTAACCCAAATGGCATTCGTTTAAACTGAAACAGCCCTCTGTGAGTTCTAAAAGCTGTTTTCTCAACATCCTCTTCGTCCATTTCCAGTTGAGTAAAGCCCGAGAGCGCGTCTAATGAGGACAGAACTTGCGCGCCTGATAACGACGATAAGATTTCCGATTGTCTTGGAATAGGAAATTCGTCAGGTACTGTTGCTGCGTTGAGTTTACGGTAGTCGACGCAGAACCGCGGCTTGCCATTCCGATATGCAATTACGACCGGAGCGCTCCAGGGACTCTTGGAGGGTTCGATCACGTCCAATTCAAACCACTTGTCTAGTTGTTCGTCCATGACCGCCCTTTTCGCAGGTGAAGCCCCATACATTGGTACGGCGATTGGGACTTGTCCATCGACGGTCCTGATGTGGACTTTACTCGGGTGGTGTCCCAGGCGTCCGTCGAATCCAAAAGCCCTCTGGCGTTTCTTCAGCATCTGCCAAGCTCTTTCCTTCAGATTCTCCGGTAAAGACCCTACGTCCAGGTACTCTTCCATATTTCGGGAGGGATAGTCTGTTAAATCGGGGAGTTCAGCTGTTTTAGGACCGAAAAGTTCAGGCTCCTCTGGTTCTTTTGGCTCATCTTCCTCTCCTTTCGTATTTTCACTGGTAACGTCCTCTGGAGGCGGTGACTGATGGAGCTGGTCGTTTGATATGGCGATAATAGCCGCTACCGCCTGTGCAGATCTAGCCAACTTATCAAATTCTTCATGGGTATGAGGTACATCAAAGAATTCTTCTGGATCGGACAAATAGCCGATGATGTCGCCCTTCCTGATGACTTTCGGATGAGGGGAGGGATTAGAAACAGGGACCCATGGGTCTGAAGTGGAAATAAGTACATTCGGCACTAGGAATGGCGAGTCGTTGGCGGAAGCTAGTACATTTTTCTCGACCAACCAAGTCCTATCTTCTTCAAAATGTCCCTCTACACGGATCCGTCGACATTCATCTGGTTTTATACGATAGTCTTCGGCAGCTCTCACTGTTCTTTGTTCTAAACCGAGTCTCTTCTTTTGTCTGGATTTCTTGGCTTTATTCCGTTTATGAAGCTTCGATTTAACAAAGCTAGCGACAGCGCAGGCACTCTGACGCATTCTATCGAAGTCTTTAGAGCGACTTACACCCCTGGCTGGAACTGTATACGTAACTCCTGCGAAGTTCACCACGGAGCGGAAGTCGACTTTGTGGGCTACTAGGAGTTCATAATTGATGTGATAATCCTCCCCGAGCAATATAGGTACTGTCATGTTTGGAACCACATATGCTTCAGCTTCGGTCTCTATAAGAACGCCTTCTGAAGATTCCATGATAATCGGTATACGAACGTAGCCTTGGATTGTTGAGTCTTTGTCGGTTAGCTGCCATAAGTTCATCTTCATTCCTTTCTGACATGCAGGGCGGTCTTTTAAGGATTCTAGGTACTCCTGGGAGATTAACGTCACGTCCGCGCATGAATCCAATCTGAGGTCAACGCGATCATTCCTGGTAGATCCTACCCAACCCTGTACAGCCACCACAGAAACTCCTGCTGCAGAAGCACCCGCAGGCGCGAACCTCCTTTTCTTCAGCTTGATTCTGATATCGGGAATGGGAGGTTCTCTGGATTCCGCGGCGAAGGAATACGAATTCTCGTCTGTGTCGGAAGCTGGTGGACTAGATCCCTGGGCTCGAAAAGGTTCGTCGGTCTCGTGTTCAGCAGGGGGCGATCTAAAGTTTGGTTCCACGTTCTCGGTTCTTTCATGGGGCCGTAGAGTCTCCCTGTCCGATTCCACTTCCTCCAGCAAGTCTTTGAACGCTTTTGGCTTAGACTTTTGGGCTAGCCAATCTTCGTCCTCTATTTCCTCCATCGTGGTATGCAGTGGAGCCTTAGACGGCTCACGCATTCCGGACTTACTCGCTCCTAACGCAGTTACCTGTGCCAGGAGGGATGCCGCTTTAAAACCCTGTTGCTGCGATGAAGTCTCTTCAGGTAACGGTTCAGTATCAATCCCTACTTCGGCCAACCTTTCGTTCAAAAGAATCGAATAAGCTGTAGCGTACGTCTTTTCCGAATCGTCCTCAGGCCAAACTTCTGTGACATTTGCTGATCGTTTAACCCTTTCAAAGTATACGTTCCAGTCTGGGCATTCCTTGTCCCAGTGGTTGGCACTTCCGCAAACTTTGCAAGGGGAAGGTGGCATCTTCCCCATCCTTGTCATGACATGATCGTTCTTAGGAAATGGGTACCCTCCCTTAGGTGGTGGACGTTGACGTTGCCGGAGTACTTGATACGCTTCGTGTAACAGGTGATGAGAAGCGTTGAAGTCGCGAAGGGAGGCAGTAATATCTTCGTTAGCTACAGGATTTCCCTCCGAAACATTTAAGGTCAAGTTCGCGCGGCGCGGAAAAGATCGTTGATTTTCTTGCACGAATCCCATCTGCTTTAGTTGTGCTGCTATCTGATCAATCGACGACGTCTGACTCGGACCGTTCCTCGAGATACGGTAGGCTTCGAGTAGGGCCTCTTCGTGTTCCGTGACTCGCGAATATAATTCACTCGAGTCTTTGATGCTACTTACCAATAAGATTGGTCCCCAGCTGATGGGGGCTTTCCTCATGATATAGAAAACCTCCAACGGGCCTCCCGAATTGACTGACAAAAGCATTCGAGTGTATATTATGCGTCTAAGAACGAAGTCCGAGGGTGATTCACGCTCATGGTTTCTTTCACGGAACGTCTGGGAGTTATAATAATTGTTCATTTTAATCTGCCATCGGTGCCCTAGGTAACCGTCCTTGACACCTTTCAGAAATTTGAGGTAATGAGAGCGCATATAGCTCTGGTGGGTGGTCGGTAAAGTAACGAACCACTTTTTTACTGGTGAGCCATCCTTTAAACGAAACCATAGCCAATAACCGAGTGCCTCCAGGATCCATCCCCCTAGATGCGCTAGTTGTTGGACCTGCCAGAAGTATTCGATAGCGGTCCAGTGATTGCCGTCCCATTCCGGCAATTGTTCCACTTTGAGTTCGGTTTTCATTGTAGCTGGCATATTGCCATAAGGCGCAGGAGGTCCGAATTGATTTCCGTTTCCTGGATAAGGAGGTTCTCCGCCACCACCCCCTCCTCCAGGGTTGCCGCCTCCTCCTCCTGAAGGTGGTTGGCCACCTGGTGAGGGGAAGTTAGGATTATTAGCAAGAGGGGGATTCGGAGAAAATCCTCCTCCTCCATGCCCTCCACCGCCTCCTCCGCCACCGTTGCCACCTCCTCCTGGGGGACCTCCATTGTTGTGGTGAGGAGGGCCTCCCTGAGCATTCGGAAAGTCGTTGTTTCCTAAGGAGAGATTGTTGCTTTGTGACGGTGGATCGAAGGAGTTGGATACATGGGCGTTCTCCCCAACGTCGCGTTTGGAGAGAACCATGACGTTCGACGGTTGACTCGTCGCTGCAGAGTGATTCCTGACGTTATCCGCGAAGACGGTTCGAGATGGGGTCGCTAACCCCACTGTAACGTCTTGTGATGAAACGGGGTTTGCGGCAGACATGTCGCCCGGAGTAGAGAAAAAGGGAGCGGAAGGAGTGCTTGAGGTGTCGAAGAATTTGTTATTGGTGCGGAAGGGGGTTTGAAATCCGAAGGAGAGTTCTGTGCTCCCTTCCACATCCCTTCCTTGCTCAATACTAGAGAACTTCTCCTCCCACGGGGGTGTATCCTCCCAATCAACCTTCTTCTTCCCAGCTGAAACGTCCGATCTCAAGGGTTGGGAAGGTTGAGGCTCTCCTCTCGCAGGAAGAGGCTGAGTAGGATGGACTACGCACCACGATCGACCTTGAGCGACAGCCGCTAGAGCTCCAGCCGTCAGTTGCTCTTGGTGACGTGGAAACTTTTGAAGCATAAGCCTCATGCGCCCGTCAATGCTACTAGTATTGTCGAGCTCTTCATGGAGCTCTGGGGCTGTCGAAATGGGCGATAAAGGAGCTTCGAGATGTTGGTACTGCGCTTCGTACTTGGCGACAGTCTGCTGAGCGGCAAGCAGCCGTCTGAGTAGGATCCCGTAAGCTACTTCTAGTTGCGATCTACTTTCGCAACCTTGTAGGACGACGGTCATCGTTTCTTCAGGGTCGATTCGAAAAGCTGTAGTACGTTCTTCTATTAATTCTGACATCTTGTCGAGGAACGTTTGCAGTTCGGTAACCGCTCGTAGTATGCGCCTGAGACAAGAGTCTGATAGACAAATCCTGGTATCTGGATCCGAATCGTCGTCTTTGACGACGATGTCTTTCATCTTGAGGTTAGGTTGTTGTAGAATCCATGAGACTTCAGCAGCTGTCGAAAAATTCGAACCTTGTTCGCGGTTATATTCCAAAATGAGGCTGTACATAGGGGATAGAGCGTATCCCCTTTCCATGCCGAGGCGATGATTTCCTGAGCTCTCAAGTGCGGCATTAGCTGGTGTCGAGGAGTGCGACGGATTGGGAACTCCCGAGCCAGGAGGATGATTCAAAGGGAGAGATGAAGAGTCGCCCGTCATTGTTTTAGGCGAAGTAGGATTTCGGCTAGATGGAGATTTAAGCCGAGGGATTTGGGATGAGGATTGATGAGGGGGCGGATCCCGCGAAGTGGTTGCTTTGGAAGTAGTGAGGGGAGCGTCTCCGATAGGACTTCTCCTCCAAGGGGAATCCGTCGATAGGGGCAGTGAAGTGGTTGTGGAAGATTTCGGAATCCTTGAAGATCCAAAAGTGCCTGAGAAGGCAGGCCTACCCCCCCTAGATACGACGGGGGGAGTCGAGTTCTTCGGTGCTCGGTAGTTGGACAGGGTGGTCGACGGAGCGAAAGGTATAGCGTAGAAGACCGGATGTACGAATCTAGTTTAGATTAGAAGTCGGCTAGGTGTATCGACTGTTCCCACAGTGTCCACCTTTGTGAGCGCTACTTGACGTAGGAATCACTCAGGTAGTGGGACAGTCGTTGGAGCACCTAGCGAACGCGACGTACAGAGGTGTGAAGACTCACCTAGTTGATCCAAACGGAATCGTTGTGCGCTCGGAGTCGTGGAACGTGACCGTTCAGCGTACCCGTGTTCCGATCTCCACGGACAGTCCCTGTGGAGATTGCGTAAACGATTCCTCTTGATGCCTACTTGCGATTTCTCAGAGTTCAGAGCAAAGCCGTTGGTAGGGCCTTTGTATCCGAACGATACGAGATTTGCGAGTGGTGGTAAAAAGAGATACTATTGCCTCATGTACTACATGAGGTATAAGTACAATGCTTATGTAAAGCATGACATAATACAAAGTAAGTAGGCATAAAGGGTAGACTTCGGGGAGCGGAAAGGATATAGGAGCAGGATCTTACTTGCATACTACAGCCGTGGCCGTCACTGACTATGAGTCAGATGATAGCATGCCTGACCTTCAGGCTGTGTCGGACTCCGATTCAGATGACGAGCCTGAGAGTGGCGCCGTTACTGATAGCGACTGGTTCTCTGAGGCGGCGGATGAAGGGGCGAGCGTTGAAGGGTGTTCTGAAGGGAGTAACTGGGATTTTGACGATTTATTCGAAGATCCCGCGCCAGCCGCTGATGCGCCGTTTGTGCTGGAGGACTCTGGCACCCCTGAACATGTTGCAGCATTTGTCAGTGCTGATAGCAACGTCGCCAATGCTTCACGCACTGAGGTTTATGACTCCGGTTGCACGTCTCACATTTCGCCATACCGAGATGATCTCAAAAATTTTGTTGAGATTCCGCCGAAGTCTTTCCGAGCTGCCAACAAGCAAGATTTTCAGGCTGTTGGCAAGGGCGAGATGGTGATTGACATACCTAATGGTGCCGACATCTCGCAGCTGCGCCTTACGGAAGTTCTCTATTCCCCTGAGGTTGGATACACCCTCGTGTCTGTTGGACGACTCGACAACAATGGTTTTACAGCCACTTTTGGAGGTGGCAAGTGCGTTGTTCAAGATCCTGATGCGGAGGAACTAGGTTCCATCCCCAAGTCGAGCCGAGGCCTGTATAAAGTTGTACATGAGGGGGAATCTGCAAACACAGCGGAGGAAGCTATTACCTTGGAGCAGCTCCATCGTCGAATGGGCCACATCTCCCCAGGCATCGCAAAGAAACTTGTTACCCAGGGCTTCGTGACGGGTGTTCGTCTGGTCTCTACGGCTGACGCAGAAATTTTTTGCGAGTCGTGTATCTACGCTAAAGCTACGAGGAAGCCTGTTTCCAAGGCTCGCGAGGGTGAGCGCGCCAAGAAATTTGGCGAAGAGGTCCATTCAGACCTCTGGGGACCTGCTCCTGTTCAGACGAAAGGCGGTCGACGTTACTACATTACATTCGTTGATGACTACACTCGGCTTACCCACCTTTATCTTCTTCGCTCGAAGGATGAGGCTTTTGAGGCCTACAAGGAGTTCGAGGCTTGGTCCACAAACCAGCTCGAAGCGCCAGTTCGTGTTCTTCACTCAGATCGAGGGGGAGAATACCTAGGGAAAGAATTCACGGTTCATTTGAAGTCAAAGGGCACGAAGCAAAAACTTACTGTCCATCATACCCCTCAACACAATGGTGTTGCAGAATGGTGTAACCGCACTATCGTCAAACACATTCGAGCCCTCTTGCACGCTAGTGGCCTTCCCAAGTATTTGTGGGGAGAAGCGGCATGTCACGTTGTTTGGTTGATGAATCGAACGTTGACGAAGGCTGTCGATGGCAAAACACCTTACAAAGCGGCCCTTGGCGTGAAGCCGGATCTGAGCAGTGTGCGTGAATGGGGTGATAAGTGTTGGATCCGCGTGGAAAAGGGCAATAAGCTGGGCGGCCGTGTCCGTGAAGGTTGTTGGGTTGGCGTAGACGACGAGAGCAAGGGTTGCCGGGTTTATTGGCTGGATACAAAGACGGTGACAGTTGAGCGCAATGTCTATTTTGACCCTACTAGCGCGTCAGTTGATCGTCTCGAGGGGGAAGACTGGCAGTTTGTCGAAACGACAACTGACGGACTCACCTCTACATCACTATCCCCTTCCCCTGCCGTTTTGACACCACCTAGTCAACCCAAACCATCCCACAAACCCGAAACTCCTGCTGAAAGTGCACTTCAGTCACCCATTTTAGGGTACCTGTGAGGTATATGAATTCTTTGATTTAGGGGACCTCCATGGTACCCATTCCAAGGGTGGTATATGAGCACATACCAATACCATGGTACCATGGTATGGAAAAGCCATACCAAATCCCACTCATACCAATACCATGTTACCATACCATACCATGTCATCTCATACCATACCAAATGATCTCATACCATACCATACCATCATACCAAAGCTGTCACAGGGTGTCTGGGGTCCTTTTCCAAAATATATAAATTATTTCTGCAGGCTGCAATACTGGTCCATTGGGTGGCATTTTTTGTGGGGTGGTTCTCCAGGATTTTCCTGAGATATTAAGGTAAAAATTGAGGCTAGATAGTCCAAACCATCCAGTGAAAATCAGTTCAAATGGGCTTTATCCCAGCTTTTTCCATGCATCAAAAGCCATTTAATGATACATATCTTTCCCAGTCCTTCAATTAGAACAATATTCATCACAAATAAAACAATACTGCATCCATTGTGATGATGTGGTCTTTGAAGACATTTTGTGTACTATCAGTCCTGAACAATGTGTGATACCACACATTGCAAAAGCCTGGACTTGAACTAAATTATTATCCAACAGCCTAGGGTGAAATATGCACTTCAACTAATCAACTACTTTAAGTACCACTCCACATATAATTCCTTTCAAAAGCATGCCATTTGGATTTGAAAAGTGCAAAGCTGTTGCTGTCAAAGAAGTATGTTTAAATATTTACCCAGTGTTTTGTAATCCTGGTCAGCTTACTTACTGTGCTGCAACCTAGGGGACCAGGACCCAACACCATATATAGAGCCAAGTGGCTGAACAATTAATTGTTCAGTTATCTGCCTTTTGGTGTAATGGCTAAGTGTTGGTTTTCTGGCCCTCTTACATGTTTATGCAGCAAAGTCAGAATTCACTCTGACCTGAAACCTTAACTGAACTATTGTGTGTATATTAAACACTCCAGACTTCATGGATTGAAGACTTACACATTAGAACTATGTGTTAATAGCTAGATTAAAGTTATCCAATTGTCATACCATATAAGAAAGAGATCACCTCACAATTCGTTTCATGGGTCATACCACCTGTCAGACAATCGCCCTACATAGTGTTCTATTTACCATATAGTGTTGTCATGTTTTATGTCCCAATTTTTGGGTTTGCCGAGTATATGAGAAGTAGATCTAAATTTTGTTAACCCCAAGATTGCTAAGAAATACTGAGCTTTCATTGAGATATTTGGTGAGCTAAGAAACAAGCCTAGCTCAACAGAGTCATGAGTCAGTCACCTGCTAAATGTGAATGAAAACATAATACTTTTTTACTTCTTTCTTTATAATGTATATGATTTTATCTACCTCCTATCTATATGGACATTCCCAGAATGTCAAATTGTGCTCTATATAAGTGAAAACAAAAAAGAATGAACTTAAAAATGCAGCAACACTGAGTATGGTATCTACAGCACACAATGCCAGGTATAGAGCCATCCCATAGTCATACCCATACCATTCTCATACCATGGTTATACCATACCAAGGTCATACCATATAGGTATGACATAGCCAAATCATACCATACCATACCAAGGTATGACCAAGTTATACCATACCATACCATAGGTATGACCAAGTTATACCATACCATGGTATGACATAGCCATACCATACCATGGTATGACCAAGTTATACCATACCATGGTATGACCAAGTTATACCATACCATGGTATGACATAGCCATACCATACCATGGTATGACCAAGTTATACCATACCATGGTATGACATAGCCATACCATACCATGGTATGACCAAGTTATACCATACCATGGTATGACCAAGTTATACCATACCATACCATAGGTATGACCAAGTTATACCATACCATGGTATGACATAGCCATACCATACCATGGTATGACCAAGTTATACCATACCATGGTATGACCAAGTTATACCATACCATAGGTATAACTTTGTATGGATGGTATTACAAAGTCATACCATGGTATGGTATGGTCTAACTTACCATGGCACATGGTAAGGTATCTCTGGTATGGCCTCAGACCTGAATCCAACTTGTATTGATCTACAAGTGTCAGAACTACAGGATATGATACTAACAACAAAGTGCATCCAGTGACCAGCAAAGGAGAGTAATCAGTACCATGAAACTCTATCTACTAGACAGAGAAATCGTGAGGCCCCCACTTCACCCTGGAAACATCCACTACGAAGTCTGCAAATGTAATGTTACCAGTAAGTAGTAAAACGTCTCAAGTATAAGTCCCACCAACACCCACACCTCACACCAGTCACTCAAAACTCCTCCTCCTCCTCTGTTGAAGACCCTTCAGAATCCACCGCCCTCACTAGGGTGTCGTCGACGTAACACGCCACCATCTGTGAATCGCTGTTCATCGCCAATCTCCGAATGCCCGCGTCCAACCCTGCGAGGGCCATACCCAGTGAACCCTTCGTTTCCTTGGCCATAGTAGCCATTAGAGTCATACGGACGAGCATGTCCTCGAAATTGGGGGCGGAGGCCACGGCCTCTTCCACCAAAGTCAGATGGTGCATACTGTCGTGGATGGTGGCCATGATGTTGGTTATTTGAGAACTGAGGTGGTGGTCGGTGATAGTGATCCTGCATGGAAAAGGAGGGATCAAACCTATTCGCCTGATACTCGTCCATGAAAGCATTGTCGTACCCATCTTCGTCGTACATATTCACGTCAGTGTCGAAGTTCATGTGATTTGGACCTTTGGTATCGCTCCAAGGAATGACTGCTCGCTGACGAGAGCTACCAGCACGGTCTGAACCAGCCTCGTTATGAGAATTCTGCTGCTGGGACCTCCCATGTGAATCGTGGCCTTGCTCCAGCCCACGCTCAATGTCTGGGCCCTGGGACATGTTCCGGGGATGCGGCCCATCTTGACTCTCCCAACCACCGTCTCTGAATCCACCTTGGATCTCGCGCACTGGCCGTGAACCCAAATCAACCCCTTGGCCTACCAACTCCTGGCGACGGACACGTTTGGCTGGAGGCGAATGAATGGGGGAGATAACAGGAGCGCGAGAGCCGTCATGAGATTCCTCATCAGAAGACGGTACTTTTTCCACCTCGACCCCTGCTCCTGAAAGCTTGGGCTCCTCACGTAATTTGCGCTTCTGCCGGCCAACTTGTGTGGAGGTCGTGGCTGCCTTCTTCTTTTTGTTTACTTTCAAGGTGTTCTCATCGATCATCAGGCTACGTGCTCTGGCACGGAGTAGTGGAGGGCAGTCAGCGCCTCCATCATTTTGACGAGCAGCATTCTCCACCTCAGGCGTGCAGTTTTTGACACGGGCGAGGACCACAAGCGCCCCTGATTCGGATACACCAGTAACAATTGGTATGTCCAAGAAATCCTCACTCCCCTCCACCAAGTCCATGTAATCCAAACCCCAATCCTTTAGAACATGCCTCATGAACATAACAAGTAAAACTCACCATCTGACCACGAGACAATTTGAGGGGCCAGCTTGTTCGTCTCGTCCTTGCTAATCATGTACGTGAAAATCAGATTGATTCCATTTGAAGATATGTCGGTAATCGACCATCCCTTTGCCCCAGGGATGGGTTCATTGCAAGGCCAACGTTTAAGAACCATCTTAGCGTCACGGCAGTGGGTGAAAAAGTTGGCCCACAACGCTGACGCCGACGCTATCTCAGGACCTGCACATTCCGCTGCCAACTAATCAGCACCTAATGCACAACAGCAAGAACAATGCGACGTACCAATCCCAAACCTCATTAAGTAAGGTACACATCTTCGCGAGCGATCCCTAGGTGATTCCGTGGATCGGCAAAGCCAATAAGAGGCAGGAACGGCCGTGATGGGGAGGTTTAGATCTGGGTCGGCAGAGCTTGCCACACCTTTGGAGAACTTCGATTTTTTGGGCAGACTTTTCGATGCCTTCCTAGGCGCCGCGGGATTCCCAATCCGAGGCTCGGGCACTGCACTTGAGCCTTTCGAGCCTTTGGGATCTGTGTCGAAGTTCGAGATATCAACACCCAGGACTTGCGACATGTCCACCAATTCAGGTATAATCATGTTAGAATCCATCCCCCTACATAGTTGAAGGTCAATACAAGTTTGAATATGATGATACTTATATGATATAACTTACCGAAGGAGAGTCGTCAAAAGATGAAGCGTCTTCTTAACGTCCGCTTGACAATGCTCGATGACGCGTTGCAGCTTGTCATTGCCCGTGACAATGGTAGCGGCCTGGTTTGCCACAGGATCTCGAGGAATGATGATACCAATCATGTCGACGTCCGCCCTTCCCAACGCTGTAGCCTACAAACAATGATATTAAAGAAGGTCGGCCGCCATGAAGGGTGCAAACTCACAAGATCTTGGACTTGCTTCAGCGCCGTTTTCGTCATTTTAAATGCCTGCCGCTCCGTCTCTGACTTGCTCTTTGCCAACTCGTCGAGCATATTCTGCTGGAAATCCTCCAGGTCTTCCCCTGACAAGGCGTCGGTGAGCTGCTTGTACATCACCGCAGCCTGGGCTGACCACGAGCCTAGACTGGCACCTAAAACCAATCAATGAAACCTGATACCCTGGACCAAAGATAACAGACATACTTGGTTGGGGATTGTAAGTCTGAATACGCAAGTACATCTGCCATATGTCCCACCAGGATGGCTGACGAGCAAGAGAAACATTGAAGCCCCCTTTGCGTAGGACAGACTCAGGTGTACGCCCCATGTCCTTGCAGTAGGCCACGATAGTGTCTGACAGCTCCTTGACCTTATCTAATTCACTAGCTGAGTAACGGCCACGCTTTTCTTTCCCAGCAGGAGCTGCACGTTTCTTCCCCAGTGCCTTTGCACTAGCAACCGGACGTGCCCGACGACTTTGGGTTGCACCATCCTCGCCTGATCCGTCACTGTCTCCCGAAGTCTGTGGAGGTGGCTTACTTGCCACCAAACGACGTAAAATTCGCGTAAACTCCGGGCCTTCATCGCCCGACTCGTCATTGCCTGCTGAAGTTCTTTGTGCAGGACGTTTTCCCTTCACCAAACGACGTCGAACTTGGTGGTTCTTCTCCTCCCTGGATCCGTCATCCTGTGGTGTTGCTTTCTTGGGCGCCTTTTTGCTCTTCGTTCGAAGATGCAGATCCTGCTCATCAGCTTCCTTCATTAACCTTTCGTCATCAGCCTCCTCCTCCTCAGTGTTCATCTCGTCGTGTCCAATTCCCCGATTCTTCTGAGCATGTTCACGTTGCTTCGTTTTTTCCTTCGTGGACTCACTATAGTCACTGGGCGTCAAGGATGACTCTGTCCTGTACCCAGGACGTTGGTGATCGATCTGCAAGTCGGCCTCTGGTTCTGATTTGTCGTCGGGTATGCACTGCGCCTGAGGCTGTTGATTGCCATGGATGATGCGGGCAGGCTGGCGTCTCCAATGGCTCGACTCTGCGTCCTGGCCACCTTCTGCTTCGTGCCCTGCCTCTGTTTCGTGTCCTTCGTCGCCTGTCTCTGCTTCGTCGCCTGACCTTGCTTCATCGCCCAACTCTGCAGCGTCACCTGACTCAGCTTCGCACCCTGACTCTGGTTGTGCGCTAGACTGTGCCAACTTTGCCGCCAAGCGTTTGGCCCTATGCCTGGCCAATATCTCCGCTTCCTCCCACCATGCCTCCACCTCGCCAAGACAGTTCGTCGCAGGGGGGGGATCGGTGGTGTAGCCTTCGGGGAGGGCCTCCCATCGTTCACTCGCCCGATTGTGCCAGCAAGTATACTTGGTATACTGGTGGGCAGGGTGAGCATCGGTGGCTATCCAAATTCTCGAACGATATCCGATATAACCCATCCCTTCCATGACTCTGCCAATACGGCAGAAGTAAACCGTAACTGGATGCGGAAGAGATGACGGCGGAGGGAGGGGCATCTTATCATCTGATGGCATCGTCGAATCGAAATCCTCATCACTGGACGCCGGGTCAGGGGTCTTGGGTTCACGATAGGCCAATGTCGGATCAACAAGAAGGAGCGAAGGTACGTCGGGCCTGTTGCGTAACGTGTAGAGGCCACGCGAACGAGGCTCAGCCTGAGGGGGGCCAGGAATGGGTGAAGAGGGAAAAATACCAGACGAATCATTTCTGTAGCGTAGTCAAAAACCACCCTTACTCTAATGAATCTAAGATACGTACGTCGGAATGAGAGTTGATTTGATAGAAAACGTGCCCTCCATTGGCGGAGAAACTCTGGCAGATGCAGCACTACAAGTCATGCACGGTAAGCGAGATAGGGAAATTCGTTATAAACAACGACTCACGTCAACGTGGCCTGGACAGACAACGGCAGGCCGAAGCCAATCGAACCAGACATTCCCCTGAGGCAGAATATCAATATCGTCTTCGACAGAGGTCCTTATCAGCGCTCACCTGCCCCCCGTACTGTCTGCGCGGCGTGCAGGCACGAAGTTCTCCAAGTAAGATGGCCGCTTCTTCGGATCTCTGTTAAAGAACACGTCTTCAGCCGCTAGGGTCAAATTGTCCATGACTCTGGAACGTTACAGTCAGTCGTACACCCGATTGATGTCCAAGTATAAGCAACCAACCGATTGGCATGGGATACAAGTTCCTGGGTAGGTGTTGCATCTGGATCCGCAATATTCTCCACCCTGTATAGTTGTTAGAGATATATTGAAGGAGTAGAAACAGCGAACAAGGAGTTTACGCTGGTGACACCCGAGTGAAACGACAAGGAGTCAAATTTCGCTCTGGTGACGACTCGCCGCGACAAAGAGTCAAACGGAGAGCCCTGAGAAAGGGAGAGGTACGCACACTTGCTTGAGGCCGTACATGCGGAATGACTTTGTCTGACTGAGCTTGACCAGAGCCAAGTGGGTCTCAGTCCCAGATGTCGCCCCACTCCCTCCTGCGACCACATCAGTGGGGTCACTGTCGACGAAGGGGTTTAACCCGTCATCAACGTTCGTGTTCTGTTGACTGGTGTCAACCGACTGATCAATCCCCAGATTGACCGCGGAGATGGGGACAACATCAATAGGACGTCCCAGAGTCTGACTGGGTTCAGTGTCGGCAAGGGCCTCGTGGCCGTTGTCCATAAACCTAAAATTCACAATGAGACTCACCCCACCCACGATAAATCGCTACCAAGACCTCACCTGATTTTGTCCGCCATTGGCGCAGACTTTTCAGGTTCAGACTCACTCGGTAAAGCTTTCTTGACCGTTTTGGATTTATTTCTGTACGCAAAGGTAAGTTCGTTTGTTTACCTTTAGCGGAATACCTACTTTTTGGCCCGACTAGGGCGAGAACGAGCCGGAGTAGGAGCATCGTCGACGGTGTTGTTGACTACGGCGTCCGCGGCCTTCCTGACTCGGGTACGAGAGCCAGTGGCCTGAGTGGGCGCAGTGTTGCCCACGACGTTGCCCACAGTATCAGCCTCTGTAACACTGAAATTACGTTGAGGTGAAAGGCCTCACTACCAAGCGTAAAAGCTTACCTATCGTTGAGTGTACTTTGTGCCACCTTGGCCGCTCCCTTCTGCAAATTTCTTTTTTAACAACGTGGCAAATTGTGGCAGAGGAGTCTCTCACCTTGGTGGAAGCCTTGCCTCTACCCACGGGAGGTAGAGGCACAACAGGAGGCACCACGGGCTTACGAGTGCGAAGTTGACGAGGTTCCGACATTTTTGAGGTTAGTTTTGGTGTTGAGTTTTGTTCAAAATTCGAGGGCTTTTTCTGAATAGGATGGGTCAGAGAGGCGTCCACTGCGTTTCTAATATATATTCATCTTTTTACTTACGTGAGGACAGGAACAAGCTAACCCGAAGGGGTTTGTTGTTGCATGTTAACCGGGTCAGCGTAAATCTGGCGCTTTGCCCCAAAAGAACTGTCTACAGTTCTTTTACAATGTAATGACGTGACCCAAGTTCCTAATCTCTGGGTCAGTACTTAGCAATTAGGAGGTTTTTGACATACTACCAAAGCCATAGATTATAATATAGCTGGTCAGCGAAACCAAGGCACGTTTGGCGAAGCCAACACGCGCAGAGATGGAAGGCGACGATTGGAGTTCTGAAATACATATATCCCCGATGAGCGCGCATGGGTCGCTTGTGGAGGCCAGTTTTCATGACTTACCCTGCCAAAAGAGAGAGACGAAGGAGCCCGGGCGGCATCTGGAAACTTCAACGGCGTGTAGAAAGGCGCCTCTGAGCCAGGCCAAGGGGCAACAACACTGCATAGTGTCCAAGCTATTGTTGGCTTGATTACGATGGCCAGCCATCTGAGTGGGCGCAGCGTTGATAAACTGTCAGGAGTAAGTTCGGGTTTGACGTTGTAAGATGGGAGCAATACGTGCCTTCAGTCAATCGATTTGATGGTACGCCTTGAAGGAATTGCTTGCCGAAATACCAGCACTGAGTAACGATCAGGATGGGGGTCGCCAACTGGTTTGGATTTTGGGGGACGAAGTGACACGGCTATCGCCTCCGAAGGATACACGACCCTTCCCGTGGTGCGCAGAAACATGTTCAGAATCTGGACGCATTCCTTTGGCGTGTAGTACTACAACTCCAGGTGAGAGAAGCGGGGTGAATGAAAAGGGAGAAGATTACCTCACGTGGGCGAGGGCAAAGTCGGCAGGAATCAGACATTTCTGGCTTGTTGCGACAAAAAAGATGGTTTATACTCGGGGCAAGCGAAAGAGGTCCCGGAGTAACGACCACGAACTAATCTGACAAGGATGAAAGAGAGGGGACAGGAACACGCCTCCAGTCTGTAAGATGACTATGAGCAAGGTGTTCAACCCGGAACTTTGAGAGGATAGCAGCGACACAGAGTCAAACCGCCAGGCCGACAATGAGTCAAAGCCTTCGCAACGAGGACGACAAGGAGTCAAATCCAGGTGCGCCAGAAGGAAGACAAACAGAGCGAATTATAATACTCACGTATGATAGAGGCGCCGGGATAAGGAACAACGGCGGGCATGGGTTTGACAAGAATGAAAGATGTAGCAAGGGAACAGCGTCCGATCTGTTGGAAAACAATGAGGATTGTCTTCAACCAGGAACATTGAGATAATAGCGGCGACAAGGAGTCAAACCGCCGGAATGAAAGGCTGACAAGGAGTCAAAGCCTTCGCAACAAGGACGACAAAGAGTCTAGTCCAGGTGCGCCAGAAGGAAGAGAAAGGGAGGGTTTTGAAGTACTCACTTGAGAACTAGCCACCCGTCCACGATGAAGAAAGGACCGCGAAGGAACCAAGACAAGCGTCGGAGGGAGTGCGGAAAGACGGAGTTACCGTGGCTTTGAACGGATGATCAAGTCAACACGGGATCAGATCTCAGATTGGATAAGATCAATTAGTAAATAAAGGTTCGTGATCAACGTTCAACTCTGGCTTGAATACTTACCTCCTTGTTGTCCCCCCATCGCAGGCGATGTTCAGGTGAGCTATTCCCAATAAATGTGGTGGATTGGAAGATTCCATCCCCGGGGTTTGACTCTTTGTCGTCCCGTGGAGGACGGACCTTGACTCCATGTCGGTCTGCCATGCTTAGGTCGAGCTTGACTCTTTGTCGCTCGCCCAGTTGTTCCAATCATTCACATAGGGTACTAGCGCTGACGTGTTAATCGATTCTTTTGGGTCTCGCGGTTACTTTGCACCTGGCATCACCGCGCCAATAGCAGATACCCTCAAGGCGCACGCTGCAGGTCCCAGCCTCTTCCACTTAACCAAGGCGGCTTATTCAAGGTGCGTGTCCCGTTGTACTTCACCAAGACCTCAGCGCTGATCCCGTTCTTCGTAGGATCCTTGCACAACAAGCATCCCCGCGAGTCTTCGAGGTATCCACCGCATTATGAACGACCTACTACGGTTCAAGCGCCATCAATCCCCCTAGTGCCATCCGTCGTTCAGATCTACGCTGCCAACGGTGGTGCTGTTGACACCAGCCAAACCCAACGGTGTCCACTGTCCCACGAAGATCCTCACCCCCAGCTGGTCAATTCTCTCGTCTCCCTCCCACACCCTCAAACCCGCCTAATATCCTCGATTGGAGCCTAGAACGGCGTATCACCCCTCTACATCCTCCGCAACATTCTCATACATGCATCAACATCAGCGGGGATATCTTGTCGGCCAGCGTGGATGTGCGACTCGTTCATGACACCCGTAATAGTGTGACGAATACGGATCTTGACTACCGCACGTTCGACGTTGACAATCTCCAAGTTCGCGACTACGAATTTGATAAGATTTGGCCCACCCCCAAGGGTAGCAAGTACTCTTCGCTCGATACGGCATCCAGGAGAGCGCTCCCCAGTTCACTATTCGCGTGTTGTTACCCCAGTTCTGGGGAGGCTGTCCTACGGTGTCTATGTGTTTCATACGTGGGGATTCACAAGTTGACATTACGTAGTGTGTTTTTCCGTACTTTCGTCTTACATTCATGTTTCGTAGGTACAATGTAGGTACGACCGTACTCGCCATTTTGAGTTGTCACTTATTGACGCGTCTGATGTTCACGTGATACCTGTGAACAACGTGATTGGGGTTGATCAGCGGTGCTCCTACTTCCGCGCTCAACGTTCAACTCTCCATATTCCTCTGACAATAGGTCGCGTTCAGCCTGTGAGTATTCCGTTGCATCTTCGTGATCTTTCTTTCGGGAACTTGACTCCTTGTCGTTCCCTGGGATTGTGTGGATTTTGACTCCTTGTCGATCCACCCTCCCTCCTGAGTTTGACTCCTTGTCGCTCAGTTTCGGTTCGCTTGGCCCCATACTCCATTTACTACATACTAATCTGTTGCTTCGTAGGCGTTGGCGTGCATCCGTCATTGTTTGCCCTTTGGAACCATAACTTCCTCGATCGGTGAGTATCTCATCTTGCCTTATATTCTCTTACTGATCAGCCGATCCCTTGGGCTTCAGCTTCTTCCTCATTCCTTGAACCCTACAATCTGCCACTCTTTGGTGCTTCTACGGTGTCCCTCTCGCGTCTGCCTACCCACTCTAGTGTTGTATCGACTCGATTCTGATTGGTGAGTGGTCGTCCACTGGTTTCGGCCCTGTTCGAGCGCGGAATTTGACTCCTTGTCGTTCCGTTGGAGGACGCATATCTTGACTCCTTGTCGATGTACGTCCTCTCCTCGTGTTTGACTCTTTGTCGCATGAGGTTCATATAACAATCGGGCTTATGATTCAATTCTGACTGTATTGCTAGCCATGTCCGATACAACGACTCAAGACTCGAAACCGTACTACAAGGAATACACGCGTGATTCGGACAGGGAATTCCTCGCGACGGATGCCTACTGTTGGGATGTGATAGATCGCAAGGTTCGGACGAAGGAGGTTGTGAGTGAGGCGGGGATCAACACTTTCATCGAACATCCAGACAAGCTCGACCCCGCCTCCTGGTGGGTTATCACTACTCCGAATGCGGGTTACGTCCCCACTGCTCCCATCGGCATTCGACATATTCAAGCGAGGGCAGATGGCCGCTTTGGACTAGACGACCGGACCCTCCACCCCCAGATGTACGTCAAAGGATTCGAGTACATTTGCTGCATCCCCCAACGCGATCAGTCTCGCCACATGTTGTGGTGGACACCCTCCCTCGCTGATTGCCCTATGATTCCCAATTCGCCGTTCTCGATCTCCATTTGCGTACTCAAGCCGGAACTCCTGAACGGGTTCAAGGAGCTTCGTGACAAGTATGTTGGTCTAATCGCAAAACGAGAGGGACGCGACCGCTCCCCTCTTGCGGGTCTTTTGGTCACCACAATGTGTCAAGCCCTTGATAGGCTTCGATCGTTCGGGATGACATACAAAGAAATCCTACTCGCCGTAGCAGAATTCCAGAGAGCTGTCCTGGACATCCACGCATGGATCGGTTTCGTAGACGTCTATCAACCTCGTCTGTTTCCTGGACCCGATGGCGTGGTGAAGTACGATGCCAATCAGGATTTGATGGGTGCTTTGACGGAAAAGGTTCAGGTTGCCCAACAACTGCAGGCCATGGGGATCCCTGTATGGCTAATCCGCCCTTCGTTTCGAATCCTCCCCACCATGAATGTCAACATCCCATCTTTCCAGCAACATTGTAAGATGATCGTTCTTGACCATTTCAAGGATCGTGAGGGCAATTTAGACCCATACCCTGTTCTGGCGACTGGTCCGCCCTCGTCCGAACTTTACAGGTGGACCCAACGTATAGGCTGCGCAATTATGGACCTTCAAAATGTCACTGCAATCGGTCGACAGGACTTTATCGAGGGGAAAGCTAGTATTGGGGGAGTTCGAGATGACTGTAAGTTTTCAGCTTGTAATGATGCAAACCAATTCACAAATCTCAATGCAGATTCTATTCCTGTCCCGTCCGCTTCTGCGTTGTCGTCCGCAGGGAAAGTTGGCCCATCTGGTTGGTGCTTTCGTATTTCTTTCTATGTAACCTTGGAGTCTAATATCCACTTTTTCTTTCAGCTTATTTGTTACCATCAAGTGTCGGACAACAACTCTCATCATCCTCGAAAGGTGGGGCTCGCGATTCTAACCTTAGCATGGGACAACAACACTCATCATCTTCGAAAGGTGGGTCTCGCTCGCTATTCTAACCTTAGCATGTGTAGTAATTGTGAATTCTGGCAGTTCTGCTCTCTGTGGCCTCTCACCAGCTGTCCCGACGCTCCTCGGTACCATCCAACCCACCAGTCATGCCCAACCCAACACGCCATGGTGGTCCTGGACCTTCGAAGCGCCCCCGCATAGCTGAGGCGAACGTAGCTGATGTCACTTCTCCTTTCATGCCTGTCCCCGTTCCCACGTGGGCCAATGCTTTACGAAACTTAGATACCGATCGTCGTCGTTTGAGACGTCAGCCGGGGGATGTGGTGAACATCGGGTACAAATACCCGAAACCTGATATTTTCTTGAACTCCAAGAATCGGGCTTTGTACACCGCTACTTGGCTTGCAATCCGGGCTCATCACGCATACACACTGGCAACGGGAACCGAGCTACCGCCACCTATCACTGCCCAGCAATGGCGGAATTTCCTCATGCGAATCATACCTTTCTTGGACGCCGAAGACATCGATTATGCAGCAGATCTTGAAGATACCACCTCCGTACCGTTGCCTCCCCAGCCTGCCTCGAAAGGGAAACAGAAAAAGGTTGGTGCCTCGTCCCGAAAGAAGCATGTCAAGAAATCGAATTCGTACCTGGACGAGATCCCCTTGGCAAACACCGTGATCGATCGGGTGGTCTTTTATGATACGACCATCCAGTTGGGCACAACACAGGAGCTTGAGCAGGCGTTGACGCCAGAGGTCACTCAGGAGATTCTCTGGGAACTCTGCCACATGAGTTTTCGGTTTGAACTCTTGAGCCTGGATGCTCTCCTTGCGGACACATTGTACCATGGCCGGTGGGGTGTTACAGATGCAGAAGCGGCGAGGTCTCGCTCCGAGCAACTTCTCAGGGTTTTCCCCATGTCGGGTGATGTGCTCGGATCTTTTATGATCAACGAAATCCCCAATCGCGACTTGGGTTTGACATCATTTGATTTGGAAGAACGGAACCGTCATCTTGTGGAGCTCGGGAGATTGATGTGTCCTTGGAAGGGCTGCCCAGATTCAATCAAGGATGCTAGCCAGCTACCGATAGAGGCACATGTTCAGGCACTGGAAGAAGCGTGTACGAGCTTCTACTGCCAGTCTTTCTTCGACAACTTCGGTCGCGCTCCCATCATCCCTTGTCGCCTTCCTCCTCGTTCTCTGGCACGCCCGGAGCCGGTGACCTTTGCAGATACTGTCATGACCGCCCAGCCCTTATAATCTTTGGTACAATCATAGCAATTTCTCGGACTTTGTTGTCATGTCGGCCTCGTTGTTGTTCTTGCTATTACCACATGACATGTAATATCATCTACCTCGTGTTCGCGTTTGCACCCGGTGGTTTGGGGGGTTAGTTGTGTACGTGGGTAAGACCTTCTTTCCTTTCCCCTTGCTTGTCGTGCTTGTGAACTCTATGGCTTTCAACAAGAGCCGTTACTTGGGCAAGGCTGGGATTGGTATTGGGTCTCCATCATTGAAGAAGAAGTCCTCAGGTCATGCTTGGGCATCTACTAGTGAATCTAATGTGTCCCGTCGTCCTTATGGGTTGCCAGGCATTCAGATCTTACCTAGGCAAGACTTGACCACTTCTCTTGGGTCATTTGTTCAAATTCCAATGCCCACCAGGGCTGATTTGCATGATGCTGCTGCTTCTGCTGCTGCTGCTGCTGAGGATGATTTATCTGAGTCCTCGGGTGGTGACTCTGAGGATTCTGGTGATGTTTCTGCCAGTGATGTCCTTCACCCTTTGGTATTTCCTGCAGAGCAA
Source organism: Laccaria trichodermophora (assembly GCA_018417955.1). NCBI lineage: Eukaryota > Fungi > Basidiomycota > Agaricomycetes > Agaricales > Hydnangiaceae > Laccaria > Laccaria trichodermophora. The sequence goes on from JACTVC010000036.1 coordinate 149,268, forward strand.
GCTTCCCCAAAGAAGAAGTTAGACAAAAAGTTGGCCTTGTGGAGGAACTGGGCTCTGAAACTGATCCCAGAACTATTGGATCCTTATCTGGGCTTGTTAAGGGAGTCTGAGAATTTGAAAAACATAGATAGAAGGTTACCTCATTGTTCTTGTGATGGGACTGGGCATAAAATGAGTGTTATTGCTGTGTTTTTTGAAAGTGAGTGGCTTTTTGGTTAAGATATCTACTTGTAATAACTGATCCCTTCATCCATCTTAGAACTTGTTTCTGTGGAAGTTTGTTCTTGCTCTGCTGTTTTTCAGCTCTTGGCCATGGGTTTGTTTCCTGCCTCACCCCTTCGACCAACATTAGCTGTGGATTTGAATATGCTTGACTTTGTTAATGAGCTTTTTGTTCGTTCGCCTCCAAACACTACTGCATGGTGTGACTCACTTGAGGCATTTCTGGGTTCTCGTACATATAAGCTTGAGAGTAGAGATGCCATAAGACGTCGCTTTGGAAATGCACTACAGTGGTATGGCAATCTCATTGCCCAGAAAGAACTTTTGATATCTGGGGTTATAAATGAGGGTCGCCTAAAATACCTTGCAGAGGCTGGGTCTTCACTTGAATCAGATGACATAGATAGGGGAGACCAAAACTATGAACCTCCCCCTTCTTCTAGTCCTACTTCAGTGGCAGATGATGCTAGTGATGATTCTCATGAGAGTCAGAATACTACAAACACTGATTCTGATCTTCCTCGTCCAAGTGAATACTTGCGGAAGCGATGTCCTCTCTGTTTTGGTGGGGATAATCCACATGACCCAAGTTTTATGTAAGTTGTTTTGAAATTGGTCAAAAATATGTTCTGATGACTGGTACATTTCAAGGGTGGATGTCATTGTATGCATTGATGCTTGTTTTACTCACAAGAGAAGAAACCCTGCAAAAGGTGGGGCAAAGGGACCTGAAAATCTGCATCCTGATACAGTATTTGTGCCTGAGAAATATGTAATGGAGATGAAGGCTTTAGTTGAGACAGTTCGACCAGAGAAGTCAAAAGGAAAAGAAAAAGCTAATGTACCATCTGATGAACAACCTGTTGAAGACTCATATGAACCTGGCATGAAGGTCCCTGTCTCAGCTTTGGAGGGATGTCTGGCCTCCTTTATTGCAGCAGATGAGAGAAGAACTAAAGCCAGCACGCAGTTCTTTGCAGATACAGGTCTTATGGCCATGCTGTGTCGTCATGACCATGTTCTCTGGCTAGTAAACATGACTACTGCTGGAGAACGCCAATACTATGCTCTGGTATTGATAAAAATGCTATTTATGAATTTGCCTTTATCAATGACAGTTGGAATTTTGTATGACATTGGATGCCAGTTGGAGAGAAGTTGCCAAATCTGGGGGTTTCTGGAAGAATTCATGGCAAGAATCCTTTTTGCACTTGCAGTTTTTCATGCATATGGTCACCAGTGGCCCTGCCAGCTTGTTTATCACCCTCGTAAATGTGAAGGGTTTGGCCTCTCTGATGGTGAGGGTTGTGAACGTTTCTGGAGTGCTATCAAGTTATTAATCCCTTCAATGCGTGTGGCAGGGGTAAGTGTCCATCTCATATATATGTGAAGATAATCTGATAATTGAGCCAAATAGTTCTATCATCGGCTGTTTACTATTGATACTCAGGTCAAGCATCTGGATAAAAAGTCTTTCAATATGATGGGAAAATGGCTTCAATGCAAATGGTTGACTTGCTTGGAAAGAAAAATTGAGGCTGAGGAAATTCTCAATGAACTGGGGTTTGAAATATCTTTGCTTCAAAATGAATGGAAGCAGCAAGTGGCTGCACAGACCAAGCCCTTGGCACGACAATCAAAGAATATTGCAAATATTGCAATTAAGGAAATTTTGGCATTATATACTGCAAAGAAAAGTTTTGTAATGGAGTTGGGAGGGCTTGATGACCAGCTAATTTCAGGGGTCTATGGGGATGATATGTCAGTGGAGGATGTTTTGGCTGCACGTAAAGCAATCATGAAAAAGCAAGGTGTGATTGATGCAAATATAAAGACAAAGAAGAAAAGGCTGGGGGTGAAAGATAAGGAAGATTTGAAAAAGTTGATGGGCAATAAGTTTCTTCAGTTGAAACTTAATGCCAGGGCTCTTAAGCAAAGACTCAGAGATCGTTTAAGAAATCGTAAATTTGAATTGGAAAGGTTAGAGAGAGCATATCGACAAACAACTTCCAATGGTAAGGAGTTTTCTGACACAGACCACTTGCTCTTTATTGACTTCTATTTTAATAGAGACTAAATTACATTCACATGTCCAGAAACAAGTCAATAGGCAGCAACCAACAATTGCCAGATTGGCAAAGAAGTACAATGACATGTGCTATGATATGACAAAGCAAATCCAGGAGGGAAAGGCCCCTGCTAATTCTATAGCTCCTGTGCCAATCAATCGAGAGCATTTATTTGCTCTGGATGTGGATGATGACATTTGGCAGGATGTTGGATTAGATGAGAATGAAAGTGAGGTTATACCTGGCTGGCTTGGGAATGAGAAGATTCGTGAAGGAATCAAAGCAATGCTGACAACCAAGAGATGTGCAGAAGAGATGGCTAGAATCAAACAAGAGCGAACAGCCCTGCAGGAGTGGTCAAGGGAAGAGTGGGAAGCTATCAATATGGCCATTCTTATGTGTGGTAAGCTTGTTTTTATTGCTATTTGGGTGTATCTAACTGTACTGTTCTTTATTACAGAGGATGAAGATATTGAGCATCAGTTGGTTATGAGACAGTCAAGACATCTGAGTTTGTGTGCACAGTGGAGGGAACAGGTGTCTCTGATTCCTGGCACATATCCAATGCTGAAAGGATGGGGACCTAATGTCAAAGATCTGGAGACTGCATTGAAGGATTTGTCCCAAGAATATGTTGATGAAGAGGGAAGTGATGATGAACAATTGAATTGCACATATAATGTTGAAGAAGCAGACAACAACAATGTTATTGAAGAGACAGAATCCATGGCAGTATCAGATGCATTTAGGGTATCAGATAATGGGCTGGCCTTTGGGAGATGGGAGAGTGAGGATTTGTGGGAGGATCTGGAAGATGAAGATGAAGATATCTTGGATGTTGGAACATCTCGAAAGAGGTCAAGGCAGAAGTATTATAGGTAGATTTGGTGGGAAATAAGTTGGAATGAAGTTTTCATGGGATGGTGCAATTTGTAGCTTGGTGATGTTTGTAAATATCAATAACATTCAATTAGCTGCCTGGTAGGAAATGATAAGTACAGTTGGTAGTTAGTTCATAGAATTGTAGAATGGTACAATTATGAATGGATATACTAGTTGGCAGGAAGGTTTAAGTTAGAGATAGTTCTGGTATGAGAGTGCAATACCATGGTATGAGATTGCAATACCATGGTATGGTATGAGATTGCAATACCATGGTATGGTATGAGATTGCAATACCATGGTATGGTATGAGATTGCAATACCATGGTATGGTATGAGATTGCAATACCATGGTATGGTATGAGATTGCAATACCATGGTATGGTATGAGATTGCAATACCATGGTATGGTATGAGATTGCAATACCATGGTATGGTATGAGATTGCAATACCATGGTATGGTATGAGATTGCAATACCATGGTATGGTATGAGATTGCAATACCATGGTATGGTATGAGATTGCAATACCATGGTATGGTATGAGATTGCAATACCATGGTATGGTATGAGATTGCAATACCATGGTATGGTATGAGATTGCAATACCATGGTATGGTATGAGATTTCAATACCATGGTATGGTATGAGATTGCAATACCATGGTATGGTATGAGATTTCAATACCATGGTATGGTATGAGATTGCAATACCATGGTATGGTATGAGAGTGCAATACCATGGTATAATATTTTGATAGTAAAGACTCTCAGGACAACAATACATGATTTCATCTTCATTTGACAAGACTTTGGATTGGATAGATTCACTCAGCTTTAATGGACTGAACCAAATATGTTGTCAAAGAAGACTTTGGCCAAAGACTCAGGACAACAATATTTGATTCCATCATATGTAGTTTTGAAGAAAATTGAGATTATATGGTGGTGTTGTTGGCCATACTATATGTGTATGCTATCTAAGTGGGCAGGACTGTCTGATTGGCCCTACTGGGCAAAATACATTTAACCTATAATTGAAAGCATTCATGTTAATGGCTTTTTAGGAATGGAAAAACTTGGAAGAAAACTGATTTGAACTGATTTTCAAAAGGTTGGAGTGGACTATCTGGCCTCCACTTGTAGTTGTAATTCTTAGCAAAAACCTGAAGAACCTTTCCACTTTTCTTGGCTTCTCAAAGACCACTTCATCACAATGGGGCTTTGGATGCATGGGAAAAGCTGGGGTAAAGCCCATTTGAACTGATTTTCACTGGATGGTTTGTACTATCTGGCCTCAATTTCTACCTTAATATCTCAGGAAAATCCTGGAGAACCACCCCACAAAAAATGCCACCCAATGGACCAGTATTGCAGCCTGCAGAAATAATTTATATATTTTGGAAAAGGACCCCAGACACCCTGTGACAGCTTTGGTATGATGGTATGGTATGGTATGAGATCATTTGGTATGGTATGAGATGACATGGTATGGTATGGTAACATGGTATTGGTATGAGTGGGATTTGGTATGGCTTTTCCATACCATGGTACCATGGTATTGGTATGTGCTCATATACCACCCTTGGAATGGGTACCATGGAGGTCCCCTAAATCAAAGAATTCATATACCTCACAGGTACCCTAAAATGGGTGACTGAAGTGGAAAGTGAACATGAGGAGGAGGAGGAACCCCGCAAGAAACGTGCTCGCAAACCCAGCCAGCGGGTACTTGACATCCTTGCTGGGCGCGCTGTGAACTCCTCTCGCCCATCTGACCCCCTTGTCGCACCTGGTGTTCAAGTGCCGACTGTTGTTGTTGAGGAAACCCCTGACATGTTGACAGCCGCCGATCTTGATGAGTATGTTATGGTGACTGAAATGAGTGAGGCTGAGGGATTGGAACCCCGCAGCCTTGCAGAAGCGAAACGCAGTCCGGATTGGTTGTTCTGGGAGAAGGCGATTCGCAAGGAGTTGCAGACGCTCGAGGAGGCTGGTACTTGGGAGCTCGTGGACCTTCCTGCTGGTGCAAACCTAGTTGGGTCGAAATGGGTGTTTCGCGTGAAAAAGGATGCTGGTGGGCACATCGTACGCTTCAAAGCGCGTTTGGTTGCCCAGGGTTTCTCGCAAGTGCCGGGTGTCGATTATTTCGACACGTTTGCGCCAGTTGCGAAACTCGCGTCAATCCGGACTGTACTCGCAATGGCTGCCAAGCTGGATTTCGAACTTCATCAGATCGATATCAAGAGCGCGTACTTGAATGGTGAACTTACCGAGAATGAAACCATCTACATGAGACAGCCCCCTGGATACCCTGCACCCAACTCCTCCGGGAAGGTGTGCCATCTCTTGAAGACATTGTACAGCTTGAAGCAGTCGGGTCGTCGTTGGTACCAGAAGCTCATGGAGATTCTGGTGAAGCGTTTGGCGTTTGTCAGAAGCGACGTTGATCAGGCTGTGTTCTATCGTCACAGTGGTCACGATGGTCACGCTACCATAATCGTTGTCGTTCATGTCGATGACTGCACCATCGCTGCGTCCACGCTTACCCTCATCGTTGCCTTCAAGCGTCAGATCGCCGAATATGTGGAGATAACCGACCTTGGGGAGCTTCACTGGCTCCTTGGCATCGAGATCAAACGCGACCGCGAACGCCGGACCATCCACCTGTCCCAACGCTCCTACATCGACTCAATCATCGCTCGATACAACTTCCAGGATTTGAAGCCGGTATCGATGCCCATGGAGACCAGCACACGTCTTTCCACCTCACAAGCTCCAGCCACCACGCTCGAAATCGCCAAGATGCGCGACGTGCCTTATTTGGAAGCAGTCGGCTCCCTCATGTACGCCTCTCTTGGTACTCGTCCTGATATCTCGTTTGCTGTTCAAACAGTTTCTCGGTTCTCGAAGAATCCCGGTCTCGCACATTGGGACGCCGTCAAGCGAATTTTTCGCTATTTGAAGGGGATGGCGGATTTGTGGTTGTCATATGGCGCGGCTAAGGAGAATTTAGTCGGGTATGCGGATGCGGATGGGAGTATGGCAGAGGATAGGCACGCTATCTCTGGGTATGCATTCATGCTTCATGGGGGAGCTGTTTCTTGGAGTGCTAAACGGCAGGAGATCGTTTCCCTCTCCACCACGGAGAGCGAATACGTTGCCATCACCCACGCTGCAAAGGAGGGCCTCTGGATTCGGTCCCTCCTCTCACAACTATTCCCCAGCAAACTCGACCCCACAACTCTGTTTTCCGACAATCAATCCGCTGTCGCGCTCGCCAAAGACCACCAGTATCACGCTCGCACCAAACATATCGACATCCGATTTCATTTTATTCAATACGTCATCGAAAACGGTTCTATTCGACTTATCTACTGTCCTACAGACGACATGGTCGCCGACACGCTCACCAAAGCCCTTCCGTCTGTGAAAGTCAAACATTTTGCGTCTCAGCTCGGACTTTCCGTCCCTTGAGGGGGAGTGTTGGAATAATCAAGGTGACGACGTCCTCGCCGTCTCCATATCCTCGGATAAATTCCTTTGCTTACATTCTTTTCCCCTTACTCACATGTTCCTCTGTATTTCATATTCTGTATTACTCGTGATACGTTCCTTGCACGCGTCCAAATCTACTGTGTGCCTTTTTATTTCTCCATAGCAGTTAAATACTCTAGTCTACGTACTTACACCTCAGTTGTTTGGCTTACCTGTGCAAACACTGAGGTGAATATCTTTTACTTACTTTCTATTCACTTTACTGATTCACCTGTAGTCTACGTTATCTTCGTATAGGTGAATCCAACAGTCGTTTGGCTTACCTGCGCAAACACTGAGTCTACGTTATCTTCGTATAGATATTCTTACAGACGTTACTTACATTATTGGCTTTCCTACTAGCTACACTCTTTCATCCTTGACGTGTCCTCTGCTCCAATCAAGGAAGAAACAACCCCCTTGCAGAAGAAGAAAGTTGAGGCACTGATTAAAGCAGATGCCGTGTGACGGAGGGCAGAGAAATCCCACTGCAACAATGTCAAAAAGGGTAGGAGGGGTGGGGATTGGTTTTGAACAATGTGAAACTTTGTTATGTGGTTCTTTTAGAGGCACAGCTCAATCTTTGTTGTCTGATATATCTCTAACGCATCTCCGAATATTACAGCTGATCGTCAAGACACTACACAGCCTGTATCATTTTTTAAGCTGAACGTGTGGTCACTGTGGTGGGTGGATGGCCCAGGGTGGCAGATGCCACTGCCAGGGACACATAGGCGACATCCCCGACTACCTGAGGAAATCTCCTGTGTATCTACTCAAATTCGAAAAAATGACTGAAGCTGACTCACGTTGGAACAGACTTGACTTGTTAAATATCCCTTTGCAACGTTGGTTTGATGCAGAAGCATGCAGGTCTCTCTGTCATCGAGTTAATACCGTTTGAATTGGACACTGTTTGCTCTGGATCCTACACCAGACTGGTGACTCAGGTTCAGAGGCCTCCCCAAGCTGACGTTATTTTTTGCCGTTCGTTGCAATCTCGTCCTGTGCTCTAAAAATCCTAGATGAACATTGATGACAACTTGTCGACCTTCCTTACTTTTGAGACGACATTGCAATTTGTGCAAGAAAGGAATTGCATTGTTCTCGAATCTCCACTCAGGTCCTGCGGCAATGTCGGGATGTTTCCCATTGGTTTCCCGCCAACATATGAGGGTAATTCAATCCTGTTCCATCCATCCCCAGCTGCCCTAACTGATTGGCCCTCAGAATGGCATGAACATCAACAACAAACGATTGCTTGATAGTTAAAGCACCACCCGCGTCTGCACCACCCTCTAGTTTCAACCAGGCATGGCCAGCATCCACACTATCAAATCACGATCAAGCCCAACCCATTACAACCAGGTTCCCTTCACTCCACCAGCACCTGCACTCCCATGAGTCCCATCTATTTATAACCAATCTCCACTACCATCTACGCTCAAACTACAACCATCTGCCACCAGCTGCCAACTACAACCACCCATCATCGGCGGTGGCCAACTACAACCAGACAGCACCGGCCACCGACTACAACCAACCGCCACCTTCTGCTAATTACATGCAAGCACCCTTGGCGTTTTATCACCAGGCTCTACCACCATCTCAGCCCCCATCTACCTACGCCCAAGCTTCATCTTCTGCACCCCAGTCTACCTACAACCAGGGTCCACCACCCGCTTCGTCCTATCCAATGCATTCCCAACCCTACCCAGTGGGAACGACATAGCCAAGCTACCCTCAATCAGTACATAGATATGCAGGGAGAGCGGGGTACCAGGAGCGATTGCCTCAGGAACATCCTCACAACAATGGGGCGGCGCACAGAATTACCCCTTATTAGGGGCATCCACCTGCGCAACCCTATTCGTAGGGATTCGATTACGCAGTGGGTTTAGTATCAACAGCAAGCGGATCCCGGCGAACGTAGACCTATTCGGTTTGCGTACTGGTGTGGAGACCCTGTCACAGGTCTGATTCTGAAAAGCTAAGGAAGGATCTGAATACGCGAGTGTCTGCTTACACCCTGGAAAACCACGAGCGCAGACAACCCAACTCTCTTGGGAAGCCGCAGAGAGGAGTAAGCCAATCCTTTCCGAAGGAGAAAGATCTGTCAGCTTCTAAGGGAGACACGAGCTCCCAGGGTAAGTTCTAACTGGAACTGACCTAGATCCTTTTGCACGGATTTCTTCAGTGAACTTGGGTCAAGTCGTGAGTACGATGCTCGAGTTACAAGTCAAGAAAAGAATAACAGTGTAGAGAAAAGATGTATTGTTTGTTCTTTACAGGAAAGTTATACTGAGCATGACTAATCATGACTATCGTGACTAAATGTGACTGAATGACTCTGAAGTTCAAAGAAGAGAAATAAAAGCTCCTGCACTGTTGGATGGGAAATATAATCCTAAGAGGGAGTGCCGTGGTACTGACCCCTCACAAAGCCCCCCTATTTCCGATCTGACGGGGCTTAAACTCCTCTGGAAGTTCAATGTGGGCAATGCGTCTCTTGTGCCAGTCGACTAGAAAGCCATCTAATAGCCTGGAGTGAAGGCGGAGTAAAGATGCTGGGATGAGATGGTTCAAGTGACTGCGTGTCCCCCTGCTCAGACGATTCCGACACCTGAAGTAATCGTTCCACATCCCAGGTGTATGGAATTTTGCCGTGCCTTGCAAGATTTCTTTAGTGAGGTCGCAGAACATATCCTCCATCCGGGAATCCCATTCTCCAGTCCAAAAGAAACACCCGTCATCCAAAATATCCTTAGAAGGGTAGAGGGACTTGTCTCTGTCGCTGTCGCTACGGATGCAGCTGAACATGACGTCAACCTCTTGAGGGGACATTTCATCAGTGTACAAGAACATTGGGTGCTCGTCATCCGAGTCGATGTTGCCTCGACGATGCACATATACGTCAGGAGAGGGTCCCGACATGAACTGAGCTACCAGCTCTGCACCGCCCCATTTACGTCCAAGCCATGCAATGGGGCCCCCCATGCCAATAAGGATCCTGGCATGTGGGCGACGAATGACATCGTTGACGCGGCTCATGTAGTAAGCTTTGAGTGCGCCTTGGGCTGTATAGACAAAGGGAGGTTCTGTGTTACAGGTGGGTTTGCCCACAAGATGATCCATATCCGAGACGTCTTCGGGTTTGAATCGATGGAAGTCTTCAACCTTGACCCCAATCGCGAAGGGGATTCCGAATCGAATGCCGTTGAAGAGAACTGCCGCCATGGATGACATGCCGCTTGAGCACGCAGCCCAATAACGCAACCGGGCTTGTGCTTTTGGATCTGGAACTAGGAGGTAGCCAGCATCAAGGAAGTCCAAGTTCCAACTTAGAGGCTTCTTGGTCGTCCACGTCGCTTCCTGAACCGCGAATTCGTCGCCTATCTTGCGGAGCTCAGCAACGAAGGCACTCCGTGACGTCGGGAGAGAAGGTTTACAGGAGGCGCTGGGAGGCGAGGCCGATCTCCGTGAGTCTCTTGAACTCTGGCGGATTGACGCGCTTGATTGTCGAGTGACAGATGACGCTCGTGACTCTGTCAGCAATGGTAAAGGCGCTGACATTGCTTGTAACCATCGAGATGGAACGTCCCCAGGAGTCAGTGGTTTTGGTACTGGCAGACTGGGATGAGCTTCTGGCACCCAGCTCGGGCGTGGGAGCATCAAGGCGGACGTTGCATGAGGTGAAGTACCTAATGAATCAGAGGAGCCTTGGGATGACTCACTGCTGACTTCTCCCGGAAGGCGTAAATGGCCCCACTTGTCAAAATGTTCCTTCGACGAAGGCGCGTACAAGCTCTTGAAAATCTCACGAATCTCCCTGTTGCTACGACGTGCTTCCACGCTAAGGCCCGTGCCTTCGATGCCCGCCTTCTGATCCGAACCGGTATCAGGAACCCTCGGCTTCCACCTCCAAATCGTTACCAGACCTCCTGTCATCTCGAGGTCGATAAAGAAGTGAAATTTCTCGGCATAGTCTTTGACTACTAAGAAGTCCGTGATGGGCCTTCGAGCCCAGCCTTCGAAGTCGACGATATAGACTGTGGCGGTGGAAGGGATGTCGATGAAGAGCGGGGACGACATATGATCTGGCGCGAAGCGTCGTTGGAGAAATTCGTCATGACGCTGAATTGTCGCGATCTCGTCATCGTAACCCATCATTTCGTCAATGTGGACTTCCGTCCTGTCAAGTGCCGCGCACGTATCATGGTAAGCTTGAAGAATGGTGGGGGACAGTCGGGTAAGACTAGGGTATTGCGTGAGGTCCTCCATCCAAAAGTAATAAACGGGTACGTCCTCTGCGAGTAAGTGAGCGATGTTCAAGTGATGCCAGTTCTTGACTAGGTCCAAGAAGACGCCCCTCTTCTTGAGGCTGCGAAGACGAAAGGCGGATATGAAGTCGACCATCCATGGTTGAAGAGTAGACTCCCAGTGTGTAGTTGAAGATGTCCACCAATTAACGAATCCCAAAAACTCAAGAGCTTTCGCTCGAGCTTCGTGAGCTACGGACTCCGCGCTGTTGGCCGGGAGGGACAAGCAAGGGGGAGGGACAAGCAAGGGGGAGGGACAAGCAAGGGGGAGGGACAAGCAAGGGGGAGGGACAAGCAAGGGGGAGGGACAAGCAAGGGGGAGGGACAAGCAAGGGGGAGGGACAAGCAAGGGGGAGGGACAAGCAAGGGGGAGGGACAAGCAAGGGGGAGGGACAAGCAAGGGGGAGGGACAAGCAAGGGGGAGGGACAAGCAAGGGGGAGGGAGTGAAGGGGGAGAGAACAAGCAAGGGGGAAGGGGAGGGGAGAGGGACAAGCAAGGGGAAGGGAGTGGTGAATGGGAGAGGGACAAGGAAGGGGAAGGGAGTGGTGAATGGGAGAGGGAGTGATGAATGGGAGAGAGTGTGATGAGGAAGGAGTGGTGGTGCCTCGTCGTCGCGTGCCGTGGGGTGGTGTTTTCGTGGGCAGTGTGTCGTTTTCGTTGGCGTCCGCTGGCGTTGTTTTTGGTCCGCTGGGCGTCGATTCGTGTCCGCTGGCGTTGTGCGCTGTCCGCTGGCGTCTGCGGGTGTCGTTTTGCGTCCGCTGGTGTCGTTTTGTGTCCGTTGGCGTTGTTTTTGGTCCGCTGGGCGTCGTTTCGCGTCCGCTGGCGTCGTTTTGCGTCTGCGGGCGTCGTTTTGCGTCGTTTCGTGTCCGCTGGCGTCGTGTTCTATCCGCTGGGTGTCGTTTCGTGTCCGTGGGTGGTGTCCGTGGGCGCTGGGGTCGCGTTGGCGTGGTCATGTCGCCGTTGGTGGGCGGCGGCAATCGTGGATGGTGGGGGTGGCACGTCGGTGTTACCTGGAGGGTGGTGGGCGGTCGTGGATCGTGGTGCCGCGTCGTTTTCGTTGTCCGTTTTGTTGCCACGTCACTGGCAGTGACGTGGCACCTGGTAAGGAATGGGGAGCGAGGGGGCTGCAACGGATGCGGATGGCGTCGAGTGAAGGGGATCGTGGTGGTGGCGACGGGCGTGTTTGGCGGCGGTGACGAGCATGGTGGTGGGAGGAAGAGGGTGGTCGTGTTTGGTGAGCATGATTGCCAAACAGATATTGTTTGTTAACCATCTCAAATAAACCAATTATAATACATAACAAATAAATAAAATAAACAAATTGCAGTGGAATTCTGTTCCTGCACATTCCGGGGAACCCTATTCCTGCCCATTCCGGGGAAGACCATTCCGGGGAACATTCCGGTGTACATTCCGGAATCCACCGGAATTCCACTGGAATGGAAAACACCGGAATAAATAATTTAGCAGGGCCTTCTGCTAAATTCCATTCCACTGGAATCCACCGGAATTCCACCGGAATGACCGGATTCCTGCAGGAATAGGGGGGGCACTGCTAAGACCTCTGAATTCCCTTCACTGAAGTACCACAGAACATTATCATTCTCATCAGGGAAGTACTCGATCATGTTCCACGCGTCCCAGTGGTAACATTGACTGAACCAGGCAGGTTCCTTCGTCCAGGTCCAGCGCGACGGGTGTGCACAGGATTCCTCCATCTGAAATGCCCGGTCCTCCAAGGCCTGCTGAAAGACTTCGGTAGACGGGATCTTACCTGCGGACGCGTTCAGGGCCACCCACTCTCCAGCAGGCATGATCTCATGGCCAGACGTCAGAATGACTCCATCTCCATCAGTATACAGGAATTCCATCGTGTGTGGGGGCGAATGTAAACGGTGAGACGATATCGATGAGAATGCGAAGAGAAGGGAGAGAAAGGGAAAAACGAAAAGAGAATACAAAGAAGAAGAAAAAGGGGCATAAGGTCGCCCATCAGTTATGTCACTGATCTGGGCAAGATAAGTTAGTGTATGGTAATATTACAAATCCTCCGGGCCCCTCTCGCCCCGTCGTTGCCATTTGGCGACTATCTCGGGGGCATTCGTGAGCGCCTTCCTGGGTTCCCAAGTATCATACAGCGGGCTATAACCTTGCCAGCGCACCAAATACTCGAGACCTCTCCGGGTCCGTCTTTCTGCTATGATCTGCTCCACTTCATACTCCTCCTTGGCCAGCGCAGTAGCACGTGTTTCTGGAAGCATGGTTCGTGACCCGAATTCTGCAGGTGAGTCTTCATATTTTTTTAAATGCTGATAGTTGAAAATTGGTAGCCCCAGGTATAGGTTGCTCATTCTAAGGCGATACACATTAGGATTGATCCGCTGCATGACGTCAAAAGGGCCTATCCATCGTTGAGTGAGTTTCTTTCCTTCACCCTTAGACTCAATCCATTCCAATGCGTGTGGATTGACTAACACACGGTCGCCTTTCTTCAAAAGGGGAACTGGCTTCCTTCCTTTGTTGTAGGAGCATGCTTGCTGGTCTTGCGCTTTAGCGATGGCTTGCTTTGCGCTATCCCTGTGCATTGCCATATTTTCTAGGAAAGTCACGGCTTCTGGACTTAAAGCGCGATTCACAACTTTGTCGTTACGTTTAACTCCGGTGAAATCCAATGGGGTCTGTGGGCGGAAACCTAACAACAAATGGAAAGGAGCTGCACTTGTTGACGAATGTACTGCACTGTTGTAAGCGAATTCTAGCAGATGGATCCATTTAGACCATTCAGACTTTTTACCAGCCGTGAATGCCCATAACATTGTTGTGAGTAATTTGTTGACAACCTCCGTCTGCCTGTCATGTTGAGGATGGTGAGACGACGACAAACTCATGCGTGTCTGGATGAATTTCGCTATGCCTAACCAGAAGTCTGTGGTCCATCGTGGATCTCTGTCTGTAATGATACTCTCTGGCAAGCCAAATCGACAAACGATGTACTTGACAAATAGGTTGGCAAATCCTTCAGTGTCTAACCCCGTCGTAGTTGGGATGAAGGACGCGTGTTTCGTCAGGTGATCAACCATGACATAGATGGCATTAAATCCATCCGACCACGGAAGGTTGACTATAAAGTCCATCGAGATAGACTGATAGGGTCGGGAGGGAATGGGGTTTGGAATCAGTAAGCCGAATTTGTTGAAATTGGAAAATTTTGTTTTCTGGCAGACGTTGCAGGACTTGCAAAATCTTTCGAGATCTATCTTCATCCTCTTCCAATAGAACCGGGTACTCAGGGATTGCCACAATTGTTCCGGTCCTGCATGCGCCGACTCCATAGGATTCTCATGGGCCTCTTTCAGGACAAAATTTCTCTGACTCACTGGCACGCAAAGGCGAGGTTGATAGTCTTCGTTGCTGAAGAAAATCATCCCATCGTTATCGACAAAAAACTGACGGCCTGGCGTGAATTGTTCATAAGAATATTCAGGGTTCGTAGCGATAACTTTGAAAGAAGGGTCCGACAAATAACCCTCTCTCCATTCCTTTTTAGCTTCTTCCATCATGGACAGATGGACGTTGGGAGGTGGGTTCATGGCGCCCCAATATTCGGTCGTAGTTTTCAGTGTATCCAACTCATCTCCGTCGCTCTCTGGAGTATCTAGCCCTTGATCGCTGATAGGCTTGTCCGTAGTTGACATATCCCTTCCAGTTTCGTTGATTCTCTTATTTCTGGAGCAGACGTTTATCATGGCTTCCTTGGGAGTGTCTAAGCAGTCTTCTATCGACCAAGCTGCGAAAGAGTAAGCGGCCATTCGCTTCGCTGGACATTCAACCTCCTGTCTAACATCCAAGGTCTCTTTAGCTCGAATAACTGGTTCGTCGAATCCGAGAGGGGAAGTTTGAGGGGGAGGGGCTCTTGGGAGTCGAGAGAGGGGATCCACGTTCGAATGCACCCTACCTGTGCGGTGGACAATTTCCAACTTCGGCGCGTACGCTGAAAAAATTGCCCCCCATGCCACGAGACGACGATTAGCGTTCTCATATGTCCTAGCCCATTGAAGGGCAGAATGGTCTGTCACAAGGAGTATCTCTTCGCCCTCGATAAATGGCTGAAATTTGACGAGCCCTTCTTTTGCAGCTAAAGCTTCATGCTCAGTTGTCGAGTAGCGTGTTTCCGCATTCTTGAATAACCGAGACCAATAAGTGATGACGCGCTCAACATGTACAATAGTATTGTCGAAATCCGGAGCCCATTCATCCTCAAAATTCAAGTCTTTCTTCCCAGTTCCTATCGCCGTGACCAGCCGGGGGGGTTTCAAGCCATTCTCATATGCTTTCCTCAGCTGTTCGTAAGTACGTGTTCCCTTTAAATCCCGCACTTTGATCGGTTGCACTTGCTGTAGGGTGCATCCTAGGGCTTCATCTGAAGCATCTGTATAAAGGCGATATGGAAGGCCTTCTATTGGATGGCCGAGGACTGGGCTTGAGTTCAACGCGGACTTGGCAGCTTGAAATGCGTGCTCTTGTTCTACTCCCCACGTCCATTTATGGCCTTTACAAAGGAGTTGAAATAGAGGGGTGCATATGGAGGCATAATAAGGTATGAATGCAGAAAAATACACAACCATCCCTAAAAACGCCTGTAACTGAGACAGTTTCCTAGGTCATTCTAACTCCATAATGGCTTTCACCTTTTCATCGTGTGTCAATAGTCCCAAACGAGAAACTTTGTGTCCAAGCAATAGAATAGAACCGTAGAATAGATGACACTTCTTCGGCGAAAGAGTTAGACCGGCTTTCTCGATCACGGCTAGCACTTTGTCTAAGTGGTCGATGTGTTCCTCATAACTTTTGGAGTAGATGACTATATCGTCTATGTAAACTAAACAGAATATCCAAAGGTAAGGCGCTAATATGCCTTGCATGACCCTTTGAAAAATGGAAGGGCCATTGCGTAGACCAAAAGGTAACCTCTTGAATTGGAATAAACCACGATGTGTTCTAAAAGCCGTTTTTTCGATGTCTTCCTCTGCTAGTTCAAGCTGGGTGAATCCCGATAGCGCGTCTAAAGAAGACAGAACCTGTGCTCCCGACAATGAAGCAAGAATTTCCGATTGTCGTGGTATCAGAAATTCATCTGGAATTGTGGCGGCGTTCAGTTTTCTGTAATCGACGCAAAATCGGGGTTTGCCATTACGGTAAGCGATCACTACTGGAGCGCTCCATGGACTCTTAGAAGGTTCAATCACTCCTTGTTCAAACCACGTATCGATTTGTTCGTTGATGATTGTTCTCTTTTCTGGTGAAGAATTGTACATGGGCATTGATATTGGAACCTGGCCGTCGACTGTCCGAATATGCACTTTAGCCGGTAAGTTTCCTAATCTTCCATCAAACCCGAATGCTTTGATTCGTTTCCTTATCATAGCCCAAGCTCTTTCCTTTAGGTAATCTGGTAAACTTCCAACGTCAATTAAGTCTTCAAGCTCTGATGAAGGGTAAATAGTAGGATCGGGCATGGCCGCAGTTTTGGGTCCATATTCTTCTGGTTCCGTGGCCTCGTCGGCTGAGCCTTCTGTATTCGTTTCCTCCATTTGAACTGCTATGACAGTACGTATTTTCTCTGCCGCGTCTTGGAAACGCTCTAATTCCTCTGGGGAACTCGGGCTGTCAAAATATTCTCCGGGGTCACTGATGGCTCCTATTATTTCCCCTTTACGGATATAACGTGGTTGGTCCGTAGGGTTCACGACTGGTACCCAAGGATGAGCAGCCGAAATCAGCACATTAGGGACCGCAAAAAACGAATCGTTTGCATTTGCTAGTAGGTTTTTCTGTACCAACCATTCGCGGTCCTCCCCTAGCTGACCTTCTACTCTAATGGGTTTACTCTCATGCGGTTTCAGACGATAGTCTTCTGCGGCTCGTACAGTTTTCTCTTCTATCCCGAACTTGACTTTTTGACGGTGCTGTCTCCCTTTATTACGTCTATGAAGCTTCTGCCGCACGAATTGGCCAACCATGTATGCGCTCTGACGTAATCGAGTGAAATCTTTCGTACGTTCCACAGGAACTGCTCTGATACGATGATTGTGTTGGTGGAAGGATATGTGCGTACCTTCCTCTACGTTCCTAGTCACACAGATCTCATATGACTGCTGGAAATCTTCACCTAGAAGTATATGCACTGTCATGTTCGGAACAACATACGCTTCCGCTTCTGTCTCGACGATTTCTCCATTTTCCGTGACCATATATACAGGTATGTGAACGAACCCCTTCAGCTTGGCATCTTTATCCGTTAATTGCCACAGTTGCATCCGCATACCCTGCTTCATCTTTGGTTTATTTAGTAATGATTCATAGAATTCGCTCGAAATCAGTGTTATATCTGCACAAGAGTCCAGCCGCAAGTCCGTTTCTCCGTTTTTCACCGATCCCACATAACCTCTGGTAGATAATACCGATACTCCGATCGCAGACATTCCATCTGGCCTAGAACGAACTTTAGGAATACGCACAAATTTCTCTTTTGAGGGTGGTGGATCCATATGGTTTATGGGAGGATCTTTCACTTCGGATGGTTTATTCTTTTCCGGCGGCATGTATTCAGACGTTGAGGTGGTAGGTTCATTGGTAGTTGAGTTAGGTGAATCTTGTTCGGGAAGTTCCTCTGGTCTGACCGTTTCCGTTTCAGGAACTTTATTTCTGGTGGAACAGTGGGCTTCCTTCAGCGATTCTAGATCGTCCTCATCTCCAACCTGATATAGCAAGTGGTTTTCGGACTTCTCTTTTGCTCTATATGCCTCCCAATACTCATCCTCAACCTCTTCCATGAACACAGTTTGTTTCTTCCAAAGGCTAGGCATTTCATCGGACTTACGTTCTCTTGATTTAGGGAGCTCCTCTTGAGCTCGAAGAACAGCCTTGTCAAAATCCTTCTCTAGAGGGGTGCTATGTTCTTTCGCTAATCTTTCAGCCACGAGGATTGAGTATATGCTGCTATAGTAATTTTCTAGGTCTTCCTCCTCTCTCAATTCGATGCGATATGCTGATTTTTCTTGCATTGCTAGGTACACATCCCAATCAGGACATTCTTTGTCCCAATGATTGTTACTTCCGCATACTTTGCAAGGAGAAGGTGGAAGATGTCCCATCTTCGTGGTAACATGGTCATTTTTACTATAAGGGTAACCCCCTTTTGGGGGAGGACATTGTCTTTTCAACAGTACTTAGAATGCTTCCCTTATTACTTCTGGAGCAGACAATATTTCTTGTTCGAATTTGTCCCTGCTCAATTGACCTAAGAAGGCTTCATGTATGATGTCTTCTTTCTCTCTGTCGGAACTGACGAATTTAACTGATCTGTCATAAGGGCGATTCTTATCTGTATTGATCCCTAGTCGCTTCAGAGCAGGCAGTAAATTGTCTGCAGTTATGAGATTTGATGATTCGTATTTAGCTGCGTGTATGAGGGCGTACTCATGGTCGGTAGCTCGTGAATATAACAAGGAAGTGCTCCGAATTGTCTCAACGTTCAAGATGGGTCCCCAGGAGATGGGGGCCTTTTGCATTACGAGGTAAACTTCTGTAGGACCCCCGTCATCCGAAGCAGCCAACATTCTGGTGTACATTATGCGATGGGTGATGAACGCTGGAGGGGATTCACGATCATAACCTTCTTGTCAAAAAGCTTGACTCTCATATTTCGTGTTCATGCTGATCTGCCAAGTTCGGCCCAAATAGTTGTCTTTGATGCCTTTGAGATAGTACAGGTAATGAGTTCTCATCTTCGCTTGTTCAGCAAACAGTAAAGTCGAGAACCACCACCAAATTTTGGAGTTCTCCTTCAGACTCTTCCATAACCAGTATCCTAAGGCTTGAGGGATATCTCCTTCTAGAGCTGCTAACTGTTGTACTTTCCAGAAATACTCGATAGCCGAATTTTTATTACCATCCCATACAGGAAGTTGGTCTTGCTTCAAGTCATTTCTAATGGTGGCTCGCGTGTCCCCATAGGGTACTATAGCTCCTTGGTACTGTCCGTCGTTTCTGGCATTACTGGGATTCCCTCTTCCTGGACCTCCTCCGCCTCCTGGAGGATCATTTCCTGGTGGGTCACCTCCTCTTCTATTCTGAAAAGCAGGGTTGTAACGGTTGTTAACCCTGGAAGAATTTGAGTCCTCGTTGCTCTCTCCATCCTGATTGCTATAGGGATCTCCGTTTCGATTACCACCGCCTCCACTCCCTGAAGGATCATCAGTGTTTCGGTGATTAGAATCGGTGTTGGTGTCTCGGTCATGAGGTGGGTTATACGAATTGGGAGCGATTCCTGTATTCACACTCGATTGGTTATTCTGTTCGAAAGGATTAGAGCGTCTAGATTGGATAGCATGCCTTCTCTGAGCATGTTCGTCCAAATTTTGAAACGCTGGAGTGTTAGGAAGACCTAAACCCACTAAGACCTTTTGTTGCGACAATACAGTGGGTGCAGGTAACGGAAATTTTTGTCTATCTGGCTTACTGAAGAACTGAGAACTAGATCGAAACGGTGTGCCGAATCCTACGTTCAGTGAATGAGAGACTGGTAAGTCTTCATCGTTCCCGAAGCTTCTCCCTTTGCCTTTGTTGCGCGGGAAAGCTTGATGCACTCCAGACAGGAAGGAGTTTGCTTCACTGCGGTGTAGTTCCACCAAGTTCTCTGGGAGAGGAATGATATCATTCCAATTTGACCCATTCAACCTTCTCGGTGAATGAATTTCCTCCTGGAGGTGAGGTACATTCTGATACAAATATCTCATTCGGGAATCCGCATCTCCTCCCAAGTCAGACATAGCTTCGTAGATACCAGGATCCGTTGAAATAGGAGATGTGGGCATTGCGATTTCCGAAGGCTCGCTTGAATGGCGGTATTGAGCCTCGTATTTCATCAGATTATCTTGTGCTAATCCTAGTCGTCTGTTCAATCCTTTCCAAGCTGCATTTAGCTGTGGCAAATCCATGGCTCTGTTTAAAACATTCATGAATGAGTCTCGCGGGTCTACTTTGAAGAAAGTTCGCCTCTCCGCCAAAAGACCAGAAGTCCGCTCGAGGAACGTTTGCAATTCTCCTAGTACTTGTGTTATCTCTGCTAATAATTCATCCACTAACGCTACATTCGCGTCCGAGTTGTCTAGGTAAATGATATCCCTAGCCGCTAGTATCTTTTTTGCGAACAAGTTCGTGACACGTTGTTCAGTAGAGGAATCCTCGTCTCGTTCTCGCCTGTATTCCTCCATGAGCCTAGCCATTGGAGAATTCATATATCCTCCTTCGCTACCCAGGCGAAAAGGAGGATTAAGGGTCGTCTCCATGGTCGACATGATACCTAAGTCTCTTGTGGGAGTGTCTCTTGACGACAAGGTAGTTAACGAGGGTGAAGATAACGGGCTTGGATCGATGTGAGGGTTAGGAGTTGAAGAGGAGAAATTTTGTGGTTGCTGAGAAGAAGTCGAGTCGTGAAATTGAGTGGGAGGGGAGGATAGTATTTCCCCTGTAGCCATAACGTCGGTGGTGGGAGTGATAGGAGTAGGGGACTTGAAATCGAAAGCTAAAGTCGGTTCGATTTCGACGTCTGATATACGAGGCTGGAAGGTAGATTTGATTGGAATTTTGGCGGGTTGGAATAGGTGATGTCTAAATGTAGCGGTCCTGCTGGAAGTTGTAGCTTCTTTTGCAAACTGATTCGTTGATTGACCCTGGTTAGAGTTGTCAAATCGTAACGCGGATTTGAGAGCTGGAGGAGCGGGGTTTATAGAAGGAAGTCGACCGCTAGCGGGGAGTTTAGGAGAGTTTGCGTTGTCGACGACTAACGACGATGGTTTGGAAGGCGAAACCGATCTAGAAGATCTTTGGAAAGGTAAGCTAAGGGAAGACGGTGGGACACCTTGCCTTGTACGTGCAACTCCCGGTTTCACCCCTGGCTGTAGTCATTGCCCTACTCACCCACATTATTGCACTTAATGCTTTGCCATTATCCATGCATTCAGGCCAGGGGTCTGCAGCATGCATTGCCATCCTGGGTTTGGCCTAGGATTGTTGGGGTGGGCTTTTCACATAAATATAATTCTTGTCTAAATATATGTCAACAATGTACAGTTCAAATTCTGAGGAGATATATATGTCCTACAGCTTTGTTTTTCCTAGAAAGAACACCTGAAACTTTACCAAATATATATTTGATTTTGTTCTGACATGCTTACATAGTTTCCCTTTGCCAAACCCGACCGAAATAGGCTGGATGTGACAAATCCATTTCGGATGACCTTGGGCCTTTTGATGCCATTGGTACACAATTGTCAACAATGCATAGTTTTAGTTCTGAGGAGATATATATGTCCTATAGCTTTGTTCCTCCTAAAAACCACCTCTGAAACTTCACCAAATATATGCTTGATATTGTTCAGACCACTTCAGATAGTTTCCTTCTGTCAAATCAGACCGAAATAGCTGGATGCAATTAGTGTTGCCGCAAAGCAAAGTTCAAAGTCCTTTAAAGTCGGCTATTTCCGCCTTTAAAGGACTTTAAACCTAAAGTTGCTTTAAAGCAGTTTCCATTTTCGATCAACGGCGCACAGCCTTCTTGTGAGGACGGAAGCTCGCCGCTTCCTCGCGATTAGATACAATTAGCGCGCTTGGTATATTCTACAGTTGAACAGGATATTAGTATTGAGTTGAAAAGGTCTGCAAAGTTGTGGCTAAGTAAAAGAGGAATCAATGAGCTGATCAAGGTCAGCAATCCTCTGCTCAGAGATCATCCCTTCAACTACTTCAGGAGAGATATCCATAACAGAGAGCTCCCCCTCTGAGGATACCCAATTGTTGTTGAAATCGAGTCGCTCTGATCGGAACTGAAATTTGAGGATTTGTAACATCTCCATCATTTCGGGTGAGAGCTGTGATCGGCGAAGGGTATTGGTTTCTTTGCTTGATGAAAAGATGCGTTCACATGGAACGGACGACGCTTGCATGGGGAGGACATCCATAGCAGCCCAATAAAGTATGTCATAATCATGTTTTTTTTCCTGTGAACATTTTATCCAGTTATCGAGAGCGAAAGATAATTTAAACAGAGAAAGCGCGTACCTGCCAATAGCGCACGATATTGAAGTCATCAAGTCTGCTCACACTGTTGTCCTCACCATCATCAGAAATTATCGGGTCATTGATGTACTTGTCCCATATTGCTAATACATCTTTTTTATCTGCTTCAAGTTGTTCTTCCGGTGTTAGAACTGGTGGAGGTGGAGCAGGGGAGCCATTGTTGGAACCTTCTGCCATTGATTCTGCTGACAGGTTTCGTATGAGTTGATTTATGCGCCTCAGCCCCGAGGTTTGCGCTTGCGCTGCGTGTGAAGCGGATGAGGGAGAAATAGTTGTGCGCGTGACAGACATCAGTGGAGAATTGGTTGTTTTTTCTCTTTTCTCCTGAAGCATCACTTGGTAATCAAGGAGCTAGAATAAGTCGCGTGAGCTCTGCAAAGTTGAAAAGCCTATCGGAGAGCATACTGCGTTGAGTACTACTTTTTTCACTGATTCGCATTCCCCCTCAGTCCAGTTCTCTTTCATCCACGAAAATTTGATTGTAGGATTTAGGACTAAAGAAGGCCATTTATAATTAGTAGTTATGAGAGGCAAGAAGCACATACTCATTGCGAGTGCATAAGTACACGTAGTCCGGGTTTTCTTCAGATATTTGTTGAGTTTGATTGCCGCTGCTTTGATTGCGGGGCGTAGCTTGGGAAACTTTATCGCAGCTAGCTTGTACATTTGCATAAGTTGCTCGTACAGAGGGAGCGCGATCGTGAGCGTCGGTGTTCTCTCAGCAGAAATGGTTTGTTGAACGGCGTGTGGATACGAAAGAAACTCCCGTATGTCGGCGAGGACCTTTAACTTGGTATTTGAGAGTGCTTCGTGTTGGAGGTCGCGTTCCTTGAGAAAAACATCAATTGCCTATTCAAATGTTTAAAAAAAATCGAAAGAGATATGAAAAATGCAACATACCGGATATAACTCAAGAACACGGTCAACCATGAGATAAGTGGAGGACCACCTAATGTCCATATCACGGAGGAGCGTGACTACGCGTAAACCCTTTTCACCAAACGTCCCATTTTTGTTTCCTTCTTCAATTGTTTGACGAAACCCTTCACGGCGCTGTCCCGAAGCACGACATGTGGTGACAAGATGGCGAGCAGCGGCGATGACATCAGTTTTAAGGGTCTCGATGTACTCTTCATCGTCGTCTTCCTCAATGTAGCTCATGTCGAGCCAGCCATTGTCTTCGTCTTCGTCGTCGTCGTCGTCGCTGAGATCCTCGTTATCCCATTCAAATGCGGAAGGTGTGCCAAAAACTTTGAGTGCAGCCTTGACAGACAGATTAATAATATGAGGTAGGCATCTAAAAACTTTGAGGATGCGTTGCGGCGTTGTTTAAATGAGGTTACACGCACCGTATTCGATTGCCTTCTGCTGAAAATTTTATTCCCAACTGCCGTAGTAGCCTAGCGAGGTCTTCCATCATACTTGCACAATTGGATGCATTATCTAGCGTTATAGTTCCTATCTGTTAAAAAAAGCTTTTGAGGGATGGTCGTCATGAATTATCAATAAGAAATTTACTTTGTGTAAGACGTTGAGCTCTTTTAAAATTTTGAGGAATATCTTCGCAATGTTCGCGCCGCTGTGGGTACCCGTCACAAGGCGGAATGCGACAAGCTTGGAAACCAGTCTCTCATTTCCATCTGAACCTTTCGCCATATAGTGTGCAGTCACCGCCATATAGCCTTCGAGGTTTTGACGAGACCAAATATCGCTGGTAAACGAGACTCTGCCCAATGAGTTCTGTGTATTCGAGATCAGAACTACTCCTTCTCATGTAGAAAAAAAAAACATACCTCTAGGTCTTCGAGAATCTGTTTATATTCAAACTGAAACCTCTCTGTAATTAATTGCGCAAGTTTGGTGCGATGTGGGATATCTTTGTCCAGTAAATCTGCACCAATAAAAAGGAGCAGATCCCGAAGTTCGGGACAATCAACAACATTTATAGACTGAAAAACCATGTTAGAATATTGTACAATACCGGACCACTTTTCCACGTACCTGATCATCAACTGCAACCCAACGGACAAGCCGCTGATAAAATCCTTCCAAAGAAAATGGCTCCCGATGTTTTTTCCTGATGGTTGGCAGGTCAATACTTTCCCAACCTTTCAGTTTGTTCAATACGACAATTTCGCGCCAAGCCTTGCCATGGTAAAGTGCCATGTGCTCACGAATGGTGTCGCTTTGAGGGTTTTTGTTTTTCCAAGTCTGCCATTTCGGCCATCTTGTAATACAAAGATTAGTGGATCCAACATTTAAAAAGGACACAAATTTACTCACACACACAAACGACATCCCAGGTAAGGGCTTTTCGGCCGAGTCTTGTGAAAGGTCGTATCAGGAGGTGGTCTTGTACGAGGCGCTTCGTCTGTCTCCAATGCCGTAGTGAAGTACCACACGTCGCTTGCCACTGTGTTGGACCTTTGGCAGGACTCGCGTTCTGTAACCAAGGAACTATAACGCGGCGCATTGGTGCCAGAACTTCCATCGGCATTTGATACGGGGATAGAGGGACCAATGCCGAAAACTTCTTCTGGTTCAGGCTCAGGGGCTGTTATCGCCTTCCCAGTTTTGCGTTTTTTCGACGTTTGTTTGGACCCAGACGCTGATTTTCGTTTACGAGTGCTCGGCACTCCAGTTCCGTTCACTTCCGTACCAGTGGCATTACCTAGAGGGGATCGGAAGTCACCGTTGGTATTACCAAATGTTTGTGGGTATGCATTTTCGAATTGGAAATAAGGTTGAGAAGGTGGCGGCGTTGGAGTGATCGGCGCAAAGTGGGAAGGTTGAACGGCATTGAAATGGTTCGGGTGATGTAGAGGCTGTGGGGAATCCCAGCGAGGATAGCGATATGGTTGAATTGGCGGTGTCCCGGAAGTCGAGGGCGATTGGAAGGAGGTCAGACCACGTTGTGAACCATCCAACGACGATGAGGGGGAATGAAAATACCGCGGACAGACACAATAGGTAGGATCTTGACACATCTGTAGTGTAAGTAAATTACAGAATCACTTAAATACAATTTGAGGCTACCGGAGCATCCTGTTGACTGAATTGAAATACAGGAATGGGAGAGGAAGGTTGCTGCTAGTGCCTGTTTCAACGCGCTGTGTCAGGGCACATATATGTGCAAAGCGGTGCTCGTTGAAATGTTTTGTACCTACTTGAAAATCTCCAGAGCTTGATGGTTTTTCAACGCGTTGAAGTTCGACGCAATAAATCAATACTAAGACATTGAGCGCCCTCACTGATGTCATAATCTCATATAGGCGCGCACAAAGGGCGTGCTGATAACCGGCCAAGATTTCACACCGCCGGCGTGGGCCGGCGTTGCTCAAAAGCACAGCCTTGGCCTAAAGTACCTTAAAGTGCCGAATATAGGCATAAAGGCCTTTAAAGGCACTTTAACAGCTAAAGTACTTTACTTTGCGGCAACACTAGATGCAATGAACCCTTTTTGGATGTATTGGGGCCTTAGACGCCATTGGTACACAGATGTAAACAGCAATGAAAAAAAAAAAGAATTGAAAAACGGCTAGTAGTAGCTACTCTACAACACAACATACAGGGAAGCAAGAACTGTAAAGAGGATGTAATGAAGGCCAATAATATGCATTTCAAAAAATACATAAATGAGCTCTTAACAACCTGTCGCAATTCAGCGTCCGTGCATCTCCCCTCTTCCAGCATCCGTCACCTCCGCTTGCTGCCGTGCACTTCACCTCGTCCTTGACGCGGTCGAGTCGAGTCCAATCCTATATGGCTAGGCTATACACTCACTGCATGGGCCTGGATTGTCGCCGCGTGGTTGTCGTCCTGCGACGTAGTGGCGTGGTCATTCTCCGGGGTCGGGGTCACGTTGTTGTTGTTCTGGGTCGTCGCGTCGCAACTGTCCTGGGCGTCGTTGTGCTGTCGTCGTCGTCTTGTTTCCGTGTGGTTGTCGTATCGTCGTTGTCGGTGACGTCGTCCCGTGTCGTTACGCCGTGCCGTGATTGTGTTGTTGATCACATTGGTCGTCCGTCATCGTGTTGTCGCAGCCAGTGCTGTTACCTGAAGCCTTCAGAATGGGAAGTTGTCCAAAAAGCATCTTATATCAGAATGGGTAGTTGCCTGCTGGACAGTTTACCAAGAGTCATGATGTGTCGTTAACGTAGGCTATAGAGGACGTGAGTGAGCTCAGTGGTTGTGCTCACTGTTGGTGACGACGTCGGGCACTGTTTTCAGGGTCCAGGGCGCATTTCCAAATAAGGAAATATGCGCATTTCCAAATGAAAAATAGCAATAAAATAGGGAAAAAATCAGAAAAAAATGGGGGATGGTGCTCACTGTTAGTGACGACGTTGGGGGCTGTTTTCAGGGTCCAGGGCGCATTGCCAAATATGGTAATATAGCCAAGAATAGCCAGAAAATAGCCAAAAAATCAGAAAAAAATGGGGAATGGTGCTCACTGTTAGTGATGATGTCAGGCACTGTTTTCAGGGTCCAGGGCACATTGCCAAATATGGTAATATATCCAAAAATAGCCAGAAAATAGCCAGAAAATCAGAAAAAAATCGCAGGTGGTGCTCACTGTTAGTGATGACATTGGGGTTGTTTGCAGGGTCCAGGGTGCATTGCCAAATATGGTAATGTATCCCAAAATAGCCAAAAAATCAGGAAAAAATGGCAGGGTGGTGTTCACTGTTGGTGATGACATTGGGGTTGTTTTCAGGGTCCAGCGTGCATTTCCAAATATGGTAATATATCCAAAAATAGCCAGAAAATAGCGGAAAAATTGGAAAAACATATGAATGGTGTACAGAACATCAAGCACTGCCTTCAGGGTCCACTTCAGGGTCCATCCCAAAAGGGAAATATGACCTGGTGTGACTAAAAGTGAAGAAAAGCAAGATGAGAATGATTTTACCTATCAGGGTCCATGTAATGGGATGTTGGGATGTTGGTCACATGACCAATTACCAAAAATGGTCAAAAAACGAAAGTTGTAGCCCTATGCTGTAGCTTTCTGAATCTGTTTGAATTATGTTCTGAAGTGCTCCCATTGTGGAGATATGAGGTAAAGGAATTTCAAAAGCGTCGCGTTTTTTTTTGTTTTTTGTGTTTTTCTCCATGAAAACAAAACCAAATAACATGATTTCAGTATATTTAGAAAGCTAAAAGAAAGGGCTACAAATATTGTATCGTGGGAAAATTGACCAAAAAAGGAAGGTGCATGCCCTACAGATATAGACTACCAAGTTTACTGATAGACTACAAAAAAGTTGGACTTAGACTACAAAGTTTACTGACACATACAAAAGACTACAAAAGTTTATAGACTACCAAATTTACTGATAGACTATAAAAGTGAGATGCAGACTACAAAAGCTTGGACTTAGACTACAAAGTTTGTAGTGTCCGCTTTTTCATAAGAAAGTCTGTATTGTCTGCTTTTTGAGACTACAAAAGTTTGTAGTGTGCGCTTTTTCATTAGAAAAGTTTGTAGTATCCGCTTTTTGAGACTACAAAAGTTGTAGTGTGCGCTTTTTTATTAGAAAAGTTTGTAGTATCCACTTTTTGAGACTACAAAGTTTGTAGTGTGCGCTTTTTCATCAGAAAAGTTTGTAGTATTCACTGTTTGAGACTACAAAAGTTTGTAGTGTGTGCTTTTTCATCAGAAAAGTTTGTAGTGTCCGCTTTTTGAGACTACAAAAGTTGTAGTGTGCGCTTTTTCATCAGAAAAGTTTGTAGTATCCACTTTTTGAGACTACAAAAGTTTGTAGTGTGCGCTTTTTCATTAGAAAAGTTAGTAGTGTGCGCTTTTTCATCAGAAAAGTTTGTAGTGTCCACTTTTTGAGACTACAAAAGTTTGTAGTGTGCGCTTTTTCATTAGAAAAGTTTGTAGTATCTACTTTTTGAGACTACAAAAGTTTGTAGTGTGTGCTTTTTCATCAGAAAAGTTGTCTGCTTTTTCATTTAAAAAAGTAGGTAATTGACATGTAGTTTATGGTGTCCTTGGACCTATCTATGTTATGGGGATGAGGTTGAAGGATTGCCATCATATTGCCAGTGCTGCAGCATTAGTTTTTGACATCATGCACAAGTTGTCTTGCACATCAGGAAAGGCCATCCTAAGCCTTTCATATTGATACATGCTGTCCTATCTGAAAAGATAATTGGAAGCTCATGTGGGGATATGATAAAGGATTGACATGACTTTAAATATTGCTATTGCCACATCAGCAGTTTCTCACATCATGCCCAAGTTGGCTTTCAGGTAGAGGAGGCTATTCATGTTGATATCTACTCAGTACATGGTCAACTTACAACATGACCTGACTTGAAGACACCTCCAAGGATGGATCAGCCAATCATCAAAAGCCAAGTTGGTCATGATGTCAAAAACTGGTGATGTTATGTCAATCCTTCAGTGATACCCCCACATGAATGTATCAAAGTTGACTATGTTTCATACAGGCCAGTAGCTCTAAATGTGAAAGCAGACAGGATGAAAGGTAACTTGGTCATGATGTCAAAAGACTGATGATGTCATGTCAATTTTTTAGTCATATCCCCACATGAGCTTCCAATTATCTTTTCAGATAGGACAGCATGTATCAATATGAAAGGCTTAGGATGGCCTTTCCTGATGTGCAAGACAACTTGTGCATGATGTCAAAAACTAATGCTGCAGCACTGGCAATATGATGGCAATCCTTCAACCTCATCCCCATAACATAGATAGGTCCAAGGACACCATAAACTACATGTCAATTACCTACTTTTTTAAATGAAAAAGCAGACAACTTTTCTGATGAAAAAGCACACACTACAAACTTTTGTAGTCTCAAAAAGTAGATACTACAAACTTTTCTAATGAAAAAGCGCACACTACAAACTTTTGTAGTCTCAAAAAGTGGACACTACAAACTTTTCTGATGAAAAAGCGCACACTACTAACTTTTCTAATGAAAAAGCGCACACTACAAACTTTTGTAGTCTCAAAAAGTGGATACTACAAACTTTTCTGATGAAAAAGCGCACACTACAACTTTTGTAGTCTCAAAAAGCGGACACTACAAACTTTTCTGATGAAAAAGCACACACTACAAACTTTTGTAGTCTCAAACAGTGAATACTACAAACTTTTCTGATGAAAAAGCGCACACTACAAACTTTGTAGTCTCAAAAAGTGGATACTACAAACTTTTCTAATAAAAAAGCGCACACTACAACTTTTGTAGTCTCAAAAAGCGGATACTACAAACTTTTCTAATGAAAAAGCGCACACTACAAACTTTTGTAGTCTCAAAAAGCAGACAATACAGACTTTCTTATGAAAAAGCGGACACTACAAACTTTGTAGTCTAAGTCCAAGCTTTTGTAGTCTGCATCTCACTTTTATAGTCTATCAGTAAATTTGGTAGTCTATAAACTTTTGTAGTCTTTTGTATGTGTCAGTAAACTTTGTAGTCTAAGTCCAACTTTTTTGTAGTCTATCAGTAAACTTGGTAGTCTATATCTGTAGGGCATGCACCTTCCTTTTTTGGTCAATTTTCCCACGATACAATATTTGTAGCCCTTTCTTTTAGCTTTCTAAATATACTGAAATCATGTTATTTGGTTTTGTTTTCATGGAGAAAAACACAAAAAACAAAAAAAAACGCGACGCTTTTGAAATTCCTTTACCTCATATCTCCACAATGGGAGCACTTCAGAACATAATTCAAACAGATTCAGAAAGCTACAGCATAGGGCTACAACTTTCGTTTTTTGACCATTTTTGGTAATTGGTCATGTGACCAACATCCCAACATCCCATTACATGGACCCTGATAGGTAAAATCATTCTCATCTTGCTTTTCTTCACTTTTAGTCACACCAGGTCATATTTCCCTTTTGGGATGGACCCTGAAGTGGACCCTGAAGGCAGTGCTTGATGTTCTGTACACCATTCATATGTTTTTCCAATTTTTCCGCTAT
This sequence comes from Laccaria trichodermophora, assembly GCA_018417955.1. Taxonomy (NCBI): domain Eukaryota; kingdom Fungi; phylum Basidiomycota; class Agaricomycetes; order Agaricales; family Hydnangiaceae; genus Laccaria; species Laccaria trichodermophora. Next base: position 179,401 of record JACTVC010000036.1, read on the forward strand.
TTTCTGGCTATTTTTGGATATATTACCATATTTGGAAATGCACGCTGGACCCTGAAAACAACCCCAATGTCATCACCAACAGTGAACACCACCCTGCCATTTTTTCCTGATTTTTTGGCTATTTTGGGATACATTACCATATTTGGCAATGCACCCTGGACCCTGCAAATGACCCCAATGTCATCACTAACAGTGAGCACCACCTGCGATTTTTTTCTGATTTTCTGGCTATTTTCTGGCTATTTTTGGATATATTACCATATTTGGCAATGTGCCCTGGACCCTGAAAACAGTGCCTGACATCGTCACTAACAGTGAGCACCATTCCCCATTTTTTTCTGATTTTTTGGCTATTTTCTGGCTATTTTTGGCTATATTACCATATTTGGCAATGTGCCCTGGACCCTGAAAACAGCCCCCAACGTCGTCACTAACAGTGAGCACCATCCCCCATTTTTTTCTGATTTTTTCCCTATTTTATTGCTATTTTTCATTTGGAAATGCGCATATTTCCTTATTTGGAAATGCGCCCTGGACCCTGAAAACAGTGCCCGACGTCGTCACCAACAGTGAGCACAACCCCGAGCTCATCAGCACACCCTATGTACAGCCTACACCAATGGCACATCATGACTCTTGGTAAACTACCTTTAGGTAAACTGTCCCTTTGGCAAACTGTCCAGCAGGCAACTACCCATTCTGATATAAGATGCTTTTTGGACAACTTCCCATTATTCATATATGAAAGTAACAGCTACTGGTGGTTGTCGGTCCGAGGACGACGAACAGGAAAGCCCGTTGTTCATCATTTGATCGCCACGTCGCTGTGGGCGATGTGGCACCTGGGTTGTGTGCATGATGATGGGAATGGGAGGGACTCTCGCATTGCCAACCACCCCCCGCATGTCCGACGTCGATTTGGGCTGGGGAGACAAGGGGCCGCTAGTATTACTGAGTCACGAATCACCTAAGGGCAGGGGGTTAGTAACACTATAGAGGCAACAAAGAAATGTAATAACACACGTTTTCAAGGAAAATCTTCAAGACACCACGAGTCTCCCATAGATTAGACCCGAAATACGCTTCACACCTCCAAGACGAGCGGTAAGACGAATAGCGGGCTTTGTGAGACCTTTGAAACAAGTGAGCGAATGAGGGCGGCATTGACGGGAGATATACCTACGAAGAATCTTATGGTGGCGCTTAGCCGCCCTTTCCGAATTCCTGTTGAGGATGCTGTGGTCGTCATAGTGGGTATTTGAGCTTTGTTGGCGAAAGGACGTGGGTTGATGGTGAAGGGCGACTCGATGTTGTGTCTTCGATCTGGCAGTTGACGTGTGCCATGTCGTTGTCGTTGGGTCGTACTCGTTCCGTGTCGTCCCATGCCTTCGTCATGTCGTCGTTGTGTGGCCTCCTCGTCGCGTTGTCATCATCATGTGGCCTCCTCGTCGCATCGTCATCGTCCTGTCGCTTGTGGTTGGGTCGTCGCTGTGCCGCGTCGTTGTGGTTGGGTTGTACTCGTCCCATGTCGTCGTCCTGTGGCCTCCTCGTTGCAACATTGTCATCCTGTGGCGTTGTCTCAGCAAGGTGGGTTGAGGGAGATTAGGAAGTACTTACCTATTGTCGTTCAAGTGGTACTGGTACTTAGAAGTGAAGGTAATGTGCGCCAGAGACGTTGACGTGGCTGCTCAACCAGCCATCAACAACGCTCGGAAAGTGCCGAGCACTGAAGGAGCACTGCGCGCACTCGTCGCACACTCGTTATTGAGGGGGAAAAAATACGGAAAAATGTATTTAAAGGTCCTAAGCAATAGAATTAACATTTGAGATAGGTAGTGCTATGTATTTACCAGGCAGGGAGTAAAAATCAGACGAACTTCAATCTACAGCTGAGTTTCCGGCACTTTCAGCTGCTTTACTGTGACCCTCTGCACCCATTCCCATTACCCGTATCCACACAATCCTCTGATTTCTATGAAAATTTGTGAATCTGTTCGAGTTTTCATTCTGAAGGTATCCATGTAAATTTCTTGGCCATTAGATGATTTTTGTGAACACAGTATAGTTTATATCAGACAAAATACACTCTATTCAAGGACTTTCACAACAAATCCTTCATTATCAAGGTGAATACAGCCCTCAATAATTTCATACTAGCATCCACCTTTAGCTGAGATTATGTGAATTTGACTCCCTGAGTATGAGGTGAGCAGAGAAATGTATGCCAACACAATTGTATGTTTTAAAACCCTCCTAAAATTTGAAAAATGGGAACAAGACTTTCAGGTGTGTTATTTCACTCAAAACTTAACAATGCCTATCCTAATATTATTTCACTTATGCTATGGGTGTTAGTAGGCTATAGCTGGCAGGTTTTCAATGTCAAATTGCTGGAATGACATGTTTTTTATCTTGAAAAAAGGATACTCCTTTCTCTGCAACTTTTAGCCAACTTCTGATGAAAGTGCAAGGTAAAAGTTGTAAAACAATCATGCTAAGATGTATTACCATGGTCAGAGCAATATTGTCTTCCTCTCCTTGCTCAATCTCAGTTGTATTTCCGGTGTTTTCAATGTGTTTGCGAAGTTTGCATCTGTTTGTCTAAAGCTTCAAACATGTCATCCAAGTTCACTACGTTGCATCCATCTACTTGTGAGGGCGCCATGAATGTGAAACATGAAAAATCAGGCTGTATTCCACTTGTAGAGCACCAGAATATTTATGTTTCATTAAAATTTAGGTGTAAAGAATGAATAGCGTGCCTTTTGAAAATCTTGCTACAGGGAGGCAACTATTTGCGACTATTTGCGACTGTTTGGCAATGCCTTCCGCAACGTCATCCAGCTGGAACCTAGTCTCGTTCCCATCCGTTGTAAGGGAGTGCGGTCCGCCGGACCGTCGGAGTTACAAAATACACGACAGAACACTCCCTACAACGTCTGGTGCAATTGGTAGGCAAAACCACCAGTCGAGTCACAGCGTGACAAACGGTAACATTTTGGCTGGCAACCTCGATCCGACGCTCAGGTCAAGCTCAGGTTGTCTCTTCTCCTGCTAATCGGCTACAGCTATAAACTACGACAGATCGTCATCGGCATCTTAGGTCACAAAGGTCTGAACAGAGGAAAGCTGCCTTCTTGCCCTCCGCAACCATTACCGTGCTGGATAGTCGTGACTTGTTTACATGGACTGTCAGTTAGAAGGTACGTTACACCTGTAGTCTCTTGGAAAATGGTCGACTAACAAATTCTCAACCGGTTCTCTGTGTTAAACGTCCTAGTACTCCCCGCACACATGGGAAAAGTCGAACTACATCAACGAGGACGACCCTTCCATGTCAAGTCTCCTACAAGCATCCCTGTTTTCACGTCTCCAATCTGCCCTACCTCCCAATATTGTCGCAACTGTAAACAACATGACTCCCGAGTCTCTTAAGCATGCTATGGACAACGTCGATTTTGCTGGCATACGCTCAAACCTCCTTACAGAATTCCAGCGCGTCCAAGGTGTCACACGCGCCCAGGCTGAGGAATACGTGCACAAAAGCCACATTTCCCCGCGTGAGTGACCGCCGGGTTGCCTGTGTACGCTCCGGCGTCATATCCTCAAACACTGAGCTTCATTGTCTTGATGGCCATTCGCGAAGAGCAGATAGCGTGCATGCATTCGTCGTCCCTCCAGTTATCTTATGCAACTTCCTCTGAACCCCACATGTCCCTTCCCTCCGAGCTGGCTACCAGATTATAACATAGCCCACATGTACTTACCTTTACACATAGAAATATAGTTTGTAACAGGTCCAATGCTTGTGAACTGTGTTGATATTGCTCCCTACTCTATGTGAAGTTGTTACATTTTGTCACGCTGTGACTCGACCGTAGGTTCGCCCTACCAATTGCACCAGACGTTGTGGAGAGTGTTCTGCAGTGTGTTTTCACACTCCGACGGTCCGGCGGGCCGCTCACTCTCCATAACGGATGGGCACGAGACTACTGGAACCTGTGCCATCCATCCAAATGCTGCTCAATAAAAATATCAAAAGTCATATTATATGTCAAAAATAAGTTGCAACTGAGGAAATATGAGCTTGATACAATCAATAATATGAATGACACCCTCCAAAATGCATTTCCATGATTTTCCTGGCTTTGTTGACAATTGTTTGTTACTTGGAAAAGGTCATCCAGAACATGACTTGTGCATCCATCATCTCCACATCTCTGATTGTGGTGGAAATTTTTGGAAAAAATCGGAAAAATATTTCTACATCACTTGGTAGCTCTGAGTAGCTGTAACAATAAATTTGAAGGAGAAAAATGAGAATTATCACAACTGAAATATTCTGGTGAAATGCAGCTTTTTCAGAGAGATTTTGACATGGAAAAAACATATGTGGATGCTCTTTTGGCAAGAGAAACATACACAGGATACAGGAAAACATACCAGTCATCAATACTGATCCAGGATGTACCATTTCTAAGAATTTTATATTGTAAAACATATCTGAGCTATATTTAGATTTGTTATATATCACAAACATGTTGGATCCAAAAATAGAACAGATTTCAAACATTAGCAAGCTATTTTTGATTTTTCTATCACAGATATTGATATTTCACCCAAAAAAACCAAAAATTTCCCCCCTGGGGTGATTTTTTAAAGGTGAGCAGAATGCAAGCAAAAGTAGGCAAAGGACATTGCACATCAATTGGCAAATGGTGTGCAAGGTAATTGCACACCTCGTAGGGCTAGGACTACATCTATGGCTGCCGGTTTACCCGATCTCTCCTTATCGTCCTCTCCTAAGTTCGTGTTTGTAGCTACGCCGGCCAGGTTGCTGCTAATTCCCACAGTGTCCACCTTTGCGCAACCCTATTCGTAGGGATTCGATTACGCAGTGGGTTTAGTATCAACAACAAGCGGATCCCGGCGAACGTAGACCTATTCGGTTTGCGTACTGGTGTGGAGACCCTGTCACAGGTCTGATTCTGAAAAGCTAAGGAAGGATCTGAATACGTGAGTGTCTGCTTACGCCCTGGAAAACCACGAGCGCAGACAACCCAACTCTCTTGGAAAGCCACAGAGAGGAGTAAGCTGATCCTTTCTGAAGGAGAAAGATCTGTCAGCTTCTAAGGGAGACACGAGCTCCCAGGGTAAGTTCTAACTGGAACTGACCTAGATCCTTTTGCACGGATTTCTTCAGTGAACTTGGGTCGAGTCGTGAGTACGATGCTCGAGTTACAAGTCAAGAAAAGAATAACAGTGTAGAGAAAAGATGTATTGTTTGTTCTTTACAGGAAAGTTATACTGAGCATGACTAATCGTGACTATCGTGACTAAATGTGACCGAATGACTCTGAAGTTCAAAGAAGAGAAATAAAAGCTCCTGCGCTGTTGGATGGGAAATATAATCCTAAGAGGGAGTGCCGTGGTACTGACCCCTCACACCACCAGCCGATGGAGCTTCGCATAACGTTGTGCCACCAAATGCTCCGAACCTGCAAGGGCAAGCTCCATCAGCACAATCATATGGTCAAGCTCCTGCACCCCACACACAGTCATGGCGCCACTCCCTCATCTGACAATTGCCCACCCAATCATTCCAAAGGAGCTAGACCCAGAGGACATTATCAAGGACAATACGGTGAGCCAACAGCTCATACTGATGATAAGGCTTGGGGGAAAGATTAGTGACTGTATGTACTTGTTGGTGTGGTTTGGCGGTCGCTGTTGATATTCCCGCTCCTTTCACTTACCAGTACATGCTCCTTTTACATTATTGCCTCTCATATCTTGGACTCTCATTTTGTTAGTTTGGCTGCTGTATGTTTTTTCAATACAATTTTGTTCAGTGTCAGACAACACCTAAAGTGCCAAACTAGAAAGATGGCAAACACTAGAACCTCAGCTTGGGGATTGTTAGCAACTGCTGGAAGTGACACTGTCTCAGCAGACACAAGCGGCACTTCCACTTGCAAAATCTATTCGACTGCACATGCGTTGACGGTGGCAAGTTCAGGCAGTGTGAATTTTGCCATGGACACTGACTATCTATAGGCAGATCTGCTGTGATCCGGTTCCAGATTTGGATTTGAGTGGTGGCCATCACCCCCAATTTACCTTTAAGGCCCATTTCACACATCAAAAGAAGGGGCCTTAAAGGTAAATTGCCACTCTGAACCGTCATGCCTGGGGTGGGCCGCCTGACGACGCATGCTGAGTATGTGGTGGGCGGTAAGTATTGGAGAGTGTGATGTGACCTTTGGATGACAACAAAGGAAGGTGATGTCGGGGGAGTGCTGGGCATGGGGGTATTTGGAGGTGGTGATGTGGGGCCTCCATTTCGATGTGAAGGAAGTTGTCCATGGGTGATAGGATGGGTAACGCAATTTCGAGGTATGTGGATTCACACCACCACAGGCACCGCCTTTTGACATACCAGTGGGCCTTGAAGGGCCCTTCTTTTGATAGGGTGTAATGGGCCTTTGAGGTCCCGCCGACTTGCCATATATATCATTCATTCGATTGAGATCTTACGCTTTTAGCTTCTGCGACCGCCCTGGCACTTTGGCACTGCCATTGTCAGTTGCACTCGCCATCGTTGTTGGTTGCACTCGCTACGCCGAGCAGTCAATAGCTCTGTTTTGAATGTTTATATTTGAATGTTTGAACCCTCACTCCTCCATGTTAGGGTTTGAAATTCTCACTAAAATACAAATGGCCCATGAGATGATATACTGAAATGATGAAACAATGCTATGGAGAAGAGATGGTACACACAACACCCAAGCTCTATATGTTAATGATGTTCCATTGTGAGGGAGAGGATGTGATATGCAGACAGATGGCCCAGATGAGAGTGTCAGATAAGATTAGGGATATTGTGCTGGAACGAGCCTTGGATATCCACGTTGCGAAGAGTGGCACTAGAGAGGGGCAGCATGACATTGTGGGAGCCCATGCCAATGAGCATGACCTTGCCACTGGCAATTGCGGCCTGTTAGAGAGGGTTCAACGTTCTGGCAGTAACCTGAATGAAAAAAAAACAGCGAGGGAAGAATGAGATCACAAGATCAGGGAACTTACATGGACTGAGGTCTGGATGGCTGGTTCAGCACCTGTGCATTCAAAAACAACATCAAAGCTGTCCTTCACCTCGAATGTGGAGAGAACCGACTGTGCAGTCTCCTTTGCACAACAGAGTTGTTCTTCTGAAGTCTTGGCTTTGTCAGACATAGACATGAGAGGCAAAGCTGTTTTCTTTTGCGAAGTCGAGTCGTGTTTGATTGATGTTGATGACAACAATGTGAAATGCACCCAGTGATTTGGCGGCGGCACAAGCAAGAAGGCCAATGGCGCCAACACCGAAGAGAATGACGGTTTGACCAGTGGTAAGATTCATGCAGCAGGTAGTGTGGATGAGGACAGACAGGGGTTCTGCGATTGCAGCTTGCTCAGAAGTGCAAGAATCTGGCAGACTGATGGGTGAGAGCATTGGTCAGAAACATCAGCAGGCGATTGGATGTAATACGTACTGGTGCAAAACATAGGCAGGGTGGTTCATAGGTGTTTGGAGGGTACCATCCATGTGAGGATGGCAGCACTACTGCAGAAGTGCAAATTTAGGCCATGCATGAGAGTAAAAGGTCATAGGAGACCACTTGTGGATGCGTGAGCTTCAGTGAGAGCTCGGCATTTTGGTGAGGTCTTTACCTTGCCCGGGTTAATCCATATGGAATCCATCAGCAATTCCATGTGGAATCCATGGAATGAATGTTGGCTGGGACAACAGCCAATTTATTGTTCCATGGACATCATGGATTCCATATGGAATGATCATGGAATGGTCATGGAATGGTCAATTCCACATGGAATCCATCACTATTCCACATGGATTCCACTGAATTCCATATGGAATTTATGCATATCCACCATGGAATCCATGGACAAGTCCATATGGAATCCATGGATAAGTCCACATGGATTCCATGGAACAAGTCCATATGGATTCCATGGAAACCATTAGAATACATACAAGCATTACTAGAAACTATTGAATAGAAACTCAGTAGCATTTGTAGTGTCCTTACTATATTAAAAATAAAAATTTTAAAGTTGCATTCTCGAAGGATTGAACTTGAGACCACAGGGATGCAAACAGCGCTAAAGCCAACTGGACCAAACCGGCTTTGTTAGATATAGAACCATGGGAAAATATATCACACCCTCACAGCCTGTTGCGTCCCAAACGTGGTAACTATGACTGAAGCGTTGCCACGTCACTTCTTTCTTACCACAACCACGACCATCAACGACCACGACCATCAACCAACCACTACCACCTCGACTCCATGCCACCCCGTACCCGTGCCGACGACAAGGCCTCGCGCAGCGGCCACGTACGCGCCCATTCGCCTGTCCGAAAGCGAGGACCGTCCAACGCGGGCGACCAGGCAAGCAAGCACCAGAAGAAATGTCAGGAGGACCCTGACGACATGCCCGCACAGCCCGAAGCAACGCAGGAGGAGGCGAGAGGAGCAAAAACGGGGAAGAAGAGAGGGGGGAAGATGAAGAAGGGGAAGAAAACGAGGTGCGTACCCCATCCACGTCGATCACCCCCCATCGATAACGCTGATGGGCCCCGATTACAGGAAAACGAGCGCCGACAAGGCTGCTGAGGATGCCAGCCAGCCATCTCCCACCAAACTCACCCCGTAAGCAGCCTCCCCCCCCTTTTTTATATTTTTTTCTAATACTACTAACATCTGCAGGGCCGAGCGAAAGCTCGTCGCCAGCGGCATCACCATTGCCCCCCCGGAACAAATCCGGGATCCCAAAGCATCCCACATGCCGCCCCCGCCAACCATTGTTAGCGCCCGAGAGCGTCGTCACGACGACAATGCCCCCATGAAGGACCCACGCATGGACGACAAGGACCACAGTGGCAACAGCTCGGAAACGAGCAGTGAGGACCATGGTGGTGCCCACGACGACGCCAGCAGTACCAGCCAGGAGGACGACGATAACAGAGACGACGACAACGGGGACGATGATAACGGGGACGACAACAGCGATGGGGACGACAACAAAGTCGACGCCCCCACCAACGCTCACAGCAGCAACGACAGCATGGACGGCAATGGAGACAGTGGGGACGACCGCACCAGCAAGAAAGAAGACAAAGGTGACGCCAACGCCAGCGACGACGATGACGACACCAGCGACGATGACGCCAACAACAACAACGCCAACGCCAACGACAATGACGCCAGCGACGACGACGCCAATGCCAATGCCAATACCAACACCCCGCGCGACAACACCAGCCACCTCAATGCCAACGAAGACGACGCCAACGCGAACCACACCAACACCAACATCAATGCAGGCAACACCAACGCCAACCCCGACACCTGCGCCAACCCCGACCACAACAACGACGTCAGCGCCAACACTGACACCCTCCACACTAGGGCCGTGGGCAACGACAAGGCCCCCAGCCCAGCTTCTGGTTCTGAACATGCCCGAGGCAGTGAACAGCTCACCACTGACCTCGAGATGTTGGAACCAGGCCCAGGTATATACATTCCCTTAATTTTGTACTTTAATTTATACATATGTATAATAGTTACCTCTCTCCCTGCCCCTGCTGCTGATCAGGGTAATATAAATTATTCAATTTTCTATCTTCTAATTTCTGACTTGCTTATATTTTAGATGTTGATATGGAATTAGAAGGGAGCCCACCAGCACTTGGGTCTTCACGCACAACAGGGGGTTTTTTACGTGGAAGGGCATTGGGAAACACCTTAAACCATGCCGATTTTCATAAGGTTCATTCTGGTGAACATTTTTTTACAGGCAGTTCTCAAGTGGACTACAAGATTTTTGCTTATCTGGTCTACAAAGACCCTGTTGAACTTAATGTAATTCCTGATCCTTTACTTCCTGCCAACACCATCTTTCGTATCTCTACTGTTCCTCCTTTGGAATCTGGGGTCGTTTTAAAGAAAGTAGCTAATCGGCTTGAGAGTGTCAAAGGTGGGTGAAGCCAAATATTCAACACTTTCAATTTACTGATGATTTTAAAGCTGCTCATGTTTTTTTGCAATCTAACTTGTCTGGTACTTGGCAGTGGAATCTCATGGGTCACTATGACAATGCTTTGTTGGATAATGAAAGCCTTGAAGTCAATAACAACAATGAATGTCATATTTTATTTGTGAGTTTTATTATTGGTATTTATTGTTTTCATTTTCTTATTTTACATTTAAAGTGCCTTCCAAACAACTCTTTATTCTCTCTGGGATCTTCTTACCCCCCTTCCACTCACATCTCTAGTTCAATGTCTCGCTCTGCAGTATCTGAGTCTCGTTCTGGGTCCATGTCTCGCTATGCATTCTCTGAATCTCATTCCCATCCTGATACTTCTCGTTCTCGTCCTGATACTCCCATGGACGTTTCTGTGCCATCTGGTGCTAAACGCACTATTGATGAGAATCTGCTCTGTAGACTTAAAACAGCTGGGTTGCAGATCAATGAATCTCTGTGCTATGATACAAGCCCTGGTCTTCAGGTTATGTATCAACGTTACATACACATCCATAAGATTCAGGCTCAGGTTGCTGGCATGATTGCTGAGTGCAAGTGGCCAGCAGATGTTGGCAAGTATCCAAATAAGACTGAAATCATTGGTCTTTTTGTGGCCAAAACTACCTGGCACAATTCTTATGCCAAACTCTTTCCCACTGCTGAGGGCTATGAAGATATGCTGGCTTGGCTGGAGGGTGATCCCAACTCTAAATCAGACCTTGAGCTTTGGGGTGTCACAAAGTTGAAGTACACTCTGGTAGACTTGGAGGAATGGCTTAAAAAGCAGAAAGGCAAGAAAGTAGTCAAGTCCATGACGAAATCTGCTGCCAAGCCTGCTAAGGGTGCAAAGGAGAAGGAAAAGAAGCAAGGGTCAGGGTCAGGTGTTGGGAAGGGAGACCAAACAGAGTTGAAGCAGAAAGAAGTGGCCACAGAGCAGGTTGATAATAAGAAAAGGAGCCACAAGAAGAAAAAGGTTGCTGCTAGTGGGTAGGTAGATTTTGGACTCATCTCAATGTTTTTTTTTTGTATTTGTATAAGTGTGTTCACAAGTGTTCTCTTTTTTTTCTTTAGTGGTCATTACTGGATACTTCTAGTTCACTGTCTGACTTTGGCAATTCTGCACTTGTTTATGGTTCTAAAAATGCTTGGTCCTTCTTTGATGGTTCTGATGTTTCTGTGCCCTGGTGCCAATGCTATGCAAAATGAACAAGCATTTCCAGATATCTCATTCAAAGTGTTCAATGAGTTTATCACACAGAATTTCAGTTCAAAAATCACACTTGCAACTGTGTTGATGCTGTTGTTTAGCACAGTTGAAAACACAGATTTATTGAATCTCCATCGACGTCAGCAAAATCCCCAGCTTTCAGATGAAAAACGAGTAAATCTGAGCTCATGGATCAAATCACTGGCTCGTGAAGTTGAAAAGCAGACTCCAAAACCAAAATTTAAAACTTTGTTTAAACAATCAGAAAATTTGAAATCACTTCCTGACAACCAAATTATAACCAGCATTGGAACAAAGCTCAATAACTTTGCTGATTTATTGGGTCTTAATTCCTTTGGAAGTGATGGAAGGCCAATTCAAAGACTTCAACCAATTTCAAAAAAGGAAATTCAAGCAATCATGATAATTTGCCCACCATCAAATGTTTGTTCTGATGTTAAATGTCGAGGACGTGCCATTTTGCAACACTCAGATCCTAATGAAATTGCCACAACAACTCTTATTAAAGGTTCTGAAATCTTTAAAGATGTTGCTATTCTGAGTGGAAAATGTTCTAGTTGCAAAACTCACTATTTTGCTGATCATGAAAATTACCCTCAAGTTGGAGGCTCTCGGAGACGGGTATATCTTAATAATGCAAAATATTTGAAAGTTGGAAAATCTCTACATGTTGACCGAACATTTTCAAATGCCGTTGTTAATGGAACATACAGCTTTCATGCATCAGTGGCTGCTTATGCTGAGTTCTGGACCAACAGCTATGGAAAACAAGGCTCACTCAAACTTGAAAGACGTCAAATTTGGCAGGCATTTGTTCATGAAACAGTTCGTACCATTGCTCAAGCTTCTGGGGTCACATTTGAAACCAATGATAATCCATCAATTGATGACTTCACTCATGATGCATTTGCTATTCTTGGTGAAGGTGGTGCTATGAGGCTGTCTGACAAACACACCTGCTCTGAGTGTACTCAAGAACGCAAGGCAGTTGCAGATTTTCTACCTGCTGCCAATGATGCAGCAGCTGTCCTTGGTGTTGATGAAAATCAAGCTGTACCTCAATTAGATGCTGCAGCTGCTGAAGAACTGCAAAATTTGGCAGAATCAGATGACCCAATGGATGTTGATACTGTAAATCAACCAGCTATGGTGAACATGGTTGTAATAGATGGCATTGTTATGGGACCAACCCATTGTGCATTTGATAATTGTACAAGACCTCTTACAAATGCTTGTGGAAAGGGAGAATCATTTTGTCAGACCCATGAAAGAGAATTTCGTAATCGTTGTCGTGTTAAAGATTGTCAAAATAACAAGATTAACGGAACTCAAGCTTGTCATGAACATCGCAATGACTGGCATCGATATGGACAGTCTCAATCAAAGTCAAGCTTGGCTGGTGTACGACGAATGCTAAATCAACCAAATGAAAATCTTGCCTGGAATCCAGAAGTTCCCAGGGATGTTCAACCTCATGATGAGGAAGCTCCTGAAGTGGAAAATAAAAACTATTTCAGTCCAAAGCGTTATTATTGTGTGGAAACAATTGTTGCACCTTGTGGTGTTGTCATTGCATGGGTCAAATTTGCAAAAGCTGAATCACCAACAAACATTCTAAAGTTTATGGAAGATACATTTCCAGATGAAAGTACAAGACCAGATTATATATGCATTGATAAGGCATGTTTGGTTCTTAGAACAAGCATTCAAAATGGAAGCTGGGATGAATGGTGCAAGACTACCCGACTTATGGTTGATGCATATCATTACATCAATCATCGCACTACAGATATGATCTGCCGAAAATATTGCAACCCTGCTCCTCTTGATGGATCAGCACCTAATTTGGTTATTGAAGCAGAGACAAAAGATGGGGAAAAATATTTGAAACGAGCATTCAATACTCAAGCATGTGAACAATTGAATGGGTGGATTGGGGGATTTGATTCTATTTTGAAAAGGATGACTGTTGACAATTTCAACTGGTTTTTGCATGCAATGTTGTTTTATCATACCCGATATGTTCTTGAGAAGATAAAAAAGAGGGAAGAAAAGATGAAAGAAGGGGATAATGGAGATGGTGATGATAGTGATGATGATGGTGGTAGTGATAATGATGTATAATTTTAGTAGATAAAAGCTCAAATTTTTGTACTATGTCAATCAATACAACAACAGACAATTTTAAGTGTAAGATGTTTATTCCACAAAGTCATTCCATATGGATTCCATATGGAGTCCATGTGGATTCCACTCTGTAAACAGTGTAAGATAAGTGTGGAATTATGATTCCATGAACTCATTCCATATGGAAAGTCCATGGAATCCACCCACCAAAAGTATGGAATCCATCAGGAAAGTCCATGGAATCCATCAGGAAAGTCATGGAATCCATGTGGAAAAAGTATGGAATCCATATGGAAAAACCATGGAATCCATCCCCCATTCCATGGAATCCATCCACCAAAAGTATGGAATCCATCCCCCATTCCATGGAATCCATCCACCATTCCATGGAATCCATCCCCCCATTCCATGGAATCCACCTGGAATTTCTGCAGTCCACCCCCCATTCCATGCATTCCATATGGAATAACCTGGGCAGGGTAAAGTACTGATTTTGGTCAGGATGGTAAAATTTGAGAGTGTCGTTCTGAGGAGGTCATATTTATAAAATATAAAAGCAGGAGTGAGCGTGCACAGTTCTCTTACCTCAGAAAGGGTTGCTAGGGTTGAAAGAATGAAAATCGACAAGTAAGCCCGCCTGGTATTGGTGAAGCAGGGACAGTTGAGAGCCTTGAAGGCTGCTCTCCCCTAAGCCTGCAATAGTTGATGGTCGATGAGACAATATGATGTATTCCACCATTGCGTTTGATGGTTAAGACTAGAGGCAGCGACTCGAGAATGGTATTGATACTCTCATAATGGCGAGGTGGCAGCAAAAGCATCTGCAGGTGAAATGGAGATGAGTCTTGGATGTGTGGAAATGGAACAAGAGCCATTTTCCCCTCACATATGCATGTCCTTGGACTCCCAGGTCATATCCACACTCCCTCAAAGACTCTTTCGCTCACTTTATAGTATGCAGGTGTGCTTGAGTGACCGGTTGGGCCTGGAGGGAGTTGGCAAGCTAGTGTTGAAATTTGCGCTTAAAGATCCTCATTTTGGAGAGAGTTTGTGAGTGTGTTGGAGGTGAGTGAGTGAGAGCGCATTGGATTGAGGTTGTGAGTTAGAGTGAGTAGTGGGTGGATTGCTTGGGACATTTGTGCTTCATTGTAGAGAGGAAGTGAAGTAAGTGTAAGTAGCTAAACAAGGGAGTAATGTTGCTCACTGTCTGATTTTTAATCACACTTTCCCTTGACAGTAAAACTGTAAGATAAAACCGCGAATATACTCCACAGCCACATGGAATGCCAATGCGGAGTTTTTTTTGGCCTCAGAGAGGCAAGGTAGTGTTACTGAGGGACAATGAACATGTTGTGGAACTGCAGACATCGGAATCCGGATGCTGGTTCCTGGATGTCACCTGACATGTTCAAGTTACCCAACATTTAACATTTAACCATGACGTTCTTCAATAGCTCATGCTATTCCTTCCCCTCTGAACCATCAATGATGACAAGCATGCTGATAGTGAAGAACAACAGGCAGGCGTTGCCACGATATATCGTCAGCACCATCACTGCAGACGAACTGGGGCAAGACAACAAGTGGGATGGGGAAAAATGTGGCTGGGATTGTGGGTGCATCATTTGGTGAAGTGATGGTCTGGTTTTCAAATCGGATGGAGACATTTTTGTTTTTGATGATGCTATTCACTGTACCTAAATTTTCATAAGTGAGCTTTCCGTGTCCAACTCTGAGTAGGCAAAAGTGACCTGCACATTCAGATACCAAGACATGTCGATGATCACCCATCTCCTACTCACAAGCCATCTGAATCTTAAGAAGGCTCTTGTTATCGGTGGTGGCGATGGAGGATTATGAAGCACGATACCGTTGTACAAGTTGTGCTATGCAATATCGATGAGGTCAGTTGCTGATCTCCACTTCATGATAATTTTACTCAATATTCTCTTTGCCAGGCTATGGTGCAAGTGTCGAAGTGTTGAGGCAATACCTCCTGCACATATCTTACCTCCTCGGTGACTGTCTTCATTGGTGACAGTTCCACTAACGCCAGGATGTGATACGACGCACAATGATTGGGTAGTGCTGCTATGAAAGCTGGCATACAGAATTTTATCGAGGCTCAGTTTGACGCGCTTGGTGATTGGTTTCCCTCTGCCAACACATTGTGAGGTGGGAAGAAGATGTGTTATTATCTCACAGTGTGCTCACCCTTCATCCATAGATCTACAATCAAACCAGCAAATACAATGGCTTTCTACCTCCTTCCCATCACTGAGAGTGTCACCTTGAAATCAGAATTCAAGGCTGAGAACATCATTGTCTTCCAGTCCGCGAAACTGGACATACGTCCCAAGGGTTTTGATAAAACCCACATCAATATCACCAGTGCTGATGGAGATGTCCTTCTCACGTTCGCCATCTGTCGCTCACAGAACACCATCGGCATATGGCGGGGGCTGCACTGTGGTTACAACAACACCTCCTTCCGCCTCCAGGGGGTCAGGTGCGCAGAGTCAGGGTGGAAGCCACCCCACCTACGCAAACGTCGCTCAAGCATCACGCTGGCAGCCTCACTGATGAACACTATTTGATCTCCAGCTTGTACGGCAGGGGCTGCACTGCAGTTACAACAACACCTCCCTCCGCCTCCAGGGGGGTTAGGTGCATGGAGTCAGAGTGGAAGCCTTGTCCAGGCAGAGAACATGAACTTGACATTGTTGGTGGGAATGGTATGCGGAACATGGCTTGAGAAAATACGTGTCTTGTAGGACGGCTGAGGAGTGGGAGGGTTGGTGGTCTTTTGAGGTACTTTGTTGTTCTCTTTGTAGTAGGTTTGCTAATAAAATTTGATGAACATTTTGCAGATCACGGCAAGGCATATGCAAACTCACCGCTTGGGACATTCCAGCAGCCATACCATGCCCCTCCCCGCATTACCTCAAGCAGGACAATGTATGGTGTTCGCCTCTGCTCTGCAAGTTCAAGTCTAAGTGTTGCCCCTCGGTCTCCTAAGCCGCACATGAGGGGGCTCTCCATCGTACAGAGTGAGGATTAATGAGGAGATGAAGGAGAATTGGTTGGTGCGTATGGATGTACCTATTTATCAATCTCTGCATCCCTTGACCCCATCTCTGGACAGTCGTTAATGAATGCGAATAGAGAGGTCTTAGCAGTGCCCCCCCTATTCCTGCAGGAATCCGGTCATTCCGGTGGAATTCCGGTGGATTCCAGTGGAATGGAATTTAGCAGAAGGCCCTGCTAAATTATTCATTCCGGTGTTTTCCATTCCAGTGGAATTCCGGTGGATTCCGGAATTTACACCGGAATGTTCCCCGGAATGGTCTTCCCCGGAATGGGCAGGAATGGTGTTCCCCGGAGTGGGCAGGAATGGAAATCCTGTTTATTTTGTTTATTTGTTATGTATTATAGTTTATTTATTTTCGATGAATAACAAACAATGCTTGTTTGGCAAACAATGCTCACCAAACATACTCTCTCCTTCCACCACCACCACCACCATGCTCGTCACCACCGCCAACGCCACGCCATCGCCGTCACCCGTAGCCACCACCGCCCACGTCACTCGTCAATTACCCATGGCCACGACGACCACCAAAATCAACCACAACACCATTCAACGACAACGCGGCGACGCCACGTCACGAAACAACGAGCACCAGAACCCACGAAAACACCCAACGCCCACGAAAACAACGCCCCCGGACACAAAACAACACCCAACGGAGACAAAACAACGCCCACCACCCACGTACACCACCAGCGCCCACGAGAACCATACCCCGCCCACGAAAACACCCCACCGCCCACCGAAAAACACGAGCGCCCACCGAAAAACATGCGCCGCCTACCGAAAAACACGCACCGCCCACACGACACACGACGGCACCACGCCGCCTACCAAAACCACCACGTCCACACCAACGCCACCCACGACGACGCCCCCAATGGCAACCAGCGCCCACGACGACGGCGACGACAACGCCCACGAATAACGCAAAAACACGGACACACGACGAAAACGCGAACACGCGACGACGACGACGAAATGCGACACAACGATGGGACGCCAACGCGGGACGACGATGGAGGTCCCAGCCACACTCCCTCTCCCCTCCACCATTCCCTCTCTCCCTTCCTCCTTCCCCCTTTCCTCGTCCCTCCCCCTTGCTCCCTTCCCCCTTGCTCCACCATTCCCTCCCCCCTTTCCTCCCTCCCCCCTTTCCTCCCTCCCCCCTTTCCTCCCTCCCCCCTTTCCTCCCTCCCCCCTTTCCTCCCTCCCCCTTCCTTCCTTCCCTCTTTCTTGTCCTTCCCCCTTCCTCCCTCCCCTCCCTTGTTCTTCCCTCTTCCTTGTCCCTCCCAAAAATATAAATACACCCCCACCTTGTCCCTCCCCTACCCCCTCCCTTTAAGATAAACTGTGTAGTGTGTAGTAATACATTTCAAATACATTCCCACCTTGTCCCTCACCCCCTCCCTTTAAGATAAACTGTGTAGTGTGTGTAGTAATACATTTCAAATACATTACAACTCAATCTATGACTTCTACATGTGAATTTTATAAGGGAATATGAGTGCCAAGTCATCAGGATAAGGGGAGTTGAAAAAAACTTACTCTGCTTGATTCCAGTCCTATTCCAGTGGAATTCCAGTGGGATGCTGTGGATTCCACTGGAATGACTCTATTCCTGCAGGGTTCCCCTGGATTCCACTGGAATTCCTCTGGATTCCTCTGGAATTCCTCTGGAATGACTCTATTCCTGCAGGATTCCCCTGGAATTCCACTGGAATGACCCCATTCCTGCAGGATTCCTGCAGGAATAGGTGGGGCACTGTAAAGTACTGCGAATAGATATAAGAATGAAGAATACCGCCCCTTATGCGTCCAAGCTGCCATGGAGATTGTCAAATCGCAGGTCCTCAATTTCTTGTCTGTTTTCTTGTGGCCATTTCATCTATTCACCTTATATTCCTTTTAGTGCCTCCCCCCACAGCACCCACCGCCCCAAGCCATTCATCAACCCCACCCTACTGCTGATGGAATGACTGGCAACAGCGGACCGAGAAGCTCACAACCTTCGCACCCACCAATTACCCACCGCTCCATGCATACAGCTGCAGCTCCATCCCCCCTCATGCAGGGTTCTACTCACCTCAAACGCAATATGGTAGGCCAACACCCAGCAGTTCAGGAACTCGTGCTGAGGATGGTACAGGAGGAAAAGAGTAATTATTGTCACTGTTCTACCATCGCAGTCACGAGCTTTGTTGTAGTACATTTCTGACTCAAATCACAGCTCCCAGTAAACAATCAGGACTCTCGTTTTGTTAGTTTACTCCTGTATGTTTGTCCTACAAAATTTATTCAGTGTCAGAAGACAAATGCCTGAAGTGCAAGGGGCACTTCCACTGGCAATATCTGTTCAACTGCGTGCATCGACAGTGGCAAGTGCTAGCGTGCACTTTGCCATGGACACTGACTAGTGACTATTTATATGCAGATCCTCTGCGATCCGCTTCCAGATTTGGATTTGAGTGGTGGCTGTCACCTCCAATTTACCTTTAAGGCCCATTTCACACATCAAAAGAAGGGGCCTTGAAGGTAAATTGCCACTCTGAACCATCACGCCTGGGATGATTCACACCATTTTTGTAGCTTTCACTGACAACACAAGTTTAGACCATCGACACTTGCAAGATACTGGTATTCAGTGCGATTGCTCTGAATATCACGAGGTGACCCTCCCGCTCCGCTTCTTTATAAACATGTTCTCAAGTTCCTCCCCTCCAGTGATTGCATATGTTGCTTCCAATGTGCATTGTTAATTCACTCTAATACAATCATTGACTTAACTACCCCATTTCAAGGAACATTTTGAGTCTACGAGAGTGATGAGGGAGATGACGATATCATTACTGTCTTTGCCAGCACAAATGTGGGCGCAGGCAGCTAAAGATCACGAGAAGTGTAGGCTATATTTAGTACTGTGCAGGCGCAACCATATTTAGATGAATCTTCCTGTATGCATATCCCAATTGAGATTGTGGCGACATTCTATATTCATTCAAATCCATGTGTAATTGGCTTGCAAGTTGCAACCTGATAAAATATATACATTTCTGATGCCTATTGGCAATGCATGCAATTATTGTGTAATATTACAATGCCGCTACTATACTATGACAATGTATCTTGTAAAATATCCCTCAGCGATGTAAGCAGTGATAACTGATTGTGCTCATTGTAAGGTCGTTGCAAGCCCTTTTGATCTTTGTTGTCTGGTGGCAACTGAATCCAAGGTGATCAAAATAGTCACGGGTTTTTGCTGATGTTGGTATTTGGTTGACCACATTACATAAGGAAATTCGGTAAGGTAACAGAGAGCCCGATTTCACTCACAAGTTGCACTCAGGTGAAAAAAAGGACAACAGAGAAGGAGCATGGGAGGGGTGCAAGTTTTTTTTTTCGAGGCCAACCACCTCAGTAAGCAACTTGAAAACACCTCCACTCAGTTCCATTGAGGTGTATGTGTGTGTTACGTTGATGAGATGCCCATCAGATAGAGGCACAGCTGAAATACAAATGAGATAAAGACTGTAAGAGTCAATGAATACATGCACCAGGCACATACCAGGCAGGCAAGGTTCATTTCTGACAGCATTTCCCAATGGTCTGGCTGTGCCAAGGGGGTCCAAGGATTTGAATGCCAGACCAGGGGGTCCAGGGGGGGGGGAGGCATCCAAGGGCTTAAAAAATTTTACTCAGTTAGATTAAAATTCTATATTTGAAGCCCAATGGCAATGGGCCATCAAGACAGACATTCAGCTTCACTTGGAGCAGGATTAAACTATTTGGCAACCCCCCCTCCTTGTAGCAACCCTCGACATTTCATGCATTTCATGACTTTTCGGCAGGGGATTATGCCAGAGATTACTACTTGGCCAACTACAAGCCAAGGCCTCATGTCATGTGGTCTGGAAATATGCACATGTGTCAGTGTACTGTCCCATTTCAATCAATTCGGCAGTCATGCATCACAGTGCCCTCCAAAATGCTGAAATGTCACGCTTGTCACAGACATTTTCGTGGTGTGCCGAATTCCTCTGGCAATAATATCACCAATATAGAAAAATTTTCGTTGCCTGCAGCGCCAGACTGCTGAAAATTCGGGCACATCACGCCAACTTTGGGAAGTAGCCGAAACCAAAATTTCGGCAGGTCCGTCACACATCACAGGCCCTGCCGAATTGATTGAAATGGCACAGTATAAGACATTCTGAATGCTGTAGTTTTTAAACAAAAAGAATTTACAGTAGTACATTGAGATCCTCTTTGCAAATCCACCTAGTTCAATAGGAATGGTGCACTATTCCTCAAATGACACTGCTCACATTTTTGTCCATGCTAATTTCAAATAGGAGGCAATCCATTGTGCAACAACACACCTGACCTCCTGCCAACCAATAGCAGAGTTTCAGGTGCTAAAATACAGTAAGTGTCTATATAAGTGGCATGTGGTCCAGCTTTTTTGCTCAAGAACAATGTCTTTTTCCACTTATGCATCACCTCAGCCACATCTAGCCTTCTCTAATGAGTTCTTTGAATCTCTCAAAATTCATCAAATACCTGATCTTTCATACCCTTCAATGGCAGAACCTGGCTCTGTCTTTTTTAATGCACTTTTTGAGGATTCTCCCACCTCTGCTTCAGCCACAATTGTCACACCCAATGAGGTCTTGCCACACTTTTCTGACTTACAACCAATTACAAAAGAAATGGAAAAAAGCTTTGAGGTTGGAATGCAGTCAGCTTCATGGGGAAGGGCCATTTTGGACATTACACATTTTCCAAGGCAAGATACTTTAATTTGACTTCAAGTGGAGATACTGATTGATGGCTTTCAAGATCAATTTAATACAGAATATCAGCAATTACCTGCCAGCTGTTCAGGAGTACCAGCATCTCCTTACCCATTAGAAACTGCCTCAATTTGAAGTGCTTGGTCCTGCTCTTGAAGCATTCCGGAATCAATTTTTTTGTGCCCGCTTACAAGGACTTTCCATCACCTGTGATTGCCCACTTTATAAGACATTTTTAACACCCTTGCTGAACTCACATATTTCTGTCAAGCTTTCCACCAAAGAGGTTTAACTTCAGCTGGAGCAGCAACAGGATTGCTTTTCCATCATCCTCCAGAATCCCTCATTCTTCTGACAACCTTTCTGATTAATGCCTGTGATGTGTTTCAAAGTTCCACAATGCCGATTTATACCAAAGAAATTCTTGCATTGTGGGAGCACATCCAGACTACCACTGTTTGCATCATTGCCATGAGTTTGGTTGCAGACAATCATTTTACTGCCCTCATTTATTGCCCAGGGTCTGTCAGTATTGAATATGGAGACCCTATGCACCAGCCACCAGGAGATATCATCCCAGTCCTCCAATGGGTATTTCATGGATTATTTAAGACATCAATCTCTGAAATCACCTTTGGTTTCATTCCGAAGCAAGGGCCTGGCAATGGTGAAGGCAGTTGTGGGGTCATTGCACACAACTTCATTGAAATCACAGTTGACACACACTCAAACAGGGTCCAGTGTTGAAATGGACCCAAATCTGCATTATTCAGAAATGTGGTTCTTCATGATTCAATTAGCTTTCACTATGCTTCAAGTCAAAGTGCTGGAGACTTTTTGGATTGGACTTTGCCAGTTTTGACTCCTGGTGGGCTTGAAAAAGGACAGGTCAATATTTTGACAAGCTCTGGATTCAATGATTTCAACAACTTTAGCCCCAATGTCAGTTACTTCTCCCAATTCATCAACCTGTTAACCTGTCAAAAGTGCCAACTGTCAATAAATTACTGTCAATACCACAATTTCTTTTGCCACCATTTACTTTAAGTGCCACTGCCTACTCTGTGTCTGCTCCCCTAGTCAAAAAAGTCACATCAGGCAATCCCATCATGTTCTTGCCTCCACATCCTGGCCAGAAATGATGCCAAAATAGCCTTAACAGTCCACCAAACATGGTGTGAGCCAATCAATAAAAACTGCAGTACTTGACACTCCCACTGTTTGTCCAACGGAATCCAATGGACTTTCAGTGGTCCCTGCCATTTCCGATGGACTCAGCGGATTGTCCATCAGAGTCTGCTGGACATGACTGGATTCCACTGCTAGTCCAGGCAAAGTCTGGTGAAAGTCCACTCAAACCACTTAAAAGCAAGAAATGGTTGGACTGGCTGGAATCCTGTGTCTGTTGGACTTCCAATGGAAACAGAGGCAGAAGCAGAAAAATTGCAAAGTTGTCAGTCCACTTGACTTCCAATGGACTTCTAAGTAAAAAAGATACTAAGTGTTCAGTCTATAAATAAATCTAAGTTAAACCCTTATGCTGCTAAGTTAATCCTCAGAATTCCTTCAGTTCAGACACTAAGATTTCAAGAGACAAGAGACAAGGAAAATTGAAGTATATTTGATAACTACATAGGTTTATTTTACTATATTCTATGTCTCAGAGAGGGGGGAGTGGTGATCAGGAAGGAAGGGAGGAGGGAGTGGTGAGCAGAAAGGGAGGGGGGAGGGAGTGGTGAGTAATGGAGGGGGGAAGGGAGTGGTGCGGAGTAAGGCAGGGAGAGGGAGTGGTGAGGGGAGGGAGGGGAGGGAGTGGGGGAAAGTGATAAGGAGGGAGTAGTGAAGGGGAGAGGGAGTGGTGGGAAGGGAGTGGTAGAGGGGAGAGTGGTGGGAAGGGAGTGGAGGAGGGGGGAGGGAATGGTGGGGAGGGAGTGGTGGTGCTGGGCCCTCATCGCTGTTCACACATGGTGGTGTTGGGCCCTCGTCCGTTGTTATTCTGTGTTGGCATTGTCGCACGTTGTTGACGTGTCATCGTGTCATGTCATGTCATTGTCGCATGTTGTTGATGTGTTGTTGTGTCATGTCATGTCATTGTTGCATGTTGTTGATGTGTCGTCATGTCATGTCATGTCATTGTCGTTGTCATCACGTGTCGTGGGTGGTGCTGGGCTGCCATTGCCATTTGTGGGTGGGGTGTTGGTGGGCCGTTGTGGCCATCTATGGGTGCTGGTGGGCATGGTGAGCCATTGTTGCCCTTAATGGTGGTGGTGGTGGGTTGTCGTGCGGTTGTCGTCATTGTTGCATCACCATGTGGGCTGTTGTCACCGTTTATGGGTGCTGGTGGGCATCGTCAGCTGTTCTCCCCCTTGTCATCGTGTGTCATTGACACATCATTGTGTTGTTGTTGTTGTGTCATTGTGTCGTCGTCGTTGTGTTGTCATGTTGTTGTGCCGTCCATGTCATGTGTCATTGACATGTCATCGTGTCGTGTCATCATGTGTTGGTGGGCTGTCATGGCTGTTTGTGGGTGGTGGGCATGGTGTGCTGTCAGTGTGTGTCATCGTCATCTGTTGGTGGTGATACAGATGAAACCATTTCACCCATATAAAATTTGATTTTAACGATTTTACCAATAAAGGTCATCTCTAGTAAATACACTACATACAATTGCAATGATACAAAGAGTCAATGTGCATACCCGGCTCAGTTGACTAAAAATGCAAATGTGTGGAATCTGAAAATTGGACAAAGGCTTTGAAACTGGCAGCAGTACGCGTCGTGACATTATACTTGGATCCTATCTAAGATTCACCTACCATGAAATAGAGCATGAAGTGGTTCTAGAGTAAACACCCAACACAGGGAGAAGAATTGCATTACTACCAAAGGGTTTAGAAACACATAATGGATTTATTGTGAAAACTCGTGCTTATACAAGAAATACAGAAAAGACGACATAGACACCTAAACGGCATGTCTGAAATGTTGAAAGACTAAACTACACCTAGGTAGTAAACATACAAAGACTTAGTGTGGCTCACAGCCATTCAGAAAGTCATGTACAGCAGTTCCTGCATACGCATCAAAGACTGATGCATCTGAACGTCACAAGTACAAACATAAGAGAAAGACCCATTCTATTATATGAAATATAATAAGAACCCCCTGACAATTAAGAAAAAGACATTTGAAAACACCTTCGGAGTGTTTCCCAACCTCCATAATGAAAAGACGAGCCAAGACAAGGCATTTTAATTAAAAACTCGGAAACAACAGGAGACCGAAGACTATTGGTAAATGCATACACATGCGCATCAACACATCAGGAAACATTAATCATTTTGTGATGTCATCTGTCAAACTGGTAAACCGGGCCATAGAAAGAAACACGCAAGATCATGCCAAGCTAAGAATAGCTATGTTGGCTAACTCCGCGTATGCATCAAACACTGATGCATTTGAAAATGAAAGATGCAACACTACAAAAATCTGTAGTGTTCACAGAGAAAGACTACAAAATATACTACACATTCACTAAATTTCATATTTGTAATTCAGACCAAAGTATCCCACATTAAAAACACATGTAAAAAGTAGATAGGGGTTTCTGGAGTATATAAGGAGCACGCTGGCAGGTCAAAAGGCAAGCAATCGCCCCCCCATTGACCAGCTAGTTGCACTCCAAGTAGAGACTTAGGAGGTGGACAGTTGTAATCAATTAAAAGGAGATTTCTTCGTGGTTGGATAAGTACAGTGTGAACAAAGCCAGCATGCTTGGGAGTCAACTTGCTTGGAGACTTTTGAATAAGAGGTTTTAAGGACACAGTATCATTTTAGACGAGGCAGTGTACTCGTACCCTTGGTTTTGGAGCGTAGTGACATAATAAAAACTCATGGGAGTCATAAAAGTCAATTAAAGTCATGTTTTGTGTTAATAAAAGAAACTGTGATCAAAGAACTTTGCATTTAAGAGACCAAGTTCCCCAAAAGATATACTTTGTTCTATTGAACTATTCTAAACCACACCTTATAATAAAAACCCATTTTGAACGAAAACTCTTGAGACTAAACCTAAGAAGACAAAAGTGGTATTTCTTAATACCAAAGGCCCTCGAACTCTTGCACCGAGATTGTGATAGTGTGTGTGTGTGTGTGTGTGTGTGAGTGAGAGTTAGGTGTATAGGGTTTTCCCCGATGCACTTGATCCTTGTTTGCATGTTTCGCACTTTCACGTTCATCTCCATGCAACGTGTATCAGTGGTCAGATGAGGTTGGGGTGGGATGGAAAGAGTGGGGATGGGGACTCACTTTGCACAGACAACATTGTCATCATGCATCGTCACCGTTGGACGACACTGGATTGTTGTTGTGGTTGGGGATGGATGATGGTTGAGGAAGAGAGAGGTGGATCATTGATGATGGGAAAATCAAGCATTGGTGTTTGCCGATGACCATTCTAGGAAGGCGGTCAAATAGTAGGTATGTATATTGCAAAACACCTACCTACATCAAAGCTGCCTTAGTGCAGCTGGTTCAGTGTCATGTTCAATATTCTTCAGTCCCTGAGGTCCAGTGTTCAATTCCATGATGTTGCATTTTTTTATATCTTATAATTATAATAAGAACAGTCTGTTGGAATTCTGTTGGACTTCTGTTGGAATTCCATTGGTGCTTGCCTGTCATTTCCAGTGGACTGGCTGTTAGTTTGTTGTTAGTCCATTGGAAGTCCATCAGAAAAGTCCAACGGACTTAGAGGTCCAACCAGAAATGCTTGGAAAAGCTTCGGACATTCACTGGAAAATTGCTGTAGTTGCAAAGCAGAAAAAATGTCTGTTCTTAATACCCTCAGTCTGACAGAGTCCAGCTAGAGTCCACTCAGAAAAGCAGTGGCAGCATAAAGACCTCAAAAACTGAGGCACTTACACCCACAGAGATATCGGACCTCACTCAGAATTTTATCAACTTGTGCTTGCCTAGTTCTAAAAGGAAGCCAAAGGGGAGATTGGCCAACCTTCCTGCCCCACACATACAACAGAATGTTTTTGTGTCATCTGATGAACCAAGCTCTGGTTCCAACTCTGAAACTCTGGTTGTTAGTACTTCTATCAGGCATCAATTCAAAATTGAAAGCCCAGATGGAGGTGAAAGCTGTTATTGATCTTTCCACACCAAATCAAGTCTTGGTTATGCTAATCAAACAAGAAATCAAGGCAGAAGAACCAGGCACACCTCATGTCATCAACATCTGCATGCCTGAATCCAATCCTGTGCTCATGGACAGTAAATCTGCTCCTGCTATGTGTCCTCTGGTCAAAGTTACTCCAGGCATAGTGTGCTTGGGGACACTGTTTCATTCTTGGGAGGAGGCCTGGGATGCAGTATACACATGTGAGGAGTGTTTGGGGCACTGCTGGAGGATTGGTCAAAGCAAAATAGATATTCATGGAAACCAAAAGAATGTTACCTTGCAATGCAACCACTACTGCCAGCATCTTCCCATTCATTCTGTTAAAATTGATCCAGCAGATCATTGAAAGGGCAAATCAATCAAGACAAGCTGTGAGGCTTGTGTTAATGTCAACAGAATTCAATCTGCAGGTATATGGGAGCTCTTTACACTCCCCCACCTATTCCTACTGGACTCCCAGATTCCTACCAGACTGGACTGGGACTGGGACAATTTTCATGTTGGCTGATCACATACAAATTTTGTATCCCATTCCTACTGGAATGATCCCAAATCACAAGGAATTACAGATTCCTAAGGAATGGGTATGGTGGAGTCCAATACCAGGAATACAATAGGAGTCCAGTAGGAATTTCCAAGTACAAGGAGTCCAATAGGATCAGCAGTTTGTTACTGTTGTTATTATTATATAATAATAATAAGTGAACCATGACAGAATCAAACCCTTGACTTCTTGGGCATAAGCAGAATATCAGTGCTTAACCAGCTGCACCACAATAGCATTATTATAGGCACATAATATATTCTATACATACCTACAGGCTGACCTCTTGCTAGAAAGGACACCGGCAAATTCCACTGGAGTGTTGGGGCCCAACACTCCTTTCAGCAGATCCAGAGAGAGAAACACATTGTTTGGTCATGTTTGGCAAGGGCTTCAGGAGTAGATACACAATGCTTGTAAAGAGAGTGGATCATCATCATCATCATCCACCATCCAGAGCATGTATTCGTGTTTGATCCTTTCCCAAGTTTCACTTGGCACCTCTCCACCACAAGTGGGAATTTCATGCAATCCATCAACCAACAACCTCCCATGTCACCACCACTCCATCCATGACACCCCAACAATGCTCACCTTTGACCCATGCCATTGACAACCAACACCAACTGCCATGCTGGCCAACAGACACCCTAGGAAGGCACAATGGCAAGCCATAATGCCAAACACACAAATGGCAATGAAGCAATGAATGCCACATCACTATCAGCAACAAGGCAACCAAATGATGAATAACAAATTTCGATTCATCATTTGTAATCACCATTTGTAGGTACATCATCCCATGTCCCACGTCATTGCCCACTCACACCATTTAGCCAATGCTGGGTGCCACATTGTGACAGCAACATGGCACCCAGATGGAGGTCTTTATTGTCCTCCACTGATTCCTGCCGGAATCCGGGGAATTCCTGGAATTCCGGAGGAATCAAATTTGGCAGAGGGCCCTGCCAAATTGATCAAACAATTCCACAGAATTTTGAATGGAATTCAAATTCCGCTGGAATGATTCCGGTGATCACCCGGAAGGAATGCTCACGGAATCAGACAGAACGGAATTCCTGATGCCCAAATCAAACGTCGGCATTTGCCGACGTTTGATTTGGGCATCATCAACAAACAACGCCACATCTCTTTCCAACCACCATCATCACCGACACCTACTCACCACATCGCCAACGTCCACCACCACACACACCAGCCACCACGATGAGACGACGACGACGGCCATGACACGGTAAACAACGCCTCAACGCCACGTCAACAACCCTAGTAAACAAGCACGGCAACACCACGTCGCTGATAGCGACATGGCAACCAGACGACAAACAACGATTTCGTCATTCATTGTCCTAGGTGAGCACCCCCCCAAACTCAGCCCAACCCAGCTCACTAACACCACACCCACAATGAGGGACGGACAGCACGTCAGCACCCCACCACGTCAACGGAGGGCCACGCGAACAGACGACCCACACATCACCACATCAACGGACCGCCACCACATCAACGGACGACACCCATGTCAATGGACGACAACGACGACGTCAGCAGACAACGATGCCCACATCAGCGGAAAACGACAACGGCATCAGCAGACACCGCCCACGTCAACGGACGACAGTGAGCACATCAACGAAGACACGACAGGAACGACATAAAGCACAGGCCGACGAACAGCGACGAGGCCCAGCACTCCCCATCACAGTCTCCCCCCTCCATCAGTCCCCACCACTGAGGTCTTTACCATCCCCCACATAATCCATATGGACTCCAGTGGATTCCAGTGGCCCATTTGTCAGGCCAAATTGGCTTGCACAATTCCCAGTCCACTGGACTCTCACTGGACTACAAGCCACTTTCCTGAGTCCAGTCCCAGTCCAGTGGACTATGAGTCCAGTCAGAATCCACTGGAGTCCAGTGGAGTCCAGTGGATTCCAGTGATTCCAGTACATTATTGCTTATTACTTATTATTATTAATTATGAATACTACAAAAAAAGCAAAATGGACTATACAGACTTATAATTCTATTGATCAATGAATAGAAAGGTAATGATATACATATTAGTATAGGTAGTGATAGCTGCAATAAGGATTCATGATTTTGGTCAGTCTGCGGGGTGAGGTCACATGACTACTTGAGGGTGTGCCATATCGTCACGTATCCTGTTTGCAGCATGGTCACACATCCGTGACCATCCCTTTCCCTTCCACCACCACCACTGTCCTCTAACACCGCTGACGCCAACGCTGCCCACGCCAACAACGCCCATGCCCACGCCAATAACGCCCACGCCCACGCCAACAATGCCCACGCCAATGCAGAATGATGGGCCAAGAATGAGGGACAACGCCCATGACGTGGCAACGTCATGGGCCAAAGGTACGTATGCCCACCACCCCAATGCCCAGTTCTCACCACGACAGGTGCCAGCGGCACGCAACAATGACTTGCGAGGACAACAAGGACAACGACGTGCGAGAACGATGACAATGATGACACGCGAGCACAACAACATGCGACAACAACAACATGACAACAACAACAACAACACGCAAGAACAACAACACACAACAACAACACGCAAGCATGACAATACGCGACAACAACGAACGACACATGACGACAACGAACGAGTGCCCACCACCGCCAACGCCAATGCGGAATGGCGATGAGGGACCAGCAGCGGCACGCGACAACAACAACAACACACGACAACAACAATGCGTGACAACAACAACGACATGCGAGCACGATGATATGCGACAGCGCCCACCACCGCCAACACCAATGCGGAACGGCGATGAGGGCCCAGCAGCAGCACCCCCTCCCCTCCACTCTCTCCCCCAATCACTACCTCCTCTCTTCACCACTCCCTCTGCCCTCCACTCTCTCCCCCCTTTCCCCCCTCCCCCTTTCCTTGCTCCCTCCCCCTCCATTCCTCTCTTCCCCCCTCCCTTTCCCTTCCCCCTTCCTTGCTCCCTCCCCCCTCCCTTTCCCTTCCTGACACCACTCCCTCCCCCTCCATTCCTCCCTTCCCCCTTCTTCCCTCTCCCCTTCCTTTTCCTTCTTCTCCCTCTCCCTTTCTGTAACATAGAATCTAGTAAATTTAATTAATTTAATTAATAAATATATTTCAATTTTATTTTTTGTTTTGAGATCTAAGTTCAGGAATTCTGAATTAACTTAGGTCTGTGGCAGTCCAGTCCAGTCCAGTCCAGTTTTGTGTTGGGAGAGTCCAGTGGAGTCCAGATTTGTGATTTGCAGTCCAGTCCAGTCCAGTCCAGTCCAGTCCAGTTTTGTGTTGGGAAAGTCCAGTGGAGTCCAGTTTGTCCAGTCCAGTTTTGTGTTGGGAGTCCAGTGGAGTCCAGTGGAGTCCAGATTTGTGAATATTGTTATAATGGTCCAGTATATAGTGGAGTCCAGTGGAGTCCAGTGGAATCCAGTGGAAGCCAGTGGAATCCAGTGGAGTCCATGTGGATTGCATGGGGGATGGTAAAGTATTGCCCACCACTCCATCCACCCTCCCTCTCTTCTCTCCCTCCCTCCTTCTTCCCTCCCTCCATCCTTCTTCCCTCCCTCTGTCCCTCTTCCCTCCCTCCATACCCCCCCTCTCTCCATACCCCCTCTCTCTCCATGCCCCCCCCCCTCTTTCCCTCCCTCCCCCCTCACTCCCTCACTCCCTCCCCTCCATCACTCCCTCCCTCCTCCATCACTCCCTCCCCTCTCCATCACTCCCCACCACCTCTCCCCATCACCCCCTCCCCTCTCCACCACTCCCCACCACCTCTCCCCATCACTCCCTCTTCCATCACCCCTCTCCCCACCACCCCTCTCTCCTTCACCCCTCTCCCCCTCCCCTCCATCCCTCCCCCTCCCTTTAACACTCTATGTAGTAGGATGATTTTTTAGTAGAATAATCTCATGTAGTTCTAGTGAATACACCTGAATTATTTATGTTCAAATTTGAATATCATAAGCAATTCCTAAGTTTAAGTTATCAGCATAGAATAGAATAATAGATTGACTGACTGCATTACACAAGTAATTCAGGAGGTCTTGATAAGTGCAGATTAAGTCATATGACATCTAGCTAAAGTGGAATTGTAGGGGGAATCAAGAAGTATAGATTTGTACTGAAATTTCTGTCTATTCTAGTCGGATTCCTGTCAATTCCGGCCGGAATGCACAGAATTCCTGGAATTCCATGGAATCCGGTAGGAATCAGTGGAGGAATGGAAAGTATTGCCCAGATGATGTACAACAAACTGAAATTCATCATCCATCATCATTTTTTCTTCTAGACTATGACACCACCCATAAAGATCAACTCCCCCCCTCTCTGAACAACTTCCACAGCACGCACAGGAGCTGCACCACCTATAAAAAGCACCCACCACCCACAACAAAACACCCACCACTCTTGAAGAACACCCACTGCCCACAAATGACGATGCCACCCACAAATGATGACTGCCGCCCACAAAAAGCCCCACCCATGCATGCAAACAACACGGTGCCCACAAATGACAACTCAGTGCCCAAATGAGAACACCAAGGGACAGGAATGATGACCACCCATGAAATATGACCACCCATGCCATGGACCCCATGTACAACAACAACAACCACCAACATATGACTCACGAGGGCCACGCCAGCACCCCAATACCTGGGTCGATTACACACCCAGGCAAGGGATGCAGCTACTTTACTATGCTTAGGATGAGAATGACTGCCTGTGTACAACAACAACTGCCCACAAGAACAACTGCCCATGCACCAGAATGACTGCCCATGGATGAGATTGAACCCCACCTGTCTTCCCCCTCCATCCATCCCCTCCCTCTCCCTCCATCTCTCCCCTCTCTCCCCTCCTTCCCCCTCCATCACTCCCACCTCCCTTCCCTCCCTTCCCCTCCCTCTCCCTCTCCCTGCCTCCCCCTCCCTTCCCCTCCCTCTCCCTCTCCCTGCCTCCCCCTCCCTTCTCCTCCCTTCCCTTCCCTCCCCCTGCCTTCCTCTGCCTTCCCCCTTCATCATTCCCCACCCCTTCCTCCCTCCCCCTCCCTGACCACATTAGATTATTAAATTTTTGTATATATTTGTGTATATAGTTATCAATATAATATCTATGTTTACATGGAAGTTTGGTATGGAATTTTGAGGTGTTAAAAGGTCGACTGACTTAATCAAAAATTGATAGAATGCATGATACTCTACTAGGAGTCCAGGAGGAATCCAGTAGGAATCCAACTGAAGCATTGGATTTTTCCTACTGGACTGGAATGATCCCAAATCACAAGGAATTGTGGATTCCTAAGGAATGGGTATAGTGGAGTCCAATAGGTGGAAAATGCCTTCTTTGGAAGAATTTTTGAAATCCAGTGGGAATAGGTGGGGGAGTGATAAGTACTGGAGTAGAGTAGTACTTAATTCTTCATATTTTTCAGACTCTCACATGACATATTTATGGAGCTGTCAAAACCTCATTTTTTTCACTTTTTTCTACATGAAGCAAAGAATGGGATCCAGACCTCATATTCATGTCAAAGATGTATATAGAATATTTGTATATCATCATATTTATATGGTAAATAGTACCCAGAACTTGAGGAAAATATAGTATTCTTTATGTGGTGCAAAACTTATGGTGAGTCACTGTATACTTTATTTTGGTTATGTGTCAGAGTAGAGAGATGTGGAAAAATACCCTGGTTTGAATAGACATGAAGAGTTGTCAGGACTGACCTGCATTACCTCTCTTCTTATGAATTCCAAACAACAGCTGGGGTTTAAATTTTGATATTTTTTTGCCAATATTAGAAAAGAGGTGACCTGAAAATATGAGCATCAAAAATATGGAAAAGTGACTAGAAGCTCAAATAAATACCTTTCTTTTCAAGATGAATGAGTTCATCATCCAGATTGGTAGTAGGTGGAAGAGTAGTTGGGGCCCCTACTGCATCAGAGTCATCTTCTCCCAGAACTCTGTTGCTGGCATGTGGAACTTCACTGTCCACATTTCCCTTCTCCATAGCTGGGGTCACAGAAACTCCATGGCTTGTATTGTAAACTTGGCTCTCTGCATCATAAACCTTCATGGATTGACTCATGGCTTTCTGTGTTGCTGCTAAATTCTTCATGGCTATGATTGTGTGTGGGTGTTCTTCTTCATAAATCTTTCTCCTAGCATCCAGAACTTGGATCTGCAGCTTCTCTGCTTCTGTATATTTTCCCAGGTCTCTGTATGTTGATGCAAGACTTCCCATGGCAGAGATTGTGTATGGGTGTTCTTCTCCAAGAACTTTCTTACAGACATCCATAACTTGGATCTTCAGCTTCTCTGCTTCTGTATGTTTTCCCAGATCTCTGTATGTTGATGCAAGATTTCCCATGGCAGAAATTGTGCCTGGGTGTTCTTTTCCAAAAATTTTATTCCTGGCATCCAGAACTTGGATCTGCAGCTTCTCTGCTTCTGTATGTTTCCCTAGGTCTCTGTATGATGATGCAAGATTTCCCATGGCTAAGATTGTGTCTGGGTGTTCTTCTCCAAGAACTTTCTTCCTGGCATCCAGAACTTGGATCTGCAGCTTCTCTGCTTCTGTATGTTTCCCTAGATCTGTGTATATTGATGCAAGATTTCCCATGGCTAAGATTGTGCGTGGGTGTTCTTCTCCAAGAATTTTCTTCCTGGCATCCAGAACTTGGATCTGCAGCTTCTCTGCTTCTGTATGTTTCCCTAGATCTGTGTATGTTGATGCAAGATTTCCCATGGCTAAGATTGTGTGTGGATGTTCTTCTCCAAGAATTTTCTTTCTGGCATCCAGAACTTGGATCTCCAGCTTCTCTGCTTCTGCATATTTCCCCAGATCTGTGTATGATGATGCAAGATTTCCCATGGCTAAGATTGTGTCTGGGTGTTCTTCTCCATGAAATTTCTTACAGGCATCCAGAACTTGGATCTCCAGCTTCTCTGCTTCTGTATGTTTCCCTAGATCTGTGTATGTTGATGCAAGATTTCCCATGGCCAAGATTGTGGCTGGGTGTTCTTCTCCAAGAATGTTCTTTCTGGCATCCAGAACTTGGATCTTCAGCTTCTCTGCTTCTGTATGTTTTCCTAGGTCTCTGTATGTTGATGCAAGATTTCCCATGGCAGAGATTGTGCCTGGGTGTTCTTTTCCAAGAATTTTATTCCTGGCATCCAGAACTTGGATCTGCAGCTTCTCTGCTTCTGTATGTTTCCCTAGGTCTGTGTATGTTGATGCAAGATTTCCCATGGCTAAGATTGTGTGTGGATGTTCTTCTCCAAGAACTTTCTTACAGGCATCCAGAACTTGGATCTTCAGCTTCTCTGCCTCTGTATGTTTCCCTAGATCTGTGTATATTGATGCAAGATTTCCCATGGCTAAGATTGTGTGTGGATGTTCTTCTCCAAGAATTTTCTTCCTGGCATCCAGAACTTGGATCTGCAGCTTCTCTGCTTCTGTATGTTTTCCTAGATCTGTGTATATTGATGCAAGATTTCCCATGGCTAAGATTGTGCGTGGGTGTTCTTCTCCAAGAATTTTCTTCCTGGCATCCAGAACTTGGATCTGCAGCTTCTCTGCTTCTGTATATTTTCCAAGGTCTCTGTATGTTGATGCAAGATTTCCCATGGCAGAAATTGTGTCTGGGTGTTCTTCCCCAAGAATTTTCTTTCTGGCATCCAGAACTTGGATCTCCAGCTTCTCTGCTTCTATATATTTTCCCAGATCACTGCGTGTTGATGCAAGATTTCCCATGGCTAAGATTGTATTTGGGTGTTCTTCTCCAAAAATTTTCATCCTGGCATCCAGAACTTGGATCTGCAGCTTCTCTGCTTCACTTGAATATCCTTGTTCACAGAGTAACCAGCCAAACTTTTCATAAGCATCATCAAAGTAATTGTTGTTATACTGCATATTCTTTCTGACATGTGTCACCAAAGTTCTCCTAAAGCCATATGACTGACTTTCATCATTTTTTAGAGAAGCAGATAATATAGCAAATGCCATCAAAGAGCATTTTTGCTTTTCACCGACACTCATCCTATCCCCACCCCATGCATTTACCAGTGGATGCATGCTATGCACACTACCAGATGCATCTTTCTTGATTAAACAGAAAGACAGTAAGACTCGAACCCCCTCTTTAAAGTGTAGATTATCCCAAGTACCATCCTTGTTGAGTGATAGCAGTTTTCGATCTAGAACAGAATGTGCCAGTGGTAAGTCAGGGTGAGACATTGTTTCATTTTCTTGAGTAGCAGCATAGAAAAAGATTTCTTCACTGACACTCTCATGATGGAAAAATGGAAACAATTTCAGTAGAAATAATGCACTGTCAGCTGCCCTAGCCTTGTCAAAATTATGAGATCTAGCCCTCTTTTGGATTTCCTCATATGACAACTCCCAAGTTCTATAGACACTTTTGTTATATTTAGATGCCCCAGTGAATTCAGAATGTGATAACAATGTTTCTCTATGATGGAGATATTTATTAAGGTAGTCACCAATGTTGGAAGCTCCAGAGCCAATGAATGCACCAGCCTGATCAACAGCAAGAGGTAAACAACATAGCTCTGTCACAATCTTAGAAGCTTCTGCTTTAAAATCCATACTCAAACAGCTAGCTTTCAGAAGTAATGCAATAGCATCCCTTTCTTCCAACTGTGTCACCTCAAGAGAATTCTCTGGTGAAGTCAAGCATTGCATGCTAGCATTGCGACTAGTAATCAGAATGTTCCCCCCTCTACCAGGTGGAAAATATCCCTCTAGCTCAGCAGGAGATAGAATATCAGCATTGTCAAAGACCATAACATAGTTCTCTTTCAAAGAGCCAATCCAGTAGAGAGCAGACTCAGGTGACCCATTCAACATGCCAGAGTTAGCGTCAGGAAGGAGACAAATGCCCTTGAGCCCCTGTAGAATGGCACCAGCAGAAGATGCATCAATCCAGAAAACAGGAGAAAAACTGAGGGGTAGTAGGCCTTCAACAACAAAGGTCAAGCATATGGCTTGATGTGCTCACTGGTCAGACATTTCCTCAATGAACTTCAAGCAAATTTGAGTCTTTCCGATACCTCCCATTCCATGCAGTAAAAAGTACTTTCTTTGCTGAACCCCATCGGTGGAATCAGCGAGAAAATGTTCCTTGAGTTTTTTGATAATCTCCGTTCGACCTGTGAACCGAGTGCTCGGGTTTGGAACAAGGGGGATTACCGCATCAGATATCGCTGAGTTGTTATTGATGTATATCTGCGAGAAATCCAGGCCATCAGCTTGCTCTACGAACGAAAACCCGATAGTTTCACGCACGGTGCTTGCTGCGTAGATTGTGCCGCTCATGACAACATCACGAGCGCCCGGGAAAATATTCGTTTCACTCATACTGAGGGAATACACTGCTGGATGGAAGGAATCTGAAGTGGGCGAAGGAAAGAAACGAGTAAGTACCTGACGCCCAGAGACCCCCAATCCTTCCACGTGTTGAGCAAAGCGCTTGGCAAACACCTTTCAATCTCTGACATCATCACACGTGTATAACTAATCATTAATCATTCCTGACAAGAAACAGGCAGGAGGGTGACCTGGTCTACGGTTCAAGAGAAAAACATCTCACATGACTTCCCCTTTGAAGAGACACAAGTACCCTTCGTTTTCCGAACGTACCTTCAATTCCTGTGGCTCCCTGAGGTACTATCGACTTCATTTCCCCTCTGCTGTGGTGCTAACACGCTTTCGAGTCAATAATGCCTCTACACCTCCTCGGTTCATCCCCGCGACGTGCCCATACGCCCACTACGTCGACCATCATTGCAGTCCTTGACCCACTTCTGCTCACGACAGGAACTACCCACAAAGAAATACTGCGAGGAGCTGCCAAAGATATTGATGAACGGTGGTGGCGTGGGGCAAATGGAAGAGACGATGATGTGGTACGCGGCGTCGCGTGAAAGGCCGAGGAGGAGCGTTGGAAGTGGACCCGCTCCACCACCCCCAGGAGCTGTGGGATGCCAAAGAAACGCAAGCGATCTGTTCGAACGCAGACAGCTGTCCCTGTTCCCACCTTAAAAATCCATCTGGAAGTCTTCATGGACACAGTCGATCGGCAATCAGTTCCCAGCCGTGACTTGTTAAGCAAGTTGCGCGATACAACGGACGAACGCGACTGGATGCAGAGATTCTGCGAAGACATTATCGAGCGTTAGTACGTTTCGTGTCCCCTCGAAAATCACACTAAACTGATTCTAGGCCTGAAATCAGGTATTACCAGACCAATGTGCCACCTCCCCAGCCACCGAACAATCCATCTACCCTGAAACCGCTGACCATCCTGCGTCCTATCTAGCATCCCCCGTCACTTTCTACGACCTCAGGCCGCGGTAACGCAACGAAGCCACACACGGCTACGCTTGATCTCTCTCGTTCCCTGTCCATATCTCTCGAGCAGGAACGAGGAGAGCGAAGGAACGTCTGGGGAGTGTGGAAGTTGATAAGAAACGCGAGGTTAGCATGTCGCGGGTATTTTGCCCAAGACGAAGACGCAGCGTACAGATGCCAAGGAGTTGGGCAAGGGAAGGAGAAGGCGGGTGGAAAGACGGGCTTGAGGGACATGGGTGTGACTTTGGTGGAGAAACCGCCGGTTAAACCGCGTGCGAGGTCTTCTTCGCAGTCTCAAGTGCCATTCCAGCTGAACTCACAACCGGCAGTCAACGACAAGCGACTGGACGGCCTGCTTCGTCGTCATTTAGGGCTGGGGGCCTGTTTTCTCATCTCGAGGCTAGAGACTACAGTCTCCTCCTAAGACGGACCGCAGTTACAAAGACCATGCTGTTCGATAACACCCCGTCGAACACCTGCTAAATTTCAGCTGCGGGAAAGTTTATCTGGACGGTCGGCGTGGAGGGTGCATGGACACGTTACAGGGACAGACCGAGGACTGTAAAACGTGTCATGACCGCAGCACACGTAAAGTACCGTTAAGGGAACCGGGGGATTAAAGGTACGTTCGAGAAAGAGATTGTTCTGGCGTTTGCTCATATCGTTCAGAAGCAAGATGCTTTGCTGTTGAACTGTAGATCAGGTCTGCCAGACTCCTGCCCGGTTCTAGTGAGTGAGGGAGGTCTGTGAGGGTTGCCATTTGAGGGTGCCGGTGATGGTGCAAGGTCAAAGAAACACGGTCCGCCTCGTCCACACCATCACATCCTCGACATTCTGCGTAAATAATACCGACGTGGAGCTTGCGTGGAGCGTATATCCTTCATAAATCTTCTTTATGACAATAATGGCCTCAGTTATGCGGGAAGGACCTATTTTTACGCTCTATCTTCCATCCTACCCCAATCTTCCAGTGCCAGACTTCCACCAAACTTCCACAATATTTCACGGTTTTGCTTGTCTATATGAGATCTTGTGCCACGGCGAGAGTCAAGTCACAAAACCGCTGGTCTATCTTGTATCGCGACCGCTAAAGCTGATGGACATGGCGTGCCACATGAGATTGCGAAAAGAGGATGTCAAGAGGATGTTGTGGCAGGAACTGTTGGATGTTTTGACTTCAGTAGTCTGGATTACAACCCCAACACCAATTAAACAAATATTGACACGATATGTACTGACCTGAGCTTCAACAGATGCAATAGATGGGAGTCGAGGAGAAAGTTGGGAAGGCGAAAGGTCAAACAAACCCCCACTATGCGCATACATCCCCCATCTGAATTAACACGGATTGGTACGGAAATGGAGGGAAGGGTGGGGCGTCTGCGATCCTCGCTC
This sequence comes from Laccaria trichodermophora, assembly GCA_018417955.1. Classification (NCBI taxonomy): domain Eukaryota; kingdom Fungi; phylum Basidiomycota; class Agaricomycetes; order Agaricales; family Hydnangiaceae; genus Laccaria; species Laccaria trichodermophora. The sequence goes on from JACTVC010000036.1 coordinate 218,280, forward strand.
CGGGTCCTCCCCGTTCCCGAAACCGTCGGTAGACCACGGGGATGACACCAGAGGGACCTTGAGGCCTTGAGGCATTAACCAGGACAAAATGAGGTGCTTGTTTCATGCTTTCCAAATATACGATTTCTAGGTTACATTACTGGCGAACGCATGGCAAAAGGATGTGAGTCGGCGTCCTACTGGCAAAAAACGTATCCCATAGTCAGAGCATTTGACGCATATATTCGAGCAAACGCCAACTGGGATTGTGTTAGCGAGAGAAGTTATGAGAGACAAGCATGCCACGTACCTTTTCCCATAAAACTCAAAAAGCAACCTGGAAACATCGCAGCTTATGCCCGTTCTTCCAGTGCCAAGTCTGGCACTTCTTTCCACAGTACCTCACGCTCTTACACTTTGAGCATGCAAGCTCCGCCTCTTCGTCACAAGAAGACCTCCCACAATTATCCACCTGACCTTCCAAATAGCTGCGTGTCGAGCTCAGGTAATAGTCTGCCGGCATGCTTTCTATGCACTTCAATATCCCATGCAACCTCTCGATATCAACGCGTTGTATCTCCGGGAGTCGTTCAAACTCCGGGGTACCTATCAAAGCATTAAGCTTCCGGGCAAGCTTTGTACGAACATCCGCATCGATGGACGATTTGCCGTCGTCGCCCTTCGTCGAATTTCCCCAGAAGAGGAAATGGATAATGAGACAACATATTTGACCGGGCCCACTGGGGCGTTTCCATTGAATGCCTTGCACGAAGCCATCGGCGATTATATTCGCGAGGTCAGCGTATTGCGGCGATTGGATGAACTTGCGAAAGTATGGCTCGGTTTTGGGATCGGGGAGGAGGGAGAGAACTTGAATGAGGGTCGAAAAGGCACGAGGCTGCGTTGTGCGGGAGAGAGCGCGGAGAGATGTTGCGAGTTGGCCCAGATGATGAGCTGCGAATGCGCTCCAAAAGTCGAGTACGGCAAATGGAGGCAGGATGAACATCGCATTGATCTGTTGAATAACGTAGTTGTCAGAAGTGCACGGAGTTGGGATCTAGCGGTTTACGCACTTGAGACTGAATTTCTTTTTCTTCAGCGTCCGTGAGGTCTGTGTCGGATGGCAGTGGATCAAGTAACCTGAGATTTTTCGCGAGCAGTTCTACCAAGGAGATAGCTTCACGAATCCAACCATCCACATTGTATTCGCGGCCATTGAAGGTGAAGGACATGATGATGGGCTAAATTGAGATCGCGAGAAAACTTCGTTGTGGTGCTGACCAAACGAATCACATGGTCGCTTAAACTCCTGACTTTCACCATTGCGCTTCTACACATCGACATCCGCTTTTTTCTTCATGCGCAACGACTCGGAAACCCAAAATTCCGTCGAAATCACAGAGCTAAACTGCAAGACAAGACTCCGGGATGAATAGTGTGTATCAACCATCCTTGAAAGGATGCATAGAACGATTCAAGGGGGATCATGTTGTCGAACAGCCTCAGGATTTGACTTGCAGAACGATGACTTCGCGAAGAACGGCCAAGCCTCTGTTCTGTGTCTTGCCAGCAGGCTTCCTTCTGTGGTTAACCCTAACCCTGAATAGTGGTTTCAAAAGTAACTCCGTGGACTGAGGACTCACCACCACATGGCACCAACATCCGTGAGATCTGCTTACTCTAAAATTAGCCCACTTACTTACGTGCCTTGACGTAACAGATATTAGGAGCGCTTAAAAGTAGACGTACAAACGTGCGCATACGGCGGCCAGGGGCAGCTGTTGTAAAAGTCTCATGACGGAATAAAAGCCCGGGGATGATGTGGATTTCAAGGAATTACCCCCTGCTTTCCGGACTTCTAGGCGGTTACCATGCTCTCGTGGAAGCAGCAGCTCATTCTGCCGCTCGTGGGCTTCGTATCTTTCGTCCTCGCTGATCTACCCTCCGTTTCTCACGTCCGGGTCCCCAATGACACCTATGAACCCGTACAAATCCGGCAGGCGTACGCCGGGTCCACCGGGATGCACCTCTCTTGGAACACCTTCGCTAAACTCCCAGCGCCTCCCACTGTGCACTACGGTTTCTCTCCCACCGTCCTTCCATTTCATTCCTCACCTCAAAACGGGGAAAGCGTGACGTACCCTACGTCCCTCACTTATAACAACCATGTCCGACTAAAACACCTGTTCCCGAACACTAAATACTACTGGAAGCCTGCGTATTCTAACAAAAGCAGCATTTTCTCGTTTACTACGGCTAGAGAGACGGGTGATCATACGCCGTTTACGGCTGCTGTGGTTGTGGATCTTGGGTTGATTGGACCGCAGGGGTTGAGTACGACTGTTGGCACGGGTGCTGCGCACCCACTCCAGCCTGGCGAGATCAACACGATTCAGTCTTTGCAACAGCACCAAGACTGGGATTTCCTTTGGCATCGTAAGTTCCTAATACAATTACTCGCTTCGTTGGACTTCCCATTTACTAATCAACTCCATTCAGCCGGAGACATCGCATATGCCGACTACTGGCTGAAAGAAGAACTCCAAGGTTACTTGCCCAACACTTCCATCGCGGACGGCTACCACGTCTACGAATCACTTCTCAACCAGTTCTACGATGAAATGACCCCACTCACCAGCCAGAAACCATGGATGGTTGGGCCAGGAAACCACGAAGCGAATTGTAAGTCCCACAACACGCCACCTCCCTTCTCCAACCCACTTACATCGACGTTCAGGCGATAATGGCGGTACTAAGGGATACGACGTCACCATCTGTGTTCCCGGTCAAACCAACTTTACCGGCTTCCGGAACCATTTCCGCATGCCCTCCTCCGAATCGGGGGGTCTCGAAAATTTCTGGTTCTCGTTCAACCACGGGATGGTTCATTTTGTGCAATTTGACACAGAGACTGATTTAGGGCACGGGATACTGGGACCTGATCAGCCTGGGGGATCGGCAGGAAATCCAGGAGAGGACAGCGGGCCGTTTGGGTTGGCGGATCAGCAGATCCAATGGCTCATTAACGATCTAAAAAATGTGGACCGCAAGAAAACGCCGTGGGTCGTCGCTGGTTCGTTTTTCCTATGATCATATACTTTATTTTTAACTTACCCTGCCAATTGTCTAGCTGGACATCGGCCTTGGTACGTGAGCGGCGGCGTCTGCCCAGAATGTCGAGAAGCGTTCGAAGCTACACTGAACCAGTATTCCGTCGATCTCGTCATGTCCGGCCACGTTCACGTCTACGAGCGCGCTGCCCCGATTTTCAACGGCACCGTGGACCCCAACGGACTGAACAACCCCAAGTTCCCGTGGTACATCACAAATGGGGCTGCGGGGCACTATGATGGGTTGGACACTTTGAGCACGACGCTGGCGCCGTATAGCAGGGCGGCGTCTGATAAGTATTATGGATGGAGTCGACTGGTGTTCCATAATTGCACTCATTTGACGCATGAGTTTGTGAAGAGCGCGGATGGAACTGTTTTGGATAGCGCTACGCTTTTCAAGGATAGGAAGTGTTGATGGGCTGAGTGGGGATTTTCTTTTTTGAATGTGCGTTATCATGCACTCAAATTCTAGTCCTTCGTTTCTCGATTTATACAACTTTTTCTCGCTCCTTGGCGACGCGATTCGCAGGAGCCCGCATACCCTCATTATTTATGCCCTTTGTAGAATCGACTAAGGTTCTTGAATGAAAACCCTTGTTGTAATGTGATCGCAGAAAATGGATGAGGCAACGTTATAAATATGGGACGTTCAAGCGAACGTGGTTTATTGAGGACGGACTCGGGAATTCCCCGTTCCTCTACCATCTCTCATATAAAGTAACCTATCACAAAAATCTCCTGTGATGGACCGTGTGTCCCCCTATGGGTGCTCGCGCTCAGGCCTCAGGTTCGGAGACCACAATATCGTTGTTTCCAGACTGAAGCAGAGGGCTACGCTATTTTTAGAACTCCAGTGCAAAAAAAGTGTCATGTGACACTGATGTTGTTTCCTGGACATCCAAGCTACATAGCTCTCTCATCGCCGATCCTATTCTATGACTTTACTTCCACAACTCTAGCGGGAGTGATATCTTTTGACTGTCATGTCGATCTAGGACGCTCAAAGTCTCATCGTTAGGAGTTCAAAGACGATGGCCAACTAGTACATTGGAGTCGTGGGCCAGTTTAGGTCTCACTAACAGGGAAGTCTTCTTCGCTATTATTGGACTCCTTCTCCTTTTTGAGGTAGAGATGTGGGGGGTTTCAAAGCAGTATTCTCCTTTCCAAGCTTTCTGAAAGGCTACCATGAAGCACCAGCTGCTCCTTGTGAGCTTCGTACCCCTCATCCTTGCCGAATTACCCTCTATCTCCCATGTGCGGGTCCCCAAGGACCCCTTCGAACCCGTCCAAATCCGTCAGGCGTACGCCGGGTCTACTGGGATGCACCTCTCTTGGAACACCTTCTCAAAACTCCCCGCTCCACCCACTGTGCACTATGGCTTAACGATCACCTCCCTTACTTCCGTTTCTTTGCCCCAAAATGCGGAGAGTGTGACTTACCCTACGTCTCTCACTTACAATAACCATGTCCACATCAAGTACCTGAAGCCGAACACCAAATATTTTTGGAAGCCAGCCTTTTCGAATGCGACCAGCATTTTCTCATTTACTACAGCAAGAGAGGCGGGTGATCATACCCTTTTCACGATTGCTGTGGTTGTGGATCTTGGATTGATCGGACCGCAAGGACTGAGTACAACGGTTGGTGCTGGCGCATCAAACCCTTTGAAGCCGGGAGAGATCAATACGATCCAGTCTCTGCAGAAGCACGAGAGTTGGGATTTTCTTTGGCATCGTGAGTTCAGTTCTTTTGGAATGCACCTTCAATCGCTCGTGCTCATCGCTCTGGGTCAGCGGGCGACATTGGATACGCCGACTACTGGCTCAAAGAAGAACTTCAAGGTTACTTGCCCAAGACCTCTATCGCCGACGGCTTTCATGTTTACGAATCCCTTCTCAACCAATACTATGACGAGATGACGCCCCTTACTAGCAGAAAACCATATATGGTGGGACCGGGAAATCACGAAGCAAACTGTGGGTCCCACCCCCCCATTTTCTGCTAAACCCACTCAACTGCGCACGCAGGTGACAACGGAGGTTTGCATGGATATAACGTTTCGATCTGTGTCCCTGGTCAAACCAATTTCACTGGCTTCCGGAACCACTTTCGTATGCCCTCCTACGAGTCCGGCGGACTCGAAAACTTCTGGTACTCTTTCAACCACGGGATGGTCCATTTCATCCAATTCGACACAGAGACTGATCTTGGCCATGGGATCATAGGACCTGACCAGACCGGGGGGTCGGACGCAGGGGAGGACAGCGGGCCCTTTGGGTTGGTAGACCAACAGATTAACTGGTTGATCAATGATCTAAAGAATGTAGACCGCAAGAAAACGCCGTGGGTCGTCGCTGGTCAGTCTCTGCCTCGATTTCAAACAATTATTTTGCTTATATCCAGTGTTTAGCTGGCCATCGCCCGTGGTACGTCAGCGGGGCCATCTGCGCAGAGTGCCAAAAAGCGTTTGAATCCATACTCAATCAATACTCCGTCGACCTCATCTTCACTGGCCATTTCCATGTGTACGAACGTATCGCTCCCATCTTCAACGGCAAAATAGACCCCAATGAACTGAATAACCCCAAGTTCCCGTGGTATATCACCAACAGGGCTGCCGGTCATTATGATGGGCTGGATAATCTGCATACAAAGTTGGCTCCGTTTAGCAGAGCGGCGTTTGACAGGCATTATGGCTGGAGTCGGCTGGTGTTCCATAATTGCAGTCATTTGACGCATGAATTTGTGAAGAGTGCGGATGGTAGCGTTCTAGATAGGGCTACTCTTTTCAAGGATAGGAAGTGTTGACAGGCTGGGTGCGGATGTTCTGCGTTGTCACAGGTTGTCATGGACTTAATCAAGTTTTAGTTGCGTTTTGGTAATAATTTTCTATTGGAAAAGGCTACTAGCAAAATTTGCGTGCCACATGATGTACCGTGCCTTCGTCCAAAATGCTACAAAACAACTACATCGTCTTCAATATTTTACAAAAAAATGGATGATGGGATGGCACTGTCGTGGAAAAGCGGCAATGCTGTAAAGTGGAAACCTCACAAAGGCTCAGATAGGACTGGAGATGGGGGTCTTGTTGCAATTGCATCATCCTCTCCATGCTCGCGGTCATCCTGACTATCATCCCCCACGCCGCGCTGCATCTTGATCAAAGACGAAACTCCTTTAACTCCAGCGCCCAAAGCGGTTGATGCACCAGCAACTGCTGTCACGCTTGGAAGCACCGCAGTAGCTCCTATCGACTGGAATATCGAGAATAGTCCCCCAGTGAATCCCCCATAAAATATTGATTGAATGGTGGCTGCTATCGAACCTATCATCGTGTTCGAGTAAAAGTTATTCTGAGGTCAGACGGATGGTACTTGCGAAAAATAAATTACATACCAGGCAAAACACCCCCTACGGTGAACCCTATCGCGTTCAAAGCCAAGACTCCGAGCCCTGGGAGAAGGACGACAGCCCCCCCGATAATAAGGCCTGCACTTGCCGAGGCGGCAATAAATGGATGATTTTTGTAGAATTCGCCGAGTTGATCTTTGTTTGCTTTCCCTTTCGCTGCCTTCGAGACTGAATGTTGGGGTTAGAAATACATAGCCTTTCGTATGTTTGAATTTACTCACTTTCTGTCGCCTGGCCTATGAGAGTAAAAAAAAATTTAGGATGTACGAGGTCGTTTGGAGAAACCACGTACGATTTACCAGTCTAAAATCCTCCTTGAAGTCATCCCAATCCCAAAAACTCCGCTTCGTCTCTTCCAAATATCTAGTCTTCCTCTCGCTCATAACGGCTTTCAACTCCTGGGCCTCCCCCTCCGGGGCCAGGAAGAAAATGGCGACATCAGCCCATTGTAAAGGTAGGATGTCGCAATCACCTCCGCAGGCCTCGATAGTTCCACTGAACCAGGCTTCCAGTTTGTTTGCAGAGATTGCCGACTCAGAATCAGACTGATTCAGAAGGAAGGGGTAGGAATGTGTTTTTCCAGCCCAGTCATCAAGCCGGCGTTTGAGCTTTCGGGGAGAATAGACCGTGAAAGGCGAGGCTAAATATATAGTAAGACTATCCTTGAAGTCATCCCAATGCCAAAAAAGCTGCTTCTTCTCTTTCAAATATATAGCCTTCCTCTCGGTCGTGACGGCTTTCAACTCCCAGGCCTCCCCTTCCGGGGCCAAGAAGAAAATGGCGACATCAGCCCATTGTACAGGGGAGATGTTGCAAGCAGCTCCGAATGCCTCGATACGACCAAACCATTCTTCCAGTTTCTTTGTAGAGATTGCCGACTCAGAGTCAGACTGGTTCAGAAGGAAGGGATAGGATTGTGTCGTTCCAGCCTGGCACTCAGCAAGCCGGCTTTCGAGATCTTGGGGAGACAGGATACTTGGGTTGCCAGCGGTCGCCATGCAGTAGTTCGATGCAGGACGGGTTGAACGTGTTCAGTGGGTGCAAGGCGAGGATGAAGTATGAGTCAGTTAAATCTGGGCTGTGGGGAGTTCCCGAGTAGGCATATTTATGATCAAGCGCGCGTCTAGTGAAACGTGTGCGGGCGACGCTGCCTCGAGGAGTCCTCAGTCAGGACGGCAATTATGTACGAGAGCAAGCGCGTCAACCGGAAGCTATATCAGGACCCCTAAATCAACAACTACCTTCAAATATCTATCCCTCCTCTCGATCATAACAGCTTTCAATTCCCGAGCAATTCCCGAGCCTCCCTCCGGCGCCACGAAGAAAATGGCGACATCAGCCCATTGTAAAGGGGAGATGTCGCAATCACCTCCACAGGCCTCGATATCTCTAAACCATGCTTCCAGTTTTTCTGCAGAGATTGCCGACTCGGAGTCAGACTGGTTCAGGAGGGAGGGATAGGATTGTGTCGTTCCAGCCCACTCAACAAGCCGGCTTTCGAGCTCTTGGGGAGACAGGATTCTTGTGTGGGATACCATGCTGTACTTCGATGCAGGATGGGAACGTGTTCAATGGGCGGAAAGGTGAGGATAACGTATGAGTCAGTTAAATCTGGGCTGTGGGGAGTTCCCGAGTACGCATATTTATGATCAAGCGCGCGTCTAGTTAAACGTGTGCGGGCGATGCTGCCTCGCGGTCGGCGATTATGTACGCGTGTCGATCGGAAGCTATATCAGGACTCCCAATCAACAACTACCCCTCCAATACAAAAGGTAATGTAAGATACAAAGATAGGCTCACTCGCACAACACACTCCAATTCTCGAAATGCCGTCTCCCAGTCTGGATATCCGTGATCACGGTGTACATGGCCTTCCCAACGGGGCCTAACCCAGCCTCGTGCACAGGGAGGATAAGATCCTTGCCCTCATGGCCAATACGGCCCACAGGGGCAACGACAACGGCCGTTCCCACGCCGAACGACTCGATAATCTTGCCCTGCGCTGAGAGGGCAGTGATTTCGGACATGGTTAGGACGCGTTCGTGCGTGTGCAGCTTTTGTGAGGGTGGGATGCTGGGGAGGAGGAGTTTCCCTGAGGTGTGGGCGTTCGCGAGGGTGAGTGTGGAATCGCGTGTGAGACCGGGAAGAATGGTGCCGTCTAGCGGTGGAGTGATGATGTCCAAATCTGTCGAAGGTGTTAATTTGGATGATCATGTGGAAAGGGAGAGCTGGACGTACCTCCATCATCTCTCTGTGCAACGAGGAAAAAGTTCATTGCTCCTACTTCTGTCACTCGTTGGTCGTCCCCGAGCAACCATAGGATCTGGTCGTAGCCCTGCTTCGCGGCTATTCGCTGAGGGGCAAACCCTGGGGCGTAGTTCAATCCCAGTTTGTGTCCACCAGTCCCTCCCGGCCATGAACGCACACTTTCGCTGACGGCAAGTAATGATATGGGTTTGGTGCCCCCTCGGAAGTAGGGTCCGGCTGGAGTTACGATGACGAAGATGCATGCGCTGTCAGAGGCCGCGACTCCAAGAGCTTAATAGAATGATGAGACTGGAAGGATACGGGGAGGATCCAAAAACGCCGCACCTGCCCGAGTACCGATGATGGTGGGTCGGATGTATAAGCTGTATCCCGGCTTAGTTGGTATCCACCGTTTCTCAATCTGAATGAAGCGTTCGATGAGGGTGAGGAGAGCGTCCGTGTTGAACGGCTAAAAATAGAATTGGAGACGGTTGTGGGGTGAGTTTCCGAATGCTTACTGGTAGAGCCACGCGGTCGGCCGAACGTGCGAGACGCTCCATGTTTTTTCGTGGTCTGAACAAACGAGCTTTGCCATCAGGTCCGAGATATGCCTGCGTTGAGATGAGCATCAAAGTCGAAGAAGGGGAATGATGGACGCACTTTCATTCCCTCGAAAACATTGGGGCAATATTGCAGGCAGGAACTCATGGGGTCAAGGCTCAACGGCGCATACGGTTTGATCTCTGGCGCTGACCAGCCATGTACGGGGTCGTGATTCATGACCAGCATGTGGTCGGTTTGTGTCTAAGAGGTGAATATAAGCTATGAGAAGCCATCAGGTGGAGCACAACTCACCTGGCCGAAAACGAGTGATTCCGGGACAGGAAGAGGCTTTAGTGTTTTCGCCAGCGTAACAAGGAGCTTCGAGGCCTAGTGGCAAGAGGAATGTCAGAATGAACGCTGGTGAATGGCTGATACACGTACATCGAGCTCAGCGGGGCGAGCCTCTGCGACGGCTTGAGGGTTAGATGATTTCATGATGGCCATTGTGTGGTATTGGTGGGAGACAGTGGTGGATGAGAGGATAGAGAAGAAGGAAATTCCTGGTCCGAGTCATGGTCCGGTCGCAAAAATGATGGGGCGAAATTTTGTTGACATGATCGATACTACACATACAGTACATCTTATCTTATCTTCGTTGAGATAAAAGACGTGCCACCAAATTCGCGATTTAGATACTCTTGGGCTCGATAACCCGTTTCACGGCTTTCTTATACCATTTTGACGGACCACGAACCTGCCAAAAGCAGTAAGTAATGGTCAATTGAACTGTACGTCGGTTTGGACATGATGGACGCCAGGATCCGACAATATGTAGATCCGCACCCAAATTGATCTATTCAAGTTGTCAGTGCACTGATTGCCAGGCATTGGCAAAGTCCTTGAGCAGCAGCTTGTGGTGAGCTGCAAATCTGATCATTATTCGTATGACACTCATAAACCCAACAGAAACCTATGTAGCCTTTCTTGCTTTTGACCTTTCAAGACAATGTACCAAATTACGTGGCAAGAATAAATCTATCTCTTTACTAAACCACGTAATTTTATCATTCGAATGTCTGAAGCTGAGGCAAACCTTAGGTTGCCCAAACAACAACTCAGGAAACTTGACTGCTTTGAAGCCCCTCTCTTTGATTGGCGGAGGAGCGGCCCGGTCCCCAATTGTAACCCTAAAATCAGGACCTAACCCCAATCACTGGTTCCCTCCTCCCATCATGTTCGCCCGTCCCATACCCCGGCTTCTGGGTCGTTCGTGGGCCAGATCCTCCTTCCATTCAACAGCAACATTCTGGGCATCCAAAAGGGTCGTTCACAAGTTCAAACTTGCCGACATTGGTGAAGGAATAACGGAATGCGAGGTCATAAAGTGGTGCGTATGTTCCGGCCGGACCCACTGGCTCACTCTGAACTTGAAGGACATTTCCTTCTCGCAGGAGCGTAAAACCTTCGCAAGTCGTTCAGGCTTTCGACCCTTTATGCGAAGTCCAAAGTGACAAGGCGAGCGTGGAGATAACGAGCCCATTCGAGGGCGTGGTGAAGGAGCTCCTCGTTCAGGAAGGGGAAGTAGCCAAGGTTGGAGCGGGGTTGTGTCTCATCGAGGTGGATGAAGAGACGAAAGAAGGAGAAGAGGTAGGGAAGGAGGCTTCGACGCCAGCGGCTGAGATAGCACCACCAAGCGTTGAAGAACCCATTCTGAAGAAACGGGGAGTCCATCCTTTAGATCCGAAATACGTACCGGAGCCTGGCCAGGCGAGGAAAGAGGACGTGTTCGCTGCTCCCTCAGTGCGTCATTTGGCCCGTCAAAATGGTGTGGACCTTGGCCTGCTCGTTCCTGGAAGTGGCAAGGCTGGCCGGATAGAGAAGCGGGATGTCGAGGCGTATCTCGCGCGCAGCACCATGACAGAACAAACCACGCCGTTGACGGCTGTAGATCAACAGGGAGATGTTGTTATTGAATTGGGCCGGACGCGGTATGGAATGTGGAAAGCCATGGTCAAGGTAAGCTGAGTCTCTCTTATTCGAAATTAGTTTATTGACCACTCCTTAGAGCCTCGAAATTCCACATTTTGGTTACTCGACTACTCTGGACGTAACAGAGTTACACAATCTTCTACCCATTTTCAATAACCATATACCTCCCCACTTCTTACCCTCGACTTCTCAGGCTCAACCACCTCCCGTCAACCCCTCCGCACTGTACCCCGCGCCTTCTCCGCCTCGGGTTACAGAGTCACACCAATTCACGCGTCTAACATATCTCCCTATCCTCCTCAAAACCCTCTCCAAAGCCATGATTGAATGGCCACTTCTACGAAGTTCCATCACCAAGGGAACCAACGACCCAACCGCAAAACCAACCCTCACCATCCGTCCCTCGGCCGACATCAACATCGCCCTCTCCACCCCCTCAGGCCTCTACACGCCCACCCTCCAATCCGTCAACACCCATTCAATCTACACCCTCACCTCCCAGCTCAAACACCTCTCATACCTAGGAAGACAGACGCCCTGCGGCCTGACACCGAAAGAGATGCCCAAGCGCGGCGGGACGCTGACCGTATCCAACGTCGGCGCTATAGGCGCTGGGGAATTCGCGTCCCCTGTTTTGGTACCTGGGGGTGGTGTAGCGATCGTGGCTATTGGGAGGGCAAAGTGGGTTTGGGACGTTGATAGGGGAGATGGGAAGGGGGAGAGGAGGTTGAAGGTTGGGATTAGCTGGAGTGCGGATCATAGAGTTGTGGAGGGGGCGGAGTTGGCGGCGTTTGTGGAGTGTTGGCGTGGGTATGTTGAGGTTCCGCAGAGGTTGATTGCGGAGGGTGTATGAGTAGTTAGTTAGGGCTTCGTGGGTGACGAAAAATAAGATACCAATGGAATTTAAACAAGTTTTGATAGAGGGAGGCTGGTGTGGTTTAGTAAAAGAATTCCATTATCATTCGACAGTCCTCGCGGCAACTAGTCCAGGGAAAGAGCTTTTCATTCCATGGCAAATCTACTTTCGAGAACAAGAGAATACTCCTGAGTAGCAGGGATTGGTGAGACGGCCAGACTTCAGCGGAATCAAACAAAGTGGAAGAGCGTTGAATGGGGGCGTAATCGATATCGTCTATCGTCTGTATTTTCAGTGCAGTCCTACCAAAACGATTTGCGTCGATCATGAGTTCTTCAATTCGAACAGATGACGTGCAGATCACTCAACCTGCCATTGGGCATGGTTGGTTTACTTAGCACTGCGCTGGGCCGTGTCTCCACCTAGCAAATTCGCCACTACAGCAGCGCTATCCTGCGATCTCTTGAGGGTCTCATACAACACTTGAACGCTCCGACTCGCCTCTGCCAAAAGCTGCTGTTCACTCGGGATACCCGTTGCGTTCGGTGGAGGAAGCGGGAGAGCGCCGATACCTGTGTGTCTCAGGGTATCGTATAGGTTTTGGATACATTGTTTGAGGGATTCGATGCATTCTATGTGATTAACTGTGAGTGCCTTACTAGTGAGGTGTTGGAAGTTTAGGATTACCGGAAGTATGTTTCGGTGACGTGTTGGGATTGTAGGCGTTTTGTCTGCGTAATCGTGAATGAGCAGCTCCGAGTCCGTCTACAGATTCGATGCACTGATCACTCACATACTCGACAACACCTCCCTCGCAAGGCTCTGAACCCTAATCACCTGGTCCTGAGCAAGCGCCAGGTGTTCTTTAAACAGCTCTGGTGAATTCGGGTCTGTCCCTTGATGGAGGGAGCTAAGTTGCGCTCCTCCTCCTCCTCCAGGCTGATGATGCGCATGAGAGTTTACGTTGGAAACGTTGGCTGAGAATGGCGGGATGGCTGGGACGCCGTATGTTGGATACCCGGAGATGGGGTTGGTTGATGATGTGGATACGGTCCTGGAAGAGGCTGGGAGCATTTTGACTCTTGAGGTTGCAGGCGAGGCGGAAAATGTGTATCTAGGAAAGATCACGTGTAGTGGAATTCGAAGTGTACAGCTGTAACTCCGACAAGCTCGCTCAGCCCAGTGTGCGCTTCGATGGCAGGGCATTGTTCTTTCCGTATCATCACCAGCCATCGATGGATGAACCGCCTTCACCACTGCTAAAGTCAAGGATTCCAAGAAAGACCGTCATTGTTGACCGCAACTTGTGAGAATCTTTTCTATATGTGTACTGAAAGCTTGAACATCATCGCCCACTTTTCAGATACAAATATCACTGGGAATCTGGCATAGCCGACCCTCATTGTCCTCTTCAAAAGGGGATCATTTGTTATCGCCGGAACGACACGATATTCGAGCACAACATCCATTCCTTTGAGTTGAAACATGAGGTTGATTTTCACACGTCGCTCACTAAGAAAGTCGTATACAACTAACTAAACTATGCTTTCAAGCCACGAATCATCGTCCCGAAACAACCTTCGCGAGAGTTAAAGAAAATTTCGTTCGTCCCCATCAAAGGCAATCGGATCCTACTATTCGCAAAGTACTCCGTCAAGTTCCTGCCAAAGTACTATCTACACCTATCAATCCACAAAGTCCGCTCCGACCATCGTGTTGGTCCTGCTCTGTGGTCTTTCAACGGTGGCGTGGATGGTCACGTCGATATTCTCGGTTTGGAGCTGATCAAATCGACCTCGGAAAATGAATTGGGAATCACTTTTTGGGAGCAATTTGGCGACCATTGGAAACTGTTCGACATCTCTACTACTGACGACGTGTGTAGATTTCCTCTAATTGAGTCGGGGAGAATAGGTTTTGATCTCAAGTTCAAGTCGGAGTGGGTGCGCGGTAGCAATTCCGGTTTGTCCCAAAATTCTCATGTGAACCCGCTCTGATGTTCCTCCAAGTCACACTATCCCCTGACACGCGCATTCTCCTAAATGTGGATGTGAAAGTCGGACAACACAACGAAACGATTGACATTCACTATCTGAATTCTGGTGGCACACACTTTTCCTTTGTCACCCGCATGTCTATTCCCGTCGCAGAAAAACCCCTTTACGATCGACCAGAACTTGCATTTTCCGCCGATGGGTCCAAGTTTGCTATGGCTATGGCTCACGGCGGCGTGTCTGTTTGGGATATCCGAAGCAAAGCTCCTTTACGGACATTCACGGGACTCCCTCAGCCCAACGCCATTCGCCGGGTTCTACGATATCCTCAATTTTGTAGTGGAAAGTTGGGAAAAGAAATTCTGGTGTTTGTTCACGTACGGTCGTATGTTCACATCCTGATACATACCTCTCAAAACGAATTCTTAGCACGATCGTGTCTCCGATTTTGCCATCATTCATGTGGTTGATGTGACGTCGTTTGAGACGGAAGAAAGGCTGTTCTTGAAGAATGAAAGCCGCGATGTGGTTGTGCTTTTCTTCGATCCACGCAAGGGAACTCTGTACGCTGAACTCCACGGGACAATCTACCAGTGGGACCTGTAGAATAATGGTCCCGAATGGTGGATCGGGGAGGAGTAGAATGCCCGCCTCGACAAAGACGTCCATTACGCTAGCAAGTAACGAGTGTTCAAGCAAAAGAATTCGATGGAGACTGAAATTGGATTAATCTCGGCTTAGGTACCGGCAAAGAATCAAATGAGCGGGGAAGTCATCAAGTGGACAAGCTGTGTGTCGGAGTGCGCTGAACATTTGCTCCAGAAGAAGGTTGGAGAATTCCCGCTGCGTTGAATTTGTACTACGCGGCAGACGGTGTTGCGGGCGCAGGTACGACGCGAGGACGACAAGGCAGATTGAGGTCGCCGAGTTGTAACTTGGGGAGAACTTATGGCGTCGTGTTTGGTCAATCCAACATCTGGTGCTGATCCGAGTCCCTCCGCCTGTGCTACCCTGATGCTTGAATTTTGGAAAAACCGCAAAACCACTTTCCTGAAAAGAAAAAAAAAGAAAAGAAAAGCACACTGAGGTTTTGCAGAATGAAGTAAAAAACAGGTTCCCGAAGTTATATATAGCAGCAACTCGTTTCGATCGAGTGACCTCGGGGTTAAACGACGTTATACCACTATATGGGCCCCGCGCGCTTCCAACTGCGCCATGCTGCTGACACTTACCTGCGCTCACCTAGAAGCTAAGATGCAAAGTTAGTAACTTTGACTTTCACATCTCTAACTTTGCTCTGACTTTTTGTTTTCCACCCCGCTCTCAAGTCTCTCGTAGGCAGACAGGCTCGCACATTCGACAAGCTAATCAGACCATACACTCACTTATTTTCTGTGGATGCCCACTCCGAAAGCGGTCGCACTCCACCACATTGCGTCTGCATTGGCGCGTCCCTCTTCGCCTGTGACTGACATTGGGCTGTCAGGATTTTGGACACGTCGTCATTGAAACGCTGATCAAGCTTAATGGACTTTCGGAGTGATTGTAAGAGTCTGTTTGAAGGCGGGTGAAGGAGCTGCTCGTGGAGAGGAGGGCATGGCGGACGTTGGACTGGGGCTGTCCTGGTATCCGACGCATATATTGAATCCTCATCGAGCACCTCGATCGATTACCACAGCAGAAAAGGAACAAGCGGCACCGTGGTCCGTCACAGGATACATATTAACGGGGAGTCGTCGTTGTGGAATTGGGACGGGACATGGTCAAAGTGAGCGGATTTCCCTAGTCCGAATTCTATCCATTGACCGCTGCGTAGAGCTTCGAAAGCTTCACGGTCTGCACTTTGGCTATCGCTCCCCACAGTTGCAAACCATTCCTCTCCGCCTTTCCCATATGACTTCCTGCTTCTCAGACTCTTCTGTCTGCGATTCCACCAGGCATCGCGTCTTCACTCCCCTGGTTTCTGACTCACGGGACATCATGCGCTTCCCGTGAGACCCCTCCCCAAAGCCGTGGGGTGGTTTAATGGACTTAGTCTTCTTTGGAGTTTTGACGTTATTTTGGGCGTTCAGAACTCAGAACTCTCCGGCTTTCTAGATCTGGTCATACCCCGTTCCCAAAACCTCGAAAGTGTGATCAACCGTCAATCGAACATCCGGGGCTGATCTGCGCCTCCGCTACCCTGATGCTTGGATTTTGGAAAGACCGCGAAGCCATGTACATACTTTTTTACTTGAGGTCTTGTAAAAACAAGGTGACCGAATTAATAGCAGCAACTCGTTTCGATCGAGTGACCTCGGGGTTGCACCTAATTGATAAGATTATATGGGCCCCGCGCGCTTCCAACTGCGCCATGCTGCTGACACTTACTTGCGCTCACCTAGAAGCTAGAGTTTGAAATTAGTAACTTTGACTTCCGCCTTGGTGCACAACTCTGCTTCAAGCTGATCTTCGACATCTCGTTTGCGGAACTTTAAAATGTTGATGACTTGCGGAAAGCCCCGTTGCTCTACTTAAGTGACAAGCATGAGAACGGCCTCGTTCCCTTCTCTTTTCCTTGGTTTCCCCTCTTCACCCTCTATGGCCTTCAACTGTAGAGACTGTCCGCGCTCCTTCAACACTATTTCAGGTCTCTCATCTCATTGTCGTGCGAAAGCCCATGCCTTTCATGGATGCATCGATTGTGATCGTGTGTTCGTGAACAGTGTAGCGCTGGCACAGGTACGTAATCCACCATTGACTCCCATAGGCTGAGGCCGCTCACTACTCTTTGAAGCATCTCGCTGCGTCTCCTGCGCACGCAGATTCCGATCCTTCCAGCGACGAAAGTGACGACGGCAGTGATGCATCTGACGATGAGGAGCCTTACTGCAGGGGGTGCGATCGCTGGTTTATCGACCTCGATAGCCTATACCAGCACCTGTCTGCGAGCCTAAAGCATAACTGGTGCTTTATTTGTTCTAGGGATTTCAATTCGGAGACCGCGCTAGATCAAGTTCGTCCTACCCGTCCTTCACAGTGTAATGAACAACGCTTAATAATTTGTTTAGCATAATTCATCGAAGCTGGCCCATGCCGATCGATCCTTCAAGTGCCCCTTCTGTTCGAAGATGTTCAAGGCGCCTTCCGCCATTGCCCATCACATCGAGTCCGGTTGCCATAAGATCAATCGCCACCAAGTCACCGCAGCAGTGAAGAAGCTCAAGATTGTTCCCGACATATGCATCACCCGGCTTCTCCCTTCTTCAGGCCCGCCTACGATATCAACTTACATTGCGACGGAACAATCGTTCAATGGAACATCGTACGAATGCTTCTTATGCCACAAGGGCTTTCGACTCCTTACCAGCCTTAACACGCACCTGGCTTCGCCGGCCCACGACGCCGACGAATTCAGGTGCCCAAAGTGCAACAAGGACTTTACGGTAATTTCAGCACTTGTCCAACATATTGAGAGCGAGGTTTGTGGACTAGCTAAGATGCAGGAGGTTCAGGGTAATTTCAACGATTTGACGGCGAACTTCTCTCGTCTACTTCGTCTTTGAACATGTCGATGTTCTGGTACGTTTATTTTTGTGCAGCTCGCCGTTGCCTTATTCTCTTATCTAGGGGACTGAAACGTAGATCAACGCTAGTCGTAGCGTTGTTCTATTTTACAGCCTTCAAACCCTAAATTCTTTTTTTGTTTCGTATCGTTCTTGTCTGCTCCGCGTCAAGTTGGATTACCCTGCAGTCATCGTCAGTTCTTGTAAGGCTACCTAGAGTTGATAGCGAATCTCTATTCAACGTGTCGTATGTGTAACACTCAAAGAATTATTTGCCACAACCGATTTCTAGCGTGGTCGTAGGGTGGGGTTTCAGACCCGCACACTGATACGTTTATCTTAAGAGCATCCCTCCACTCAACCTCCACTATACTGGACGTGAGAGTAAAATACGATAGACAATAAAGATGAATTAGCGGAATTCGGAGCGGCCTCAAGCCGCGATGTGTCATCTACACTAATGCCCCTAAAGAAACAACGCCCTTCTTGCTCACAATGATTGTTTGGTTTTCATAGCATTACGACTTAACTTCCACTGAATACTACTTATGCGTCTCTGAAAGACCGTAAGAATGCAAGAATTTATGCGTTTTATTTGTTTTAACAATCATCTGCTACCACTATAGTTTACCACGCAGTAAAACACGTCTACCATTTTGCAACCATTTTGGTTACTTTTTCTGTAGCCTGCACTTCACACAACGTACTGTAATTCATCCATCCAGGCCTCAAATCTACGCAGACAGATGGTTGAACGTTGAACACTCAGGAACCTTGATTGCGATCAACTTTCAAGCATACCCCAAGCATACCCCACATGCGAATGATTCCCCACATCGGAAGAAAGTCCCGGTAATTCAAATTCGAAAATTTGTCCCGTTGCGGCCCGTGGGCCATCAACGTTCAACTAATCATTTACATAATAATGTTGTTACATACTACGCACCAAGCTTTGAGCATTTCAGCCGAATAAGATGAAAATTTATGTCTTTCCCACTTAAGACGCTGGCTGAAGGGTAGATTTTAGAAATGCGGTTGAATAACTTCAGGGATTTTTATACGTCATTCGTGAGGGAGAATTTAGCGGACACAATAGGTAGTCAGAGAGATTATGATTGATTCCTCGCACCACATCGGAAGCCCGGTCCGACTCAAGAGGAGGTAAGTAATTAGACGAGCACGGTTAGTCACAACGTTAGTATATTGGAGGGCCATGCAGGGAGAGAAGAGTTGTACCCCTATGTGCAAGGGGAAGTGAGTATGTTCATGAAATTTCTCCGGTCAAGGATGTGCTGAAAATTATAAACAAGAAGCTCGATTTTCGAAGGAAAAGCGCTTACTTACGTAAGCGAAACCGTCGAGCCTTACTTCGGAGTCTAAATTTATCCATTCTTACCACCATGCTCTGGAACATCTCGCCGACGCTTGCTCTCTTATGCGCCATACGCTTACTATACGTCCGGCTATAACGTTTGAAAAGTCAATGCCACTTTAGAACCTACGTTGACAACGATCCAATCATGTAAGAGCCTGCGAAATTGACCTGGTTGAAATTGGTTGACTAACGCGTTTGCTCAGGAGGTGAATCTCACTCCTACCTTACGATCTATCCCGAGTGGCACGAGGAAAATCTGAGATCGAAACCAACACTATAAAATCTCCCCACTCATAGGTTTCGGACCCCAGGCTTCGGACAAGATGCTTCTCTCCCTCTCCTACGTGTTGGCGCTCTACTCTCTGTCAACGTTCGCTGCGCCCACCACGAACGACGGTGTTCCCCACGTCAAGTTGGGTAAGACGACGCTTGTCGGGAGGGCTATCACAGCGTCGAAGGTCGAGTTCTTTGGAGGTACTGTCGTTCACGATGGTTACTTGACGATTTGTTGACCTATAAATTTGCTTTGCTTGTAGCTATTCCTTATGCTGAACCTCCCCTTGGTCCGCTTCGCCTCAGGCCCCCTGTGCTGAAAACGCATCTGAACGTTGCTACGTTTAACGCGACAAATTTTGGCAAGGGTTGCTTGCAATATGTAAGTCGGTGCTGCCTTGCGATCGTTTATGCTGATATCAGGTGTCGTTAGCCAAAGCATCTTACTGCTGATGAAGTTGACGAGGATTGCATGACTATCAATGTTTATCGTCCGGCTGGGATTAGTTCTGATGCCAAATTACCTGTGGTGCGTTTCATTTTTTTTTTATGTCGACGTTTTCAGTGACGTCTTTTGTTCAGTTGTTTTGGACGTACGTTGTTCAAGACATATTTTCTCTTCCCGTCTTAAATTAATGATATCTTAGCCATGGCGGTGGGATGATTCAAGGTGCTGGAAACATGTTCAACGGAAGCGCAATCGTCGCTCAGAGCATAACTCGGGTTTGTTCCTCCTCTCACCCTTCCTTTAACGCAAGTATTCATTTTAATCTAGGGTACCCCAATCATCTACGTCAACTTTAACTATCGTCTCGGCCCTCTTGGGTTCCCTCAGGGTCAAGAAGGTGGGTAATCCTCCTTGCGTCAGCCGTATGACTCAAACATATTATCGCCTAGCCATCAATAACAAAGCGCTCAACCTTGGACTCAAGGATCAAGTAACCGCCCTCGAGTGGGTCCAGCAGAACATCGGGATTTTTGGCGGTGACAAGAAAAAGGTCAGTGGCTACCACCAAGGCTAATAATCACGCCACTAATCTCCATTCCAGGTAACCGTCTTTGGAGAGAGCGCCGGGTCTATTATGACGTCCGCCCTCTTCCTTAACTCAAACCTCGAGAAGTATGCGAGGGCCGCAGTAAGCCCCTGTCAATTATCACCAACGACCCCTACCAACCCACCCTCAGATCTTCCAATCTGGACACTTGACATTCAAAGGAAACTTTCCCGCAACGCATCAACAGTCTGATTGGGACGGCTTCGTTGCCCTCGTCCCAAGCTGCGCCGACCTTGTCGCCACAAATAACACCTGGGATTGCATTCGTGAGGCCCCTGTCGCTGAGATCTTTGCTTCCCTCGTCAACGTGGAGACAAACACGGCCGCACCCTTCATGCCAGTGCTTGATGGGCCGGACGGGTTTATCCCAGATTACCCGTCTAAGTTGTATGCTAAAGGGCATTTCGCGAAACTTCCATTCATCACAGGGACTAATCTTGATGAAGGTGCGTTCTTTTATTTTTCTTGCCTCTGGAGAATATGAGCCGAAGTGAAGGAATGTAGGGACACTCCTCGTAGCCCCGACGATCAACTCCACGGACCAAATTCGCGCGAGCCTCATCGCCGGCGCCTCCCCCTCCAACAACCCCGCTTTGCTAAATGCCTCAGTGGATAAGATCTTGCAGCTGTACCCCGATGTTCCAGCGCTCGGTGCACCCTTTGGGACTGGCAATGAGACATTCGGGTATTCGAGCCAGTACAAAAGGATGGCTGCCATCTGTGCGTTCCCTTCCTTTCCTTTCTTGGTTTCACCCCGAACTGACTGTTGTTGTGGCATGCATAGCTACTGACGCGATGATGTTGGCGCCGCGCAGATTCTGGCAGAAAGCCGCTGCCGACTTCGGAGTCAAGACTTACGGGTATCTGTTCACTGAGCCTATGCTTGCCGACCCCCCTGCTCTCGGCAGTGCGTTTGTTTCTTCCTTTGTGTAAAGTTGTGATATTTACCCGCTTGACTTTCAGCAACGCATGCTGTTGATCTCACATTCGTCTACGGTGGGCTCTACTACAAGCCCCTCGAGAAAACGACCTCCGCACACACGGCTAGCAGCTACTTCATTGATTACTGGGTATCGTTCACGAATGGCTTGGATCCTAATGACAGGAAGGGTGTACAACGTGAGCTTTCCTCTTTGTATTGTCATTTTGAGTGTCGGTTGAAGGGATTTCTTTGATACCCCAGGCCCCAAATGGGAGCAATACACGCCTAAGAACCAGGTATACCTTCTTTCTGATTTCACGAAAAGGATGTTGACATCAGTGATGCCTTTTGTAGGTTCTCCTGCAGATTAACGGACAGAACACGACGACTATCCCTGATACCTTCCGCAAGACACAAACTGACTTCATGAATTCGGATCCAGCAATTTGGTTCCATTGATTTTCAAAAGAGACTAGTTTTCATTCTGCCAACTCGAAACCACCTGGCTACCCGAGGGGAGACTTGAGGAATAGTGATGATTGATTTCGCATTCGGATAGGATAAGTAATACGATTTGTGAAAATATTGGTTATGATATTGTTACGACTTGGTTACGACTGTACCTCTCTAGCTTTTTGCTTTTTCTACCCCGATCTCAAGTCTCTCGAAGGCAGGCAGGCTCGCACGTTCGACAGGCTGATCAGGACTATACACTCACTTGCACTCGGCTTAGTTTCTGTGTATGCCCACTACGACAACCGTCGCACTCCGCGACATCGCGTATCCCCTCTTCGCTTGTGACTGACTGGGCTTCCAGGATTTTGGACAGGCCGTCATTGACGCTGATCAAGCTTAGGGGACTTTCGGAGTGATCGTAAGAGTTTGTTCGAAAGGCGGGTGAAGGAGCTCTTCGTGGCGAGGGGGGCATGACGGACGTTGGGCTGGGGTTGTCGTGGTATCCGACGCATATATCGACGCGTCGAGCAAGGGCATTCCATGGTGAAGCAGGTCATGACTCATCTGGATGTCGTCCCCGGGGGTTTGAAGGACGAACAGAAGAAGTAGGACGTCGCCGATCAAAGTGAGGGGATTTCTTTAGTCCACATTCTACCAATTGACTGCTGGGTAGAGCTTTGAAGTTTGACGGTCTGCATTTTGGCTATCGCACCTCAGTTTCCAACCATTGCTCTCGGCCTTCCCAATATGCCCTCCTGCTTCTCAGATTGTTCTGTTTGCGGTTCCACATTACGCCCCTGAAGGCGGGCGACTGGAAACCGAGGCCAACACTGGGAGTTTGCTCCGTTAACACATGTCGTCGGCTACACCTTTTCGTTCTGACTCTCCAATCCGTGAACACCCACAACTTACTCCCTCCTCGTACCTCATAACGAGGATCTGACCCTTCCTCTCTTCGCATCATAGGTACTTTGCTCCACGCCTTCACCGGTTGCAGCAATCTACGCAGCAACGGCCTCATCACCCTGTCCGCTTCGACTCCCTCTAGGGCACGCAAACTCCGATTGGTCGACAAGCAATGACTTCTCCCAGCTGAAGCACCTCTCCGATGTTGACATTGTTCGACCACGCTTCACGCTTCATGCATCTGACATACCATCTTGCTAAAGACTCTCTGCAGATGCTATGATTCGAAGGTTTCCTCCGCAGACTTTAACAACCAAAATTGACGTATCAGTCTCAAAATCTATCATACAAAAGTCCTATACGACTAATCTTCAAACTCCGTTCCCTCCCCCTCCGATTCTTCCCCAAAAGGCCTCTTCGCCAACGCCTCCAGCTCTGCAATATGTTTATTCAACATCTTCCCAACCATAGCCACACCTCCAATCAATATCCGAAGATCGTTTCGCAGCTTCTCCGCTTCCGCCGTCAACGCCGAAGTCTTGCGACGATGAGAGGAAGGTCCTGCCCTTGGCATAGTATCTTCCATTGAATGATGGATAACTGAGGAATTGTCTAATGTCCTAGAACCAGAGCCTGAGCCTGATAGGCACTGCCTGACTTTCCGGGTCTCAGCGTCCACGATCGCTTTTCTTTTTCCCTTTCCCAGATCTCCCGGTGGTGGTGCTACGCCTCCTGCTTGCTGTACAGCACCAGGTACTTTCTTCGTCAGCGAACATGCTTGTTTGAGGTGGATACATCGCTCGCATCTGCTCCCTAGGCTCTTTTCTGAAAAACACATTCGTGGGACGGCTGCTTGGGTACATCGGTGACACTATAGAAGTTAACGGCTCTCTTAGCCGTGGGCACGGGGTAGGACGGAGGAAACGTACCCGTGGGTCATTTAGTTTGTGGATGTTCGGTTTGAAGACTGGGGGTTCTCTTTTCACTTGATGGGATGAGGTCGGTTGAGGCGCCTTTTCCTTCTCCTTCTTCGCCGCTCTAGAGTTTGAGTTTGAAGATGTGCCAGCACCACTGGGAGCATCGACTTCAACGACCTCCCCCTCCTGCCCCTCATGCTCCTCCCCATCTTCGGAATCATCAAACTCCAAGTCGATGATCTGCGATAGAGGTACCACCACCGCGATCTTATTCGCGCACCTGGCGAACCGCTGGTCGATGATGGTGAGCGCTGGTTGGGTCAACCACGTCCGGGATCGGAGCGTTGCCATCCATGACGGCATGAGGTTTTTAGGCCAGTGGAGTTGGTGCTCTGTTGCTGTTTCGACGGTGCCGATCCATTTGTCCTGGGATGCGTTTCATTACATATATGAGTGGCGGTTGGATGGGACGGACGGGGTGCTTACTTACCAGTACCTCTGAGATGATGGTCCACTCTGCCTTTTTCGCGTCGGCCCTTTTGAGTTTGGGGGAAGTGGCGGATATGACGGAGTTCAGCCTTGTTGTGGCGCGCTTGAAGTCTTCTAGAGTTCTGTTCGACATGGCTGGGTGAGGGAGAGAGCAGCAAAAAGGTTATCTTGTAACCAGCTTGTAAGTTGCAACTGGGTGTGAGCCTGTGAGGCTGTTCACATTTGATCGGACGCATTCAGGGTGATTTTGGAGGTTATCATATTTATAGTTTGTCAGCGTGATAATTGACGTGGTTCCTCCGAGTCCCCGCCCTGCAAATCTGCAGCACTCCCGTCCAAACCCAATATCGCACTTCGAGAGGCAATGCCGCGCAGTACGTTTCTTCCTGGCGCCCCTCTTTTCCTCTGAACCAATCTTAATCTTCATTCCAAAACCCAGAATCTTCTGCGGCCGTCTCGAACTCTCGACTTCCACTTCGACTTCCGAATATCCCCTCAACGGTTAGTTTGATTCGTTTTGCTGTCGTTCCAGTCGTCTTACACATGACAGCATGCACAGAAACGGCAGGTGTTTGGGGTAACTAAAAAAGAGCTTCAGGCGATCCTCGTCAGTCGTTTCTCGTCCTCCAACCTCCTAAGCTAATAAGGAGAAATGGGAAATGGTAGGGTACTGTTCGACGTTTCATGGAATTATACCTCGACATCGATCGCATCCTTTCGAACCAGCAAGATGAGCTGATTAAAGTTGAGAATGCTGTGAGGTCCCCCTCTGCAATTTAATCGTCCAGCCGCTAACTTGACATACATAGGTGAAGGAAGCATATCCCGACATGTTCGGTAACGATGAAATTAAGATCCAGCACATACGAAACTACATTTACACCAACCATTCAACTATACGGTCAGCTAGGAAACTTTCCAAGAGAGGAGGAAAGAAAGAGGTGGTGGAAATGGGGACAAGGCAGACGGAGATTTCTGATGAAAGTGGTGAAAGTGATGCAGAGGCTATGGATGAGGATGCTGGGCCTTCCAGTGCTAGTGGGCGTTTGGTACGTTTGACATAATTATTCTTGGGGAGGCAACCACTGAGACTCTTTCAGAGGCAGGGTTCCCCTCTGGTACCGGAAAGCGAACCCCAGAGCGCACCCTCATCTAGTGCAAGGCAGGCTTCATTGCCCCCTGATTCGGTCGAGCAGACGGTGCACGTCCGCCCGACTCATTCTGCTCCATTACGGAAGAGAGGCCGGCCACCGAAGGGAAGTGGACGACCAACAGAGGGGAGCGAGGTCACTCCTTTCGTCAATGCGTCAGTTTTGGCCAGTGCGGGACATGATTCAATGCCCCCTGATACGGTCGAACAGACGTTACACGTCCACCCCAATCATTCTGCTTCACCACGAAAGAGAGGCCGCCCACCGAACAGACCAACGGAGGAGAGCAGGGTCACTCTTGCCGTCAACTCATCAGCTTCGGCCAGTCGACTCCCCAACCGTCAAGTCGAGGTCGTCATTCAATCTACACAAGCTGCACTACCTCCGCCCGCTCACGCGACACCACCTAATCCCCAGACCGAGACGCCTCCCAACGAAAGCTCGGACACAGGCTTGAAAGAAGTAAAACAATTCCTAGCCTCAACGTGCAACCCATCCCTCATCCACCTCCTGGACCACCTCGTGCACTATGGCTGCGTCAGCGGCGATTTCCTGCGATTTTTGGCGGGAAGGGCGGCGAAGGTTGAGGAGGAGGAGTTTCATAACTATTTGAGGAACCATTTCTCGAAGGGCCGTGGACGTGCACATGGACAAGAAGGGAGGGATTTGACGGAGATTGAGATTTTGGTTTTGACGGAGGGGTTGTTGAGGTTGAGGGGTGATAGGTGATAGGTGAGGGACGGGTTTGGGTAGTGGAATTGGTTGGGGGGTTAAATGTGTATGGATGAATGAAGGAGAGCGTTTCGCTTGATATAAGGTGTGTGTTGTACGACAGGGAAGGTATGGGCAATTGAAGTGAGCCGAGAAGACCCTTTAATTTTTTCGGAGAGAGGGCGTACCATCCTGGCAAGGTCGGCTGGTCGGCGGGGTTACAAGGATCAAGTTGATGGTGTCGCACTGGGGCGAACGAAGCAGAAGTTTGGGTGTAAAAATTCAATATACAATGCCTCGCCATCCACTCAGCAAACGTTACCCACCCAACTGCTGTAGCAACAAACCCCCATTTCTCCGTCTTTCTGTGCTTACTTACATGATTTAATTTCGATATGCCGTAGACATATGAAGTCGGATATGGTGTAAAGGGCACTGCATACCATGAAATGATGGATCATAAGAATAAAAATGTGTCGTGGTGGTCTGGGTTCGAATCCCAGTGTCCGATCTGCTGAGGGCAAACAGTGCTCCGTTTTTCCCAAGTTTGAATGAGTGTGAATGCGACGGCGAACTGCTTATTCCTACACCCCTCCATACAATGAAAGTTGAAGTTGATATTCGTTTTTGTATATTCTGGCAATCCTAGTGCCGGAAATGTATATGTCGTCGAGTCTTTTTTTCTCGTTGTAGGGACGTTTGGCGAAAGTAACGGAACGATGCAGAGGAGTGGAGTTCGGGAGAGTTGTTGTGGAATAGATACAAACTAGATTTTACTCACTCTGAGTGGGAGTTCGTTCTTACCATTCCCACCAACCACGGTAGGCGTGGCTATCATGTTCATCTGCCAAAATATCTCCTTGTCGGAGGGGGAGAATTTGAAAGACTCGATCAAGAGCGAGAGCACGACCTCTGAAGAAATCACGTCAGTGATCAAGAAAAAAAAACCGTGCTTGTGGAATTCAACAGACTCATTTCGAGTTGGGAGAATTTGAATCCGCTGTGGGGTGCGATTTTTCAGTCATATAGAACAAGGAAGAAATCGAAAACATGATACACACATGCAAGATCTCCCACCGCCCCCGAATGTCATCCTGATATTTTTCACGGATTAGATTAGTATTTGCAAAATAATACCGATGACCCACAGGTTTGAATAGACCCCTGGAATAGGTGCACTAGCTACTGAGAAGGGTGAGGCGCTCATCCATCTCTCTGGGATCCATTCTAAAGAATCGGAACCCCATATCTCCGGGTCACGGTTGGATGCGAGGGCTGAGATGATGATGTTTGTGTTTTTCGGAATGGGAATTTCATTGATTTCGCATCCGTCGAGTCCTTTGATGGGGTTTGAGAGTGGCATCACAGTGTCTGCACATGTCCTATATTGTTTTCTCAGACATCGGAATAAAAGAAGATGAAGGGCGAGTGGAGCGGCGTACGTTCTCAAAAGGTAAGATAACGGGGGGTAAAGACGAAGGGTTTCTCTGCAAACCGCGTCCAGATACGGGAGTGCTACTAGCTCATCGTATGCAAGGTCCCCATACTCAACGCGGGCTTCGGTGACTTCGCGGCGCAATTTTTCTTGAACATCTTGATTCTGCGCTAATAAGAAAAGGGTGCGAGCAAGCGCGTTTGACGTCGTGTCCATAGCTGCGAATATCAAAGTTCTGGAAAATAGGAAATTAGAGACCAGAGCAATTCACAGGTTTGTTTTTTATGAGAGTTAAAACGCACGACATCTGTCCGATAAGTTCGGATTCATCTAGTCTATCTTCATTCGTTGCATGCATGTTGGCTCTCACTAGTGCAATGATAAGCATGACATTATCAAAGAGAACGTGATGATCTACTCACTGAGAATACTCATGATATCCTTCCCCCTCCCAATCTGTGCGGCCAAAGCCTCGTCCCCATCCATCAACGCCTTCTTCTTGGATTCAAAAATCTCGACAGAGGTGTTGTACATCACATCGACAATGTCTCGCACATCATGCAGGTTTTTCCACGGAAGCAAGTCAAGGACGAAGCGTCGGAATTTTGGGGTGCCGATTTTGAGTGCGGGGACAAGCAGGTACGCGCGGAAGAACGCGACGCGGATGATGGTGGGCCTAGGACGGCCGTTAGAAGAAGTTTCATTCTGAAACGCTGATAAAACTCACACTAGCTTTTTGACGGAGTCGCTGTATGGGTGTGGAGCGGCATCTTCAGCTAAGGAATCGAATGAGTAGCCTAGGCCACTCTGACCAATCAATTCCAGTGCTGTACGAGCCATCCATGAGACGAGATCGATCTGAAAGGGTTGGAGAGTGTTGTTTGAAGGTTTTTCTCATGAAATTTACCTCTTGAGGACCATCTTCGACTTTCAACGCGATCGACGCCCGAAGCTGAGTGGAGAGTATGAGGATCGTGCAGGGCTTTAAAGATGTGGAGTGCTAACGTTATGAGTGACATTGTAGAAAATGGGAACTGGAATATTGTTTCGTGTGAAGAGCAAGGAACGAGGGTCAGATCAACGAACCCATTTCACGCATGTGAGCAATGGAGAAGACTGGGTTTAACATCTTTCTTTGTCGGCGATGACGTTCTCCTACATCACCACTAGATGAATTGGTGTATCCCGAAAAGCGTTCGCATCACTCACCCTTGTTCGCCAGCAGCCCATTACCAAACAGTAACCGGTTGAATCTGAGCGATTGAATGTGATCAGTCAAGTAGCAGAGCCTTCGGGAAAAGAGAGAAAGGAGGTACACAAAAATCGATGATTCCTTTCCGTATGAATGTTGATCCTGTTTGAAACACATATGTATCTTGGCAGAACTGTGTGAGGTCTGGCTTACCTTTACAACAATGTGGTACATGGCCTTCGGATCGAACACATAGAGTTGATTTTCCTTGATCAAAGTGAGTGTTGCCGCCTAGTAGCCTTCTCATGACAACAATCTCGAACATACACCGAACAGGGCCTTGACCTTGACCACACCTCCATCTGACAAGAATAGTACTTTTGAGACTCACACACGAACAAAGTCCAAATGTTACCTACATTTGGTTGCGATGTCATGATGGAAGTCCCAACCATTAACGTTGAACAATTGCGGGAAGTTACCTGAAAAGCAGTGTGTCCTGCCGCGCGTTGTTGGAGTTGATAGTACACGTACCTTTGAAGAAAGAAGGGGAGGGAGGCCCAGGAATGTTATCGAGAGCCGTCTTCACGACGAGCCGACGCAGAACACGATAAAAAGCCCAGAAGCCAACGAACACATAGATTCCTTTGAAGATTGACTCGTGCATGGTGGGGGAAGGAGGAGCGTGCACTCTGCCGGAATGGTGCCACGACTCATAGCCACCGTCCCGAAGTTCTTGTTCTTCATCAAAGATGAACCTGGTGATACGTAAAGCTTCGGGTATCGGCATTTCCCGAGAGCCGTGTGCTTTTTACATGGACGGCGCCTCCGTATCACCAGCTAGCTGGTTTTTTTTCTTCCCAGACGTACTTAGTTTTCCTATAAGTAGCGACGTTAGACTTATTGAAAGCGATTCTATTATTGTCGGTCACTATTTTATGTACACCCTGCCCTCAAATCCCCTCAGCTGAATGTCATTTGAGCCTGAGGCAACTCCAATTTCGTCTCCTTCATCGCCTCCATAGTTTCCCAGAACATGTCCGAAGCCAGTCCAATCGCTTTTTGAATCGAGACTAAAAGTAACGTCTGTCTTCTTGAAATTTAGGAGAACCAGGGCCGAGGAATTTTTAAGAGTACGAATGTACGCGAACACTTGTTCATGGTTGTCTGATATGTCGCTGAAATCACCATATATCTATCGATATCAACAGCGACTGGTAAATAAAGACAAAAGGCCTAGATATCTACGCACCAAGACCTCATGCGCTTTTCGCAGGTTCAAAACGTGTTTCCAAAACGAATGAACGCTATCGTTGTCCTTGAGCTGCGCCGCTACGTTCCACGTCTCATAGTCCTCGTTAACTCTCATCCACGGTTCACCGCTTGTAAACCCAGCGTGTGCGCTAGAGTTCCACTGCCAGGGCATTCGGAAATGAAGATAAGGCAGAATAATTAGAAGCGATTCTTGCGCTGACCTGCATGGGTGCTCGAGCGTGATCCCGCGCATTCCGCTGGAAACCGTCAAGGACGTCAGACATATCCACGGCCTCGTCGATTAATAACTTCTTCCTTTCCTCCAAGATTCTGCAAAATCTACAGTCACCGACAGAAGTTTCCATCACGCCAAACAAAGACTTACTTCTTATAATAAATCTGACTTGCGATATCCTTGTATTCCTCGATCCCCCACGTCCTTGGGAGATTCTTCAATCCAAGTTCCTGGCCCTGATATATGTATAGGGTTCCGCTCTGCGAAATTTCGAGGATGGCGAGCATCTTTGCTGATTTTGCACGCCATTCTCCTGAGTCGTCGCCGAACCGGGTCACGGCGCGCGCATGGTCATGATTCTCTATGTAAACCCTTGAAAGCGTAAACGAGAAATTGTTCTGGCCTAAGAAGAAGGAAACTTACGTGTTCCAGAAACCTTCCTCTCGTTTGTAATTCTGCCATTTCACCACTACCTGTCTGAATTCGGCTAGAGTCCAGTCCTTGTGTTTCAGTGGTAACCTAGAATTTCCTTCCTTTGGAAAATCCACATCCATGAGCTGGAAATGAAACACCATGTTCAATTCGTTATTTGAAGGCAGGACATAGCCATCGAATTCGGACATTTTTTGCGTGAATGAAGCTTCACCAACTGTGATGATGTCGTATTCTATTGGTGACGATGGTAGTCAACGACGCAAGTAAACTGAGTTCGTTGAGCGCCTTACTGGACAGAACTTTCTCGCCCATTTCCTTAATATATTCGTGAATCTTTGGGCTACACTGCCCGTGAGACGCGAGACAAATTTAAGAATTCAATGACTAACCCATTTGCATAGTGAATGACGGCTGGTTGATACACCTCGTCCGGAGAGGTGATTGGGGCATCGGGGAGTCCTTCCACTTTGGATAAAAGGTCGATGACATCCAACTGCATGGAACAAATCATCGCCTTTATCCAGACAATCACATATATGGCTTACTCGAAATCCATCGCATCCACGGTCTGTCCAAAACTGCATAAAATCCCAAACTGCATCCCTAACATCCGCATTCTCCCAATTCAGATCCGGCTGCTTAGAGACGAACAAATGCAAGTAATATTCTTCCGTATTTTCGTCGTACTCCCATGCCGAGCCTGTGATTGAATATTATTTGAGTATACGGATCGCAAAGAAAGCGTTATACGCCCCGGGCAACCCGTTGAGAAGGCGCAACTGGCAAAAGCCCAACACTCGGGTACATCCTAGCCGTACCAACAGAGAAGAAGCAATAGCTGCTTACCTTGAAACACTGATCTCCAATTATTCGGAGGCTGCCTGTTACCGTCATCGTCGTATCTCGGGGGACGCCATATGTACCAATCCCGTTTGGGATCGGACTTGCTGGACCGAGAGTCTAGGAACCACTGGTGCTATCGACACGGATGACAATTAGATTTGGCACGCGATTATTTGATGGCGTCTTCCGCACCTCATCGGAAGTATGGTTGACCACCAAGTCCATCCTAAGTCACGAGAATTCAATATTCATACTCAACGTCCGTAAGATTAAAGAAGACAAACATGAGTTTCATGCCTCGCTCGTGAACCCCGCTCAATAGGTTATCACAGTCAGCTAGCGTCCCATATCTCGGGTCTATATCACGAAAATCTGAACTGTTCCATTCCACATTTAAAACTTGTATCAGCACGAGTTAATCGCGATCCAAAAGAAATTTGAATGCTTACATATCGTACCCCATGTCAGCCAAGGGGGATCGATAAATGGGAGACAACCATAGTACATCAACGCCTAAATCTTTCAAGTAATCGAGTTTTGCATAGATTCCGTTCAGATCACCAATGCCGTCGCCATTGGAGTCGAAGAAGGAAATGGGAAATATCTGGTAAATGGTAGCTTCTTTCCACCACGCCCGCGATGGAACAAAAGGCGTTGACATTATGGTGAGGAGTGTGAAAAGTGGGGACTTGGTGTGGGATTGCGCATCTTGAACGTTATATATCAATGGAGCTTTGAGAAGCGCCGAGAAATGGACTCACAGATGAACGGAACGTGCTTGTACCTTGTAGGATCATATCGTTGCGAGTACACAACGCCTCGATCCAGGAATTCGAAAACAAAGCTTAAGGAACGCATGACTCGGCTCTAAGCACTGTTCACCTTCGTTTATGGGCCCTCCACACGCGCAGGTAGGACGTGGAACATAATTATCAGTTCCAGAGGTACATGATTGCTTTTGACAGACGATCAGGACTGTCAAGGAGGATGAGTAGGCAATGAGGAACTTTGCATTGAAAAGGTAGAGATTTGCCTTTGGGGGTTATTTAGCGCCTTTGAGCTGGTGTTGATTCATGACCGAGCCTAACACTGTTGAACGTTTCCGGAAAGAAGTCAAGTGTCCATGTCAAGCGTGGTTATCGTGAGGAAGCACTTCGATGTTTTGAACGGGTAGAGAACAGACTCAGAGTTTGCAATCAGCACAGCCACTTTTGATACGGATTCAGACATTGCACAAATCAAACGCGGTGTGGGTTTACGCACCCCGAAATGATTTTTCAACATGTGAGTGCTGTCAATTCAGAAGAATAAAAACCTTCTCAAAGGAAACGATGCTAAGGTGGAGGTCGGCTTACGTCGAGCAGTGCATGACAACTCGAGTACCGGTCCGGTCCTTCGGCCCGCGCCAAAAGTTGACATCATCGCTCTCCTCCCGAAACCGCCCACACACCCCCACCATGGCAGAAAACGTATCCACCCTTTTAAACGCTCTAAAGCACGATCAAGTTATTCCAGATGTTATCCCCAATTCGTTCACTCCTTCCGTCCTCTTCTCCATCGTCTATCCTGGTGTAGAGACTGGCTTGGGAAAGGAAGTTCTCCGAAACCACACGCTCCCAGAGCCTGCGATCAAAATCTTGAGTGGTGGCGGAGGAGACAAGTCGTTTACTTTGGTGCTGACTGATCCTGACGCACCCTCCCGGGCGGACCCCAAGTTTGGAGAGTGGAGGCATTGGGTCGTATGTCTCATTCCGTTTGAACTTGATGAGTACCTCATTCCTTTGGAACAGGTTACTGGGGTCAAGTTGCCGGAGGCTAACGCGAATGTGAAGCTCACTACTGCCGCAGCTACTCCGTACGAACCCCCTGCACCGCCGGCAGGTACGGGACTTCACCGTTACGGTGTGTAGTTGCTTTTTCTTTCAAAGATAATGAGGCTGATACAATTCAATTAAGTCTTCCTGCTCTTTGAGGAACCCGCATCGTTCTCCATCCCGGAGGGTGCTATTGAGCATGTCGCAGCTTTGAAGGACCGCCGCTCGTGGAACGCCCAGGCGTTCGCTGAGAAGTATGGTTTGAAGTTGGTTGGCGCTAACTTCTTTGTCACCCAGTCGCAGGTCTAGTTGATTTGGGGAGGAATTTTTCTTTAATATAAAACATGAAGAATCAAGCATTAGTTGAGTGTGATGATGACATGCACCCTTTGATTATTTCCGGGCGGTTTGTCCGTTGTCCGTTGAATATTTGAATATATCGTTTGCTGGTTGCAATCGTTTGGCGACTCGCGGCAAGCGGGCTTGTGAAGGAAATTGATGGCAAACCTCTTCATGCATGAGTTTCGTGCCCACCGCAGATAGTGATAGTGCACACTTACAAAAATGTAGTTGCGGTGAAATAAGATGTGTAGAGAAAATCAGGAAAATCATTTTACCATCGCGTGACCCGCGACGCGTAAATAGAACACGCCAAATGTCTGGCGCGATCATTCCTTCTCTCTTTTGACCACCATCCTCAACCCTCAAATGAACGAATTTATCACCTCAGAATAGCGTATCACTAGGAAGCTGCTACGCCGGACAACGGGAACTCCACGCCCAGTCAGCCGCGCTCCAATGCCACACTAGTAACTGGCACATATCGCTCTTCGTGACGGTTCTGATGATTATCATGCAGGTCCGGAGCATCAGTAAATTGTCAACGTTACCCCGGGCCCGTACCTGTGTTCTCAGGCGCATATACGAAGTTCTTTCCCACTTGTTCCAGGGTCTCGGCAGTATGTCGGATAGATCTTATACCGCAAGAAACGGCAGAAGCTTTCGGGATCCAGTAAGCCCACAAATTGAATTTCGGTCCCGGTATACATAGTCTTTTGCGGAGAGCTCTCGAATGTAAGGTCCCACATGGCGGATGGCAAGTGGATGGTGTTCAACGATCAGTATATATTGACGTCTAATGCCTCAGGAAATCTAAAAGGGGTACCGATGCTTGCTACTCCATGATTCAACGCGTAGTGCAACCAGTGCTGACACCGTTCAGACTCGGAACGTCAACGAGTCAAACAAATATGTTTTTGACTTGGAGGTTCTGCAGCCTCTTTGTTTCCGTGGTTTGGGTCAGCCGTCCAGTGGTTCTTGCAAGCCGTCGTCAATCAGTGATTGGATCACGCCGAGGAGATGTCGCCGGCGAGGAATCCCAACAATAAATTGCGATGCTTGTTGACACTATTATTGCTTCCGCTGTCGCCGTCCCGTGACCAAAGTTCAACTTGCACGGCTTCCTTCACGAGCGCTCCTTGTTCTCTTCCTCAACCCACCCCCGCCAGTCCTTAGGAAAGTCCACCAGTTCTCGTCTCGGCGCAATATTTGCCGTGTGCGAGTCTGGGGCCTGTGGTCGAAGTAGAGGTGCGCACTGCCAAGGTTGGTTGGTACCCTGGTAACCTGCGCGCTCAAAACTTCACTAACGAGACAATAGAGTTCCAGAATACAAAATCCAAACCAATTAACGCGCTTATACAGCTCACGATTCTACACGTCGTCCTGATACGCCCACTCAAGTTTCACGACATCAAATTTTTCGACCATTCACGACTTTATTTCGATAACGACAGCTACTGATTTTTCGTTCTCAATTTACGACGTTTTTATTCGTTCCAAACTACACAATTAACCATCGAAATGTTTAACACACTAACCGCTCGCCCTCTTGCGGTTGCCACTCCACCGCAACCCGCAACCCACAACATCCCATCCATCCGCCTCATCTCCGCCACCCCGTCTGCGACTGGGACATCTTCAGAGGCGAATACCTCTCTCAACCGCACCATCGACAGCTCATGGGCATCTATCCCTTCTCCATTGGCGCCAAAAGCTGAGGTTCCCTCACGGAAGCGCCTTGTTCCCAAAAAATCGAAACTCAGTCTACTCGGTGTTGGGCGCGAGAAGGAGAGAGGAAAGGACCTTTCTGACGTCGTCCGACGCGTTGGAGCTACCTCATCAAGCAAAGGTGGCTTCGAGATCTACGTGGACCCCACCGTGGATCCTGACATCGGCGAGATCGTCATGGTGAAGAAGAAGAAGTCCCGTGTTGCCCTTGATGGCATGAAGTGGGGCCCGTTGGGTGAGGTGACAAATGTGCCTTCCGTCACTCCCAAGGAAGCCCCTGCTCTGCTCAAAGTCAAGAACGAGGAGAAAGAGAAGTGGTGGAGTATTGGGAGAGGGCGCAAAGACTCTAAAGAGAAGACGAAGGAAGCGAAAGAAAACAAGGGTCGCGCCGTCTGTAAGACTTTTTTTTTTGTCTATCCCCACCCATCAGCTAACGATTGTTCAGCTCCTACTCCATATGTGCCTGTTCGTTCCAAGAGTAAGTGGTGTTCTCACCGATTTTTTTTTTTTTTTCAAAATCGTTAATGTTTCATTTACAGCCCCAGAGCCACTTAAACTCGCCTCAGAAGCACGCGCTCGATTCAACTCTTTGGACTCTGGGATCCTTCTTAACAGCCCTCCAATCGTAGGGCCATCACAAGAAAGCGTCCGATCAGGACAAACCTTGCAATTCTCAGAACCAAAATCCACCAAGGTATCTGATCCGCCGGCTACTCGTTCCCGCTCTTCCACGCCCACGATTGGCGGCTTACTTGCACCGCCTTCAAACGGCTTGCTCGCGCCGCCGTCGAACGCCAACCAGGGGTCCATAGCACTTCGAGCCATTCGCTCAGTCCGGTCTTTAGCGCGTATTGGGAGCTGGAACGACAAGGAGGCTGTACCAGTCAAGAAGGAGAAGAAGGACAAAGCGAGCAAGGAGGGGACGATCAAGGAGGGTAAGAAGAAGAAGGAGAAGAAGACGAAGGAGGAGGATGTGGAGGGTGGGGAGAAGAAGAAGAAAAAGAAGGAGAAGGAGAAGGAGAAGAAAGACAAGACTGATACTGTTCGCTTATCGACCAGCAGCTTTGAGGCTGGTGCGCTTACGGCCAGTCCTGAGGTTAACAAGACCCTTGGAAGGAAAAAGCACTCGATTCTGGGTCTTGGACTCCCATCCACGATGCGCCTGCAGACCGTTCGCAATGGTTCCACGGCCTCTTCGATACCTCCTGCGACTATCAGTGGCAATCGACTCTCTGTGGAATCGACTGTCCCCGTCGTGGGCCGAGACCGTGCTGGGTCGACAATCTCTACAGGGTCATCTTTGAGGCCGGTATCTGTCGCCTCTAGTCTTTCAAGGGCGTCGTCTGGTAGTTCATGCGCTTCTGTGAAGTGGGATGAGGAAGGGCTTGAGACTGTCAGGGAGCAGAGGAAGCGGGAGCGTGCGAGCA
The DNA here is from genome assembly GCA_018417955.1 of Laccaria trichodermophora. Classification (NCBI taxonomy): domain Eukaryota; kingdom Fungi; phylum Basidiomycota; class Agaricomycetes; order Agaricales; family Hydnangiaceae; genus Laccaria; species Laccaria trichodermophora. The sequence continues at coordinate 254,915 of JACTVC010000036.1, forward strand.
AGAACCGGACGTCCACGGATGACGAGGATATGAAGAGTAGAGCGAAGACCGAGAGCCGACATTCATTGGAGGGGAGAAGGAGGACACCTCTTTCTGAGGTTTTCCCTGAGATACAACGGAGCGATTCACCTGCTATGTCTGTTCGTCGAGCGTTCCCCATTTTGACGATTGAGGAAGCTACAGCGGACGGGCATGGCGCGCCTGATGACGACGAGGAGCTGTTGGAAGAAGAACCAGAAACAGCGGCTGCGGCTACTCCTGTCAAGAAGGCTCGTGTTCGACCGATGTCCGAACAATTGCTTGGTAGAAGCCGACCGAAACCAATCCATGAAGACGAGGATGGTAAGTCATCTCTATCATCTGACTGAACAGTGAATAACTTGCAATTTTATCAGGTGTTCTCTCTATCCTTGATGCTGCCACCAACGAGCTGGCCCTGCTCATCAATAACCTCGATTTGGAAGCCACTCCCTGTACGCCTGACTTGACTCCTCTGCGCCCTAGTCCCGGCCTTTCGGAGAAGAGAGGTGAGGTTTCGATCTATAGCCTATATTTAGTCTCGATATTAAAATTAGTCTCAGATTCTACGGATTACACTGGCAGTCCCAAGAGGAAGAAACTGGTCTCTGAGAGCCCTTTAAAGAATGGGCTGAGGGGCAGTCTGGCTTCTATCAGCTCTTTGCGGCCCTATGCTCAGTCTCGTGGCAAGGCAACAAGGACGTCGACAACACCGATCCATCCAGATCTTATCGGTCAACAGATTGCACCTTGGCCTACCTTGATTCAGTCGTTGTCGCCACTGAAGGAGTCACCACCGAGCACCAAGAAGACGAAAGCAACGCCGCCATCTACTTTCCGGAAGACTCACAAACGCACTATGACACCTGGTCCCGAGCCTGAACCTGATCCGATCTTTCACCCTCTTGGCCCTCCCAAGGCCCGGGTCACTTCATCAGCTAGCAGAATCTCTACCTCTCCATCACCGAAAGAACAACCTAATGCCTATGGGACAATACGAGCCCCATCCTCGTTGACATTTGGATCGAGGTCTACCTCCTCAAGGCCCGGATCCAAGGGATCCATTGATGAGATGGGCCTGCTGGTTCCAGGACCTGTCTTCACGCGCTCAACCAGCTCGACTTGCTCTCGAAAACGCTCATCACTGACTCCGTTGTCGGATTCACGTAGCACCAAAGGCAGCAGAGGCAGTCAAGGTTCTGTTCGCAGTTCGCGAGGTATTCCCATTCCTCCTGAGGCTCGTAAGGTGCTGGGGATGGGAGGGACGATGGGTGGCTCGGACGCATCTGGATATGCTGTTCCCGAGCTCGACGTGTCTGATCCTGATTCGGATGTTCCTGATGAATTGCGGATTATCCTCGCTGGCGGACCACATTCAGACAGGGATTCTGTTGGGGATACTTTCTCCTTCCCTGACCAGGAGGAGGTTCTTCACCGTGCGTTTACGGATTCTCAGTCAGAAGAGCTTCCTGTTGCACGGTCTGCAGCATCACCATTCATTGACATGCCCGTTTTCCGCGCGTCGCTCGTGGACGAATATGAAAATCAGGCTGATTTGGATGAGGGCGGCAACACGTCTGAGGAGGACAATACCAAGAAGTCGTTCGATTTCACTGGGGAGCTGAAGAAGCTGAACGAGTCAGGCGGGTCTGATCGTCGAAGTTTTGTAGAGCAACTTGAGAATGCTTTCAAGACACCTGCCAAAGTCGATCTACGCTATGACTTTGGTGCCCATCTTAAGGATGGTATGCTACATGTCGAGGTGCCACCGGTACCCAAGATACCAGTGGAACTGAACACTGCGCTCTTCGCGGACGACAGTTCTTATGGCAGCTCAGGATTCGACAGTCTTCAGGGTTCACGATCTCGCATCATCGACGCGAAGGAGCCTACAATGCTTCAAAGTACTCGCACAGAACAGACTTTCGAGACTGGATCGGGTTCGCAGTTCGACATTTACCCTACCTCTCGGATTGTCGATGTCGTGGAGCCTAGTATGCTCCTCGGCCCTAATAGCTTTTCAACCCATGAGGTTATCATTGCGCCAGAGTCTCCCCCCAGCTTGAACAACTCCTTGGCTTTATCCACGAACTCTGCGGTATCCTCCAGGTCTGACGGCGAACTCAACACTTCATTCAGATTTGGAGGATGTCGCAACTCGGAGTCGCGCGATGTCGAGGTAGAGAAACCCATGACCCTTTCGGACATCATCCCATCCCCTTCGCATGCACGATCCCTGTCCAACTCGTCCTTGATGGATGAGGGTGACTCCGTGTTCAAGTCCATTCTGGCTAAGGCTGCCAATCTGCCACAAAGACCTCGCGTCGAAGCTGAAGAAAAGCAGGATCGTAGAGATTCTTATATACCTCTTACTCGGCCCTCATCTGGCGTCAGCTTCGGTGGTTTGGACTCTTTCGAAGAAGTTCGTCGTGGGTTTGAGTTCAATGACAACCGTCCAGCGTTTTATCCTCCGCCTGCCACCCGACGGGCTCACCGGGTTCAGGATTCCGTTTTCAGTATCGCGTCTGTCTCTTCTTACGGACGGGTTCTCAATGCAGGTTCCAGCGATCCTTTTGATTATGGACTACCAAGTCTTCAAGAACGGCCTTCATGCGAAGACATGTCCATATCGATGTCAATCACGGTCGACGACACTTTCTCTTTCCTGAATCACCAACCCCGCCGACGCATTGATAGTGACGCCTCTAGTTTCTATTTCCAGGCCCCACAGCCATTTACACGCGGCCACCGTCGTCATGAATCGAATTTGTCCATATCATCGCAAGGTCCACCGATCAGCCGCTATAATCGCAGCCATCATCGCCGCAACGATTCCAACACCAGTGCAAGCTCCGTTGCCATCTCATACGCCATGCATGGGGCGACTGGTGGTCGTGCGACATGGGCTAGACATCGTCAAGAATCATCCGTCGATTCGGTCATGAGCGATTTCTCCGCGATGCACCTTGGCCGTCCTGGGCTTGGTGACAAGATGTTCGAGAGAGACAACCAAATGCCACTTTCCGCGATCGCGGCATCTCCCTGTGAGAGTGTATTCGCTAAGGCTCAATGCAACGCAAATAGGTCGTCTTTCGATTATGACTCGATCATTGACCACAGGGAAGGAGGTTCAAACGAAGATTCCCTCTTCGACAGGTCCGAGTACAGGTCGTCAATGTCCTCCGACCTCTTTGGCAACGACTTTTCGCAACCCAATCCAAATGGTTTGCTTCCTGCTGGCCAATTCCGACCGCTCTCCATCATCAGCATGCACAGTGCTCACGCCCCGATGAAGGAGGATGACACTATGATAAGCGTAAGTTTTCTTCTCTTTTCATTCTGCTCAAGCTGATCTGGGTTCACTGTAGATGCTTGGCGGCGGTCACGTTCGTCGCTGTTCCATTGGATCCATCATGGAAGCATCTCCCTGCGTTCGCGTCGAAAAGCGCAAGCATGCCCTCTTCAACGGCACAAAGGGCTACGACAGTCATTACGAATATTCAAACAAGGCACGAATTGTGGAGAAACCCTCGATTGCGTCGACATCTTCGTATCAGTTTGGCGGAGAGCGGATGATCAAAGCGCAACATGGCCTTCTGGAGCGTCAGAGTCTTGAGGATAGCTGTCTCATTGCTGATGGCGAGGATCTCAGTATTTCTTGTAAGTTGTAAGGAATGTTCTGGTCATGTACCAATTAACACTTCGTAGTCCACGCGGTTCCAGTTTTCACCCGTCCTGGTCCTGCAGCTCGGTCAAGATCAAGCACATGCACTTCAAGCTCCGGTGGTGATACCCCTCCACTCTCAGCATCAGATGGCTCCTCTATCTCGGAGGGTTCCCAGTCCAGCATTGATCTCTCGCAATTGAACATGATGCTCTCGAATGCCACTCATCCCATGTCTACCGTCTCTCGGGCTAGGGCTCGCGCCCGTGCTCGTGGTCATGGTCACCGTCGCAGGTACTCGCAGGCTCATGCCTCACGTTCATCGGTGTATGAAACGATCGAGGAGGAGATGTCGAACGCCTCATCGCCAGCTCGGACGATTGGCTCCAAAAAGAGCAGCCCCACCCAATGCCAGCCTATATTCGTCGTTGATTCGGACACTGCCTCTATCAACTCAGTTACAGAGGAGACCATCTGGGATGATGAACGCGGCATCGTGGCTCTACGCAAGTACTACGCTCTGAAAGATGAGGCACATGTCACCGTTGTGGAAAGTAAGCAACGATGGCTGGACACCCCGTTCTCGGTGTTTGCTCTCCAATGTAAGCTGTCTTGTTTGATCGTTTTTATGCCGAGACTAAACCAATCCCTCAGCATTCCAACCTCCCAAGGAGCCATACGGTATGCAAGCCCTCCTAGAGTACTCTGTGCAGAATTATGGCCCTCTCCCTTCGGAGCTTCGACCTCGCCGCGTACGGTCACGCACCCAGTCCCGTCCATCACCGTATCCTCAAGCACGCTTGCCCAAGGTCACTGTATCGCCCGAACAGACGAGGTCTTCAAAGTCTTCCAATGCACATGCTACCCCGGTTTTGAAGCCACTCCCCGTGAATGCCAACACCCTTCTAGTGGCACCGTCGTTGGAGGCACTCAAGCCATTCTCGCCGCTCGTCATCAACATTGAGCCTAAACGGGAGAACGCCTTTGGGCTTGCCGCCAGACCTCGCGTCGCATCATCTACACGAAGGTCGGCCCTGGGATGGTCGAAACGAAGCAATGGAAAGGCCTCCACTGACCAGAAAGAGAACCAAGGCGCGGTAATGACGTGAGTGTCTCCCAAGGTGTCTGAGGACCTTGCTGACTGTTTCCTCTTCCTGTAGGCCTGGCGAATCATTGAGACTCAACCGACCTCGTCCACGTGGACGAGCAACTCCCGCCACGCAAGGTCGTCCTATCCGAGTCTGAAGTAAACCCAACCAATAACACTACTCTATGCTTATTGAACTATGCATCCTCCTCCTTTATCAGCATCTTCCCCCTCATCAAAAACACATCTGTAACGTCCCCACGAACCCTCAATGATATCTTTACGCACACATTTGACATTTTACCCTCTTCTTACGATCCAATGATCCTTTTACGACTCGCCTTTCTTACTGACGTCTCCACCCCCCATCCCCTTTATTCTTGGAATTGTTTGTCGCTATCTGTTATCTTGCTATCTACCCTGAACATATATCTTCGCACCCCTTCTACTTTAGCTTTGGCACCTTTCAGTAAGAATCCAAATCAAATGTAGCGTAACATTCGTAGATCGAATAACATTGCGCATTATGTTCCTACACCCATAAGATTAGATAAGATTAAGGGAAACCAGTACCTATGATATGAATTGAACTTCAGATTGCGATTCCACTTGAATTCCACAGCGCCACCACTTAGGGACCACTCGCGTGTGGTTTTCTTAAAATCTCGGCATTGCCAATCTTTGGTTTTTTGAAGTTAAGGATTGACTCAATGTTTGTATGTGTAGCATGACTCGGCTTTATGTTCAACAAGACTTCTGGTGAAGGGGTTATCTTGCATATGATTCTGAACTTTAAATTCGGTGTGGTAGCAAGTGGGTTCGGCCCTGTTGAATGTCATATCATTTTTGTTGTTTTACCATACGATTAACATGGGCACGATAGTTATCTGAAATTTTTATACAAAAACTCAAGTACTCACCCTTTTGCTCCCACAAAGGCACTGTAGCTCTGTTGGTCAGATTCACAGAAAGGACAATAGTGTATATGTAGAATGACTCACAGGCATTGTCAACAGCCCTTACAGTGAACGGGTTATCATGCTTATCTATCATTCTGAACTATAAATTTCGTGGGATAGCAAGTGGGTTCAGCTCCCTCGGGTGTAATGAAAGTCGTCTACCTTGACGTCCATTTTTTTTACCTTACCAGATGAGGAAAATGACACCTGATGTATTCAGTACTATTCACATCAAACTATACGAAAACTGATATATACAGCTCTCAACTAGCTCCAAAGAGAAAGTCAGAACAGAAAAGCAACGCCTTCATACATAATTACAATTTCCGACCTCGGTAATAAAATCTACAATTCAACACACAAAGTATTCAGGAGGTTACTAATATGGCTAGCTTCTGAATTCCAACTAAGTTAATTGATTGTGAATTAGGGCCACGATGCCAATCTGTAGCATGACTTGGTCAAAGCTCCAGCGACACTGTGGTGAAGGAGTTATCAAGCCTGCTATCATTTAGTCTCCTGATGTCAGACTCCGATATGAAGTTGATGATAGTCAATCAATTTCATATGGAGCTATCATTTTGAACTTTAAATTTGGTGGGGTAGCAAGTGAGTTCGTCTCCCGTTGTGTGTAATAGTCTTTTTCCTGAGTTTAGAAATGGGGATAAATGTTATTTGAAAGATTTCTATAGCAAAAGACCCAAGTACATACTCACTCTTTTAAAATCCTCTCTAATTCATGATTGTTCAACTAGTGCATGTGTAGCGTGACTATGACCAACTTCAGCAAACCTGTGGTGAAGTGGTATCCTGTTGTTGGGTGTAATATCCATTTTGTTCAGATGAGCATTGATACAAAGAAAATGGGGACACCCTTTTAGAATCCTTTATCTTCTGCACTTCGCCATAGCTCTGCTGGTCAGATTCTCAGAAAGGACAATCATTTACCTAGTGTATGTGTAGCTGACTCAATTAAATCTTCAACAGTACCTGTGGTGAAGCCGTTATTGTGCTTTTCTATCATTCCGAACTGTAAATTTGGTGAGGTAGCAAGCAGGTTCGACTCCCATTTGGTGTGATCCTCCTGACCATTCTTTTACCAGCTGAGATTAAATATGAAGAAAATGGGGATGGTTGTTATTTGGGCAATCTATTTAGCACAACAAACACACCCCTTTGGAATCCTCTATCATTTTCTGCATGTCGTTATCAGGTAAGCACGATCCTTCCAAACTTTAAATTTGGTGGGTAGCAAGCAGGTTCGACCCCTCACAGGTGTATTATACCTGTTGTTACTTTGCCAGACAAGTAAATGACACAAATGCCAAAGAAAGCCAGAAAAGAACAGCAATGCCTTCATACATAAACACAGTTTCCAACCTCAATAATAAAATCACCAATTCAACATGCAAAGTATTCAGGAGGTTGCTACTACGTCTAGCTTCTGAACTCCAACCCCGCTTTCCTGTCCACCAACACACCATCGAACTCAATCTCCCTCATCTCCAGCCAGACAAATCCATCTCCCAAAAAAAGGCACATCAAATTCACACCGTGAGGGTACCCCATCCCCTTCACCATCAACTGCGTCAGATTCGGAAACACCTGCACAAGAAGACCAAAATCATCCCCCTTAGCGTGAAAATCGACATCCTCGAGCCTCAGAGTATGGATCCTTGAGAAATCGAACTGGATGTGCTCACAAGCGGTAATAAAGCCCACTGTTAGAGTCTACAACTCTGCATTGGTGTATTCCTATGAATACAAATCAGTAGTTAATCGTATGTAGACAATGTTACCTAGATTGAGAGTCGAGTGTAGAATGTAATACATAGAGGGCGCGTGATCCTAAAAGCATAGAGAGTCTTGTCTTGATTATCTGATGGGTGGCGTTGATACGGGTGAAAAGTATTCAACCATATAAAATCCGATTTTCGCGATTTTACCGTTTAAAATGGTCTTCTCTGTACATACACTATATACAAATTGCAATGATATAAGAGTCTTTGAACATACCCGGTTCAGTAGACTAAAAATGCACATGCGTCAAGTCTGAACATAGGACTAAGGCCTTGGAGCTGGCAGCAGTATGCGCCGTGACATTATACTTGGAGCCTATCTAGGATTCACCCACTATGAAATAGAGTATAAAGAAGCTCTAGAGTAAACCACCCAATGCAGGGACAAGATTGCATTACTACCAAGGGTTTAGAAACATGTAATGGATTTTTAATATGGAAACTCGGACTTTTATCCTGCGATAAATACTTCCAAGACTTCTAGAGGATAAACTGTATGTGGACATTGTGAAATAATGTTCTACTACTAGAAAGACTATACTGCAACCATGTAGTATATGTATGAGGACCAAGCGTGGCCTGCGGCCATGTAAAGTGTCAAGTACGGCAATTCCCACATACGCATCAGAGAGTGATGCGTAGCATCATCCAAGACGCTATGAAAATGCGCACCTGGAAAGACATTAGGTAATCCAATCTGGAGACCCCCTGATAACTAAGAAAGTCATTTGAAGTCCTTCAGAGTACCATCCGATCTCCATATGATACAGAAACCAAGCCGAGGCATTTTAATCAAATAACCTCCAGAAATAAAGAAGCTGGCAGCTTGCTGCATATGTATCGGCCTGGCCATTGCTAAAATGACATGATACGTCAAATTGGTAACTGAGGCCAAGAGAAAGAAGCATAAGGAACTGGTCCGGGCCAAGTATAATTAAAAGCCAGACTATTAAATGTACGCATCAAATACTGATGCGTTCATAAGAGAAAGATACCAACACTACAAAAACTGTAGTGTATCAAAGAAAGACACTATAAAACTATACCACATGATTATTAAAAGCTATTTATATTCCATTTGTAATTTCGGACCGATATAAACCATAGAAAAACACATGTAAAAGCGTAGATAGGAGTTTTGGAGTATAAAAGGAGGGCACTGGCAGGTCAAAAGGGAAGGAAATTGTCCCCTGTTGACCAGCTAGTTGCACTCCAAGTAGAGACTTAGGAGGTGGACAGTTGTAATCAATTAAAGGAGTTTTCTTCGTGGTCAGAAAAGTACAGTGTGAACGAAACCAGCGTGCTTGGGAGTCAACTTACTTGGAGACTTGAATAAGAGGTTTTTAAGCACAGTATCATTTAGACGAGGCAGCATACTCGTACAATTTGTTTTGGAGCGTAGTGACATAATAAAATCTCAAGGGAGTTATAAAAGTCCGATAAATTCGTGTTTCATGTCAATAAAGAAGTCTGTGTGCGAGAACTTTGCATTTGAGCAACCAGGATCCCTGAAAGACATACTTTGTTCTATTGAACTATTCTAATACCACACCCAATAATAAAACCCGGTTTTATTACGAAAACTCTTGAGACTTAAACCTAAGAAAACAAAAGTGGTATTTCTTAATACCAAAGGCCCTCGAACTCTTGCACCAAGATTGTGATAGTGTGTGAGTGAGTGTGTGAGTGAGTGTTAGGTGTTTAGGGTTTTCCCCCCAACGCACTTGATTCTTGTTTGCGTGTTTTGCACTTTCACGTTCATCCCCGTGCAAAGCGTATCAGCATCACTTGACGATCGGAGTCATTAGTGCATAGCTTTAACGGTTGATCAGAGTTGATTGATAGTGCTAAGCCTTACCAAATCACTCAAGGATGCTGCTTAGTTCAAAGAACTTAAGTCAAGTCAAATTGGGGTAAAAGTAAGTATGCCTCTTACTTCTTACATTTCAACTAATTTAAATACATGTAGTATCTAGTGTAGAAGTATCTGGTTCATTCACATTTGTGCTACAATGTTCTCTCAGATTCTTTACCAAAGCGTGACTCGATCTGGAGTTGTTTGGTCAAACCTGTAATCCTAACAAGCCTTGTATTCCTAACAAAGCACACAATGCATATACAAGTCAATGAACGCGTTTGCGAACACTTCGAGTTAAATGACAACAGAATACAACTATCCCATAGAATAGTAAACAGAATACAACTAAGTGATAACTAGTCAGATAATACAACAATTGGAACAAGATATTGATGGAACTGTCTGGTAGTGAGAATGAAAGGATAAAAGACTAGTAATAACCTGAGTACCCTAACATACCCCCCCCTGTCCTTAAAATTCAAAGTACCCGTTAATCATCATGAATGTCTGCCTCTGGGAGCGAAAGAATTGGGAATGTGGTCAAGTTTAGTGGGGATAACGTGGAAGCGTATGGTGTAAGACCTCCAGCTCCTCACTCGACATACCCGTTATTGACCAAAGTCTCCCTGCTGAAGACGTCATAATCGGAGTAGCATCTTGCATAGGCTGAGTGTACTGGATGTAGGACAAGGCTCCTGTTGTCTGGCAAATATTTCAATGCTAATCTTTTTAGCAGATATCCCAGCTGCTTACTGTATTCCATATCTTCCATGATAATGTCCTCGTCGGTGGTAAGGCTTCCAACCTTGCTAGACGAATTGCTAGTCAAAGAGTTACAGGTACAGGTTGAGGGAAGAATATAAGAACTGAAGTTGGTGTGCACTATGATCCGTGTTAATATGTGAAAAATTACAAGTCTAAAATTTGTACCATCGGATCCCCTGATAAGATGACGGTTGGGAAATTCTATTCTCGAGCCATTCTGAGTAAGCGTTTCCCAGTTCCAACCTGAATAAAGGCCTAGGTATGCTGACTGGCTGCACACTGTACGAATCCATTGTACAGCTTGTCTTCCCATGGTCTGGAAGTCAGTGAACCATGCTTGAATGTTCTCCTGTGAAGTGTATCCATAAAGCAGACTCATGCAGCCAGGGCTCAAGGTCGACAGGATTGCTGGATGTTCCATAGCGATGCGATCGAATTGGAACTGAGGGATGTACGCGCGCTGCGTGATGGGAATGAGTGGATTGGCAGGAATGGAATGAATGGCTGCACGTGTAATAACTCGAGCTATGCGGTGTAACGCCCACCACAAAGAAGTGCCAGTGGTGGGGTCGAGTGCATACAGAAGTTGGCCAGTAGGAAGGGTAAGTGTGATAAAGTTGTTGGTAGTTAGATGGTAGTTGAGTGGGTTAATGTCATCGATGATAGTGTTGGACAATTGAAAGGGAGTCAGATGGAGATTTGGCATGGAGGGCGTGTAACTTTCAATAGCCTGCATAGTTCAAAGAGGGGAATGATGATAAAAAATTGTTGAAGGAAGAGATGAAATGTTTGAATAAAGAAAAGACATAGGCGTACAGTTTAAATAGCTTTTGCATTCGTTTATTTTGCCTGTTTTGTCCTTCTGGATCTAGATGCTTTGTTGTTAATCCATTCCCCTAAAACGGCTGGTGCGTTCTTCAAGTTCTGTCTTGGCTCCCAAGTATCTGCTTCTGGTCCATAATCTGTATATTGAACTCGATAAATCAGTATCCCCTTACTGTTCCTGCCCTTGCGCCACGATTCCACCACAATGCGTTCCACCTGGTACTCAGGTAATTCCTTGAAGTCCATCTGCTTCATCTTAATTTTAGGTCTCTCTCCGAAATCCTCAGGAGATTCCTGGTAGCGTTCTAAATGTTTGATGTTGAGTATTGGGTGCATTCCAAAGGACGCTGGCATCCAAAGACAGTAAGAGACAGAACTCAGCTTCTATATTATTTCAAATGGTCCCTCGTATTTCGTCAGAAGCTTGTTACCTTGTCCTTTTTCGTCATTGAGAAGCCCTAAGTTCTTCTGATTGATGACTACTTTGTCTCCTTCCTGAAACTCCCAGGTCAGCCTATCTTTATTGTAATTCTTTCTTTGGGAAATCTGACCCAATAGCAAGGCATCTCGTGCCTTTCCTTGCTCAGCTTCAATTGCTTCGGTCATATGCAAGGCCCTCTCATCAAGTGCCTCATGTCCTGGATGGTCTTCAAGTGCTTCGTCCCTTCCTATCGGTTCTGGGCTCTTCAATAAGGTGGTTCCCGTTATTGGGTGGTAGCCTCGTAAGAGGTATGCTGGAGCGAATCCAGTTGCGGTATGTGGAGAGGAATTGTAGGAAAGCGCAAGAACATCTAACAAATTACTCCAATCATCTCGCTCAGGGCCAATGTACACACGGATCGAGATCTCGAGACCCTGGTTCATTACTTCCGTTTGTCCATCCACTTGCAGATGGTATGACGTCGTCAAGGATCTTTTCATCCCCATTAGTCAGCAAATTTCCTTCCAAAAATCTCTGCGCCATCACATATCTCTGTCAGAAATGATTTGGCAGGGTATTCCAAACTTGGTAACTATATGTTTGAAAAATAACTTCGCCATTTCTATTTCATTAATTTTGGTTGTTGTAGGGATAAAGATAGTGTACTTCGTAAGCTTATCTACTATAACCAAAATGTTGTTGAACCTGTCTGACAGAGGGAGTTCAGGTATGAAATCCATAGTGACGACTTCGAAAGGTTGGGAAGGAATTGGTATAGGTTGAAGTAATCCTACTGGTGCATGTCGTCTCGGTTTCGTTTTCTGACAGACATCACAGGTATTTACGAAGTTTTTGATCTCCCTAGACATTTGCGGCCAATAGTATGTTGCACTTATTCTATTATATGTCTTGAAATAACCGCCATGTGCAGATTCTGAAATGACGTCGTGATTCTCTGACATCACTTCATTTCTCAATCCCTTTGGTACACACATCCTTGTATTCCCCATACTGTCCTCGAAATAGAGGAGTCCACTGTCGGAGTAGTGGTACTGCAGGAAAGGTACATTAAGATCCTTGTCTTCTCTCATTGCCTCCAATACTGATTTGAAATGAGAATCGTTATTGTAGGCTAATTTCCATTTTGTTATTTCATCTTGGTCGATCCCAACCAAAGTGGTATAACTCTGTGATGTGGGTTGTAAGATTTCTAACTCTTCTGATCCTCCTACCTGTAACTTGACAGGTACGTACGCTGTCTCCTCTAAAGTTTCTAATTCCGAAGTCATGAAATTCAATGCCACGGTCAGTAGTTTTTCTTCAAACTGAGGTCCCAACTCATCAAACATGTTCCTTAGTGGATCCTCTTTCATTTTCAGGCTTAATGATGTGGCGTTGACGTTTGTCGGTCCTTCTTGAATAGGTTGGTGTCTTCTTAGTTGAGAAATCGAGTCTACGTTGGAGTGTACTTGTCCAGCTCGGTGTACGATCTTCATGTTAGGGAAGGCTGAGAATATCAGTCCCCACATAAGTAACCTTTGGTTAACATTTTGAAATGTTTTACTCCATGTCAGAGCGGCATGATCTGTTATAGCGAAAATCTTTTCACCCTCCAGATACAGTTGAAATTTGATTAATCCTTCCTTTAATGCTAATGCTTCCCTTTCAGTGGGCAAATAATTCCTTTCTGCTGACTGTAATACGCGAGACCAGTAAGCAACTACATGTTCGACGTGTACCGTAGTATCGTCAAAGTCCAATTCCCATTGACCCACTGAAGGTACATCCGTTCCCTCCTTATCAAGGCTGGTAACTAAACTCAGTATTGGTTCGCCTTTCTTAAATGCTTTCTCCAATTTTTCGTAAACCTTGGTTCCTTTGAGGTCTCGTACTTTTATAGGTTGAACTTGTTGAAGAATTGCTGCAACAGCAAAATCACAGGCGTCAGAATAAATTCAATACAGTAACCCCGATATTGTGTGGGCTCTTACAGGTGCTTCTGTAAGGACTTGTTTGCATAATTCGTAAGCTGTCTGTTCTTCTTTACCCCAGGTCCACTTATTTTCTTTCTTTAGAAGTTGGAACAAGGGATGCGCTATCCAGGCATAAAAGGGGATGTAGGACGAAAAGTAAACCATCATTCCTAAAAACATTTGCAAGTCGTGTACATTCTTAGGACTTTCAAGTTGTATAATGGCATCTACCTTTTCCTTATGTGTAGATAGTCCTAGCCAGGAGACCTTTTGTCCTAGTAGCATTATTGATTGATACCTGAAGTGACACTTTGAAGGAGAAAGTGTTATTTCCGCAGTCCTAATTGCTCCTAATACTTTCTCTATATGTAAGCAATGTTCTTTGAAAGACTTGGAGAAAATTATGATATCATCTATATAGACTAATGCAAAAATCCATAAAAAGGGAGCTAAAACTCTCTGCATTACTCACTGAAAGACAGTGGGACTGTTTCTATACCCAAAGGGCATCCTCTTGAATTGGAACAGTCCTCGATGACAGTGGAATGCAAGTTTCTTGTGGTCGTCTGGTGCGATACTAAGTTGCGTGAATCTGGCGAGCACGTCCAGAGTCGACAGATACTGGCTTCCTTCTAAGGACTGTAGAATTTCATCCTGTCTTGGGAGAGGGAATTCATCAGCTATTACTTTCTCATTCAGACGCCTAAGGTCAATCACCATGTGAGGCTTACCGTTCCTGTATGCTATAAAAACCAGTGCTCCCCAAGGACTCTGGGATGGTTCGATGATGTCTAAGCTGAGCCAAGAGTCCATTTGCTTGTTAATAACTTCTCGGTTTACTGGTGATGCATGGAAGGGTGGAATGGATATTGGTCTGGTGTCCGGTGCCAATGGGATCCTTACTTCTTCGGCATAATTTCCTAATCAACCATCTAACCCGAACACTCTTTTATTTTTGATTAGAATACGTTGAATCTCCTGTGTCTGACCTTGCATAAGATTAGAAGAAATATCAATTTCCTGTAATAACTTGCCTTCAGGAACGATCTCCTCTGGCATCTCAGTGGTCTTCTGTCCACCTTTGACTGGGCATTCTGCTAAAGGATCCTCTCCTGAGTACTTGAGTCTTGACGGATCCGAGATTTCCTGTACTTGACTCCTACTGGTGCGCGTCTCTGTGCTAACTTGCAGAATCGTTGATTGACTCTGAATCAATGTTTGAATCAATTGTACTCTCCTCCTGGCGTCTTGTTCTTGCATACCTGAATAATGATCCTTCTTATCTAGCCATGAAGATGGATTCTTAGCTGTTCCTAGTACTTGTCCAGTTGAAATAGTGATAGGATCTTTTGAAAAGTTCGAAACAAAGATCCTACCATCATCGTGATTGACTAACGTGTCTGTGATTCCATACAATTCCTCTGTGTTTCCATTGGACATAAGAGATCTTTCGATAAAGATAGTAGATGTGGCATTGTCAAAACTGGCATCGACGTGTACCAACTTGGATGATTCTGGGGGTATGATAACTGGATATTTTGATCGTACCTGCCATTCGGCTTGTCGACGTTTGGTTTGCTTCTTCTGAGTTTGAGATTTCCAATGAGCTTAGACTTCAAAACCCGACTAGTAACATCGGATCTGACTCTCACCTTAAACGCGTGTCCATCTTCGTCCAGGAAGGGCGTACTCAGAGAGTTGTGAACTTTAACTGATCTTCCTGTCAATCCAAACTTCAGAGTGGTCTCTCCTTCATCACAGATAACTGAAATAGAATACTGGTCAGCGAAATCGTTTCCCAAAATGAAGTGGGCCGACATCCCTTTCACAACATACGCTTCAACGTTGATCTGAATAGGTCCTTGAGGCGTCCTAAAGATTAAATCCAGAATTACGTAGCCGGTGATGACAGCTTTACTGGTTACTTGAATTAGTTTGATCCGTTGACCCATGTGAACCTTAGGCACTTTCAACATTTGATCCAGCGCTTTCTGCGATATCAGGGTTATGTCTGATCCAGAATCAATGATTACAGGGATAGGTTTGGTGTCTAATCCATTTATTGATGCGTACACTTCAGTCACCTTAGCCCCTAGAAACGAGCATCCAGGCAGCCTAGCTAGATGTTTTCGAAGTTCTATGAGTTCACCATTGTCTTCCTTCACTTGGTTAACTAATGAAGTTGTTTGAATTTTGCGCACTAGTCTTTGTCTCGTTTTTCGATTAATCTCAGGCGGTTTCCATCGAATAACAAATTCTGAAGATGAACAAGGGGCGGTCGAATAAGGATTCTTCAAATTTTTCTCCCAATTGGCTCCTACACTATAGATTTTACTGCTAAACTCCCCCCCCAGCGAAGATGGATCCTTCACTGAGAGGGTCCTTGAAAATCTGATTTATCCAAAGGATCCGAATTTTTGTCTACGGTATCATCATCACTGAAGGTTTCATAATAAAGGTCGTCATACCTATCTTGAGCCTCCTTTTTGTCCTCTTGAAGGGTTACTGAATTGACTCGAGCGGACCTCTCCCCTTTGCACGCATATTTACAATCTCGATCCCAGTGTTTGTTGCTCCCGCAATGTCAGCAGGGGCGAGCTCCTTTCTCTTCTGGAGTTCCTCGCAGTGAAACATTGGAGTCGTCCTTGGGGAACTGCAGTTTGGAAGTATTCCAAGTCCATCCTACTAGATTGATGATTGCTCTTCTGAACGGATTGAACGAAGTTTTTTGCTGTGTATCTTTATTGTAGTAGGAATTCTTGGCAGGAGGTGAAGTTTCATTACCTGTTCTCACAAGAGAGTCTTCGTGAAACTTAACCGCCAATTGAAACTGTTCTAAGGATTGATACAAGTGTGGAGTGACGATTGGATTCCAGTAAGAGGGTGCGCCTCCATAATTTCGTTGATCAACTCACTGTCTGTATAATTGTAAACAAACTGTAGTAGTTCCAACTTACGTATCACGTACTCACTGGGCAGTTCTCGTGTGTTTCCTGAGTCCCAGTAAGTTGCTCTGTTTGCTCGCGCCTTCTGTTTGTCAAGGAACACTCAGTTCATATAGTATTCACCGATTGCGGCCCATAAGGTTCCCCAATCGGCTTCTACTCGCTCCCTGGCCTCTGTTCCCCGACTGTAGTACCAGGTCTCTGCACTTCCAGTAAGTTGAGTTGGGACAAGCATACCTAGTTGTTTAAAAACTATGCTTGATCTCTTAGCTAGACTGTTGAGCTTTAGAAACCATTGTCTAAGCGTGTCGGGATTTCCATCCCACATTGGTATTGCTTCCATCTTCAATTTTACGTCAAACTGTGGTTCAATTGGCGCTTTAGGAGGAATGGCGATGGTAGGTTCCCCTGAATTCGGCTGCCTTTCGAACGGATTTCGATGTGATTGTCATGGAAGTTGTGGACTATGTGGAGGTCGATTTCCTTCCCCATCATCGCTATCATCTCTGTCTGAGTCTCTGGGTCCTGGTGCTCCTCCTGAATAATTTTCTTTAGCTTTCCTCACTGACATATTTGGAGATGGACTACAAACTGTCACTTGTCTCACCTGGTCTCCTTTTACATCCCTAAATCCAAGTAATTCCTGCAACACTTTCGAGGAGGTATTCTGTGTCAGGTGTCTGAAGACTGAAGAATTGACATTTCCTGGCATGTGGAAAGTATAACTTGATGTAGGTGCTCACTGAAATCTTGGTATACTATCAGCCTCCCCTGGCATGAAAACTGATGTTGCGACTACTGGACCAGTTGGAATGACTGGTGAACGTTCTCCTGGGATATCTAGTGGCGTAGCCCTAGCTTTACCTTTCGTGTCCTTCCTGACTGTCAGGAACTCGTGATGGTCACTAAGGTAAGTCAAGACATTTTCTACCTTGTGTCGGTAACAAGCTCCTAAAATTTCGAAATCATTAGCATTCCAAAATTCATCAGCCTTCCCAGTCAAACCCCATCTTGGGATACTAGGAATTCCGTCACCCGTCATAATCAAATCTTCCTCTGCTTGATCTCAATGAAGCCAGAGCCATTGATTCAAACTAATGAGGATAATCCTTTGCAAAGCGAAACCGACACGTCCGTCGTCCTTGAAACAATATAATCTGGTAAGTAATTCATTCAAAATAGCGAGTTCTTCAGTAAAGGCTTTCTTACAATTCCGAGATAAATTCTTCCCTGGGTAATTACCAATAGATCGTCTTAAACTAGTTTCTCCTAGTTTTAATGCTTGAAGATGACGTCCTCCTGTAGAAAAAACCTTTTCAGATTTTTTTAGTCCAATTTCTGTATCTCCATAAGATGAAAACGCCTTACAACTAGGAAATTCGATAGTGACTTCAGAATATGCGCTTTGATCAGAAGGGAGATCGTTAGTTCGATATGGGCTACCCAGCTCAGTTAACTCCCTAAATTCTACCAATCCTAGACTGTAATCTGACCTTAAGTCGTCCTCCTCTTGACCCACAGGGTCTTCAAAAGGTTCAACACCTTGTCCACCGCTTGGCGCACTTCCCGATATTGGCCTCGCTTCATTGTCTTCCACATCTGGGAGAGTGCTTGTTGGTAGTACCATCTGAGGGATTGACGATGTGACGCCTTGTGTGTTGCTTGTGGCACTTGCCATACCAGCTGACTGTGAATTATTTGTCTTTCATCCGGCCTTCCTTGTGCTCTTGTTATTGTTAGCCATCAGATAAGATCGAATTTGAATTTCAAGCGGCGTGTGTTACTGACATTGACGCGCTTGATGGTTACTGAAAATGACTGGCATATATTGTGGGCATAGAGATCGAGAACGTGTTCCGGTAATACAGATCCGTTCAGGTTAATGGTGCTTCGTGGGCGTAGAAATTGGAAAACGTGTTTCTGGCGGTGCAGAAACAATGTGTGAACCCAAAATGGTTAGTGACAAGAAGTCTCATGCTTGCTAGGACAGTTCCCAATGTGTCCACCAATGTTAGAGTCTATGACTCTGCGTTGGTGTATTCCTATGAATACAAATCAGTAGTTAATCGTATGTAGACAATGTTACCTAGATTGAGAGTCGAGTGTAGAATGTAATACGTAGAGGGTGCGTGATCCTAAAAGTGTAGAGAGTCTTGTCTTGATTATCTGATGGGTGGCATCACTTGACGATCGGAGTCGTTAGCGCGTAGCTTTAACAGTTGATCAGAGTTGATTGATAGCGCTAAGCCTTACCAAATCACTCAAGGATGCTGCTTAGTTCAAAGAACTTAAGTCAAGTCAATTGGGGTAAAAGTAAGTATGCCTCTTACTTCTTACATTTCAACTAATTTAAATACATGTAGTATCTAGTGTAGAAGTATCTGGTTCATTCACATTTGTGCTACAATGTTCTCTTAGATTCTTTACCAAAGCGTGACTCGATCTGGAGTTGTTTGGTCAAACCTGTAATCCTAACAAGCCTTGTATTCCTAACAAAGCACACAATGCATATACAAGTCAATGAACGCATTTGCGAACACTTCGAGTTAAATGACAACAGAATACAACTATCCCATAGAATAGTAAACAGAATACAACTAAGTGATAACTAGTCAGATAATACAACAATTGGAACAAGATATTGATGGAACTGTCTGGTAGTGAGAATGAAAGGATAAAAGACTAGTAATAACTTGAGTACCCTAACACGCACCCAAGTGTACTCAGTGATGTTGACGAACTGGATTTTTTTCCAGAGTTGCGGCGATGTGTTTGAGAAAGATTTCCTGAAACAGTTGCCCAGCTGCATGCTGCATGATATTGCCAGCCCTGATAGTACAACCCTGCTCATGACGATAGTCATGCAAGGCATGGAAAGTGATGCTAGTGAGTGTCGAGCCAGTCCTTGCCAAATACTTGTCTCTTGGGGAAACACATGTGTGACCCTGCATGCTCAGGGGCAGAGGCCCAAACATTATCCCTAGCCTGTGGTACAGCTGTGGAATTCCAATGTTGCTGAGTACGATATGCTTTGCGCCCGAGATGGAAAACACATCCAAATAGTATACTTCTCATTTGAAGAGATGATCCTCAAAGATGATTTGATCCATCCCTGGCAGAAACCGAGATGCTCCAGCAAATTGGGCATTCAGACAGATGAGTTGGGGAGCAATACGATTGAGTGGGAATGGACCTGATGGGATGTTCGTATTCGTGTCATAGAAGTTCTCGACGACATGGAGCCATTTGATCCCAGCTTTTGTTCTTGCCTTTAAATTGTGCTGTTCGAAAATCTTCAGGAGAGCAGCAAGGGCAAAGTGGTTTCCTTTGACATGCAGAGACACACAGTGCATAATAAACTCATCCAGTTGGCACCTAGCTGCTGTATAGACCTCTCCACTGAGATGCCACACACAACCAAGCGGAGACATGCCTAGATGGAGGGGATAGGGGTGTGACTGCACAAGTATATTCCTGAGCATCTTGTTCAAACCAAGTAGTTGGCGGTAGCTGATATGGAGATGTTGCCACATCTCAGGTCGTTCAAGTACGATCTTGCACCACGTCTTATGGACGTGAGAGAGGGTGAATGCAGCGAGGATGGTCGTTTTGAGCACTGGGAGCTTGTACGCGTCAGATGTGGGTGCAATCATACCCCTTGTTGGGATGCCACCCATAACGTGGATGCCGCCACTCTGAGCTCTGAGAGTAGGGTTTTTGATAATGCCATCATCTACACTGTCTGTGACAGAATTGAATATTTTGCAGAGTATTTCTGTAGCGAGATTGTCAATGTAAGGCATCTGAAGATCTGCAGGATGTCAAGGGGAGTCAGGCTGGGAATCGTGGTGGTTGAAAGAAGGATAGAGGCATCCAAAAATCCTGAATGGCAAAGTTGGAATCAGTTGGTTATATATTCACGTAGAGTGTGGCCGAGTGTGGCCTACAACCATCCATTGTTCTCTGGATTTGTGCAATCCCAAAGATGGATACCAATCATGGCATGGGACAAGCCACGAAAATCTTTGTTGTGGCCTGATTTTGATATTTGGGGCAAGGAGCAGGTGTTGCACAATATGGCGGAGGGGGGGGAAACAACATTTCAAAAACTAAGACCCTGAAAGTGAAGAAACAATCAGACCCTCAGTGACCATAGCGAAGGGTTGACTCTTGCCGAACTTTGGGTAAGGGGGTGGACCTCTACCAGAGGTGTCCATGCAGTGCAAGGATGGCAAAAGCTATTGCAATGACTGACTCTGAAGACCTCGAGATATGAATTTTACAAAAAGAACAAAAAGATTTGCAAAGGTTGACAGACCTGATGGTCAGAGACCAATAAATGGGTATCACGAGTGGCAGCCTTCACCTGATACAGGGAATGTGGAAGCGGTAGCAATGGCCATGGGTTTTGGATTGCAAAAGAGCAA
Organism: Laccaria trichodermophora; assembly: GCA_018417955.1. Lineage (NCBI taxonomy): Eukaryota > Fungi > Basidiomycota > Agaricomycetes > Agaricales > Hydnangiaceae > Laccaria > Laccaria trichodermophora. The sequence goes on from JACTVC010000036.1 coordinate 275,656, forward strand.
TAAACGCCCCCAACTTCCATGGCAGACAAGAAAAATTGAGACATTTCGATGGACTGGGCAACCGTCGGACTTGGCGTTTAACTGTTTATTCAGTGCTGATCATAAATTTCTGCATCCCAGTCCTATTGGTTCTAAGTGAGAGTGTGAATATACTTAGGGCAACATGAAGTGACGTATGTATGTACCAGAAGAGGGAGACTAAGTGTTAAATACCACAGACTAACTTGTGGTATTGAACAGAGACAAGCCAAGTTAGCATCATAGATGCATGTCATTGGCTCAAATGAAACGACTTTCATTTGTCAAGACTCTACACCAGAGAAAAACAGAATTGCTACTCCGTTTTCTGAAGCAGATGTACTGCCAGTCGCAAGCAGAGGTGGAACACCGAGTGTGTTTTCAGATATCATATCTGCCAAAAGACTTAGGTGCGAAGTTGTCATGTTGAAGTTCTGGGTTCATCATAACTTGAATATGTTTAAAGCTTTGGGAGGACTGAAGGATGATCTGGTTGAGGAGTCAAATTTCAAAGCTTATCAGCATTTGCTGATGATGATGGTATGTTCATCAGCAAAACAACAACAACATTGGATCACTTTGTAGTCTTTGTAAGGTTCACAAAACCTTACAAGGTTTTGCGTCACCTTTCAATGTAGCATAATCTTAAAGTAAAGTATAGAATGTATGCTGGGACTATTTGACATTATCCAATGTTGGTACAAAGTTGTTGAAGGGATTTAAGGTAAGTGGCATTTTTGTTGCGACATTGGCAGGTAGGCAAGGGGGTCTTAGGATTCCAAAGTTTGACTGGGGGTTGGGTAGGTAGTTGGCTGCAGGCCCAGAAAAAAAAATCTTGGAACCCTCTACAAAATGATCTCAAAACAGGCCTGAAAGGCCATACCTTGCAGGTTTGCAGTGCCAATACACTCCAGAACATGTAGATCAGTCCAAATTTAATGATCAAGCTTTATATAATATTTCTTTAATCTTATCTGGTACTTCAGAGTTCACGGTTGAGTGTGACATGGAGACTGAGGGAACAGGAGGACATGGAAAGTATCATCACTGATGACATGGGGTTGGAGAATAACAGTGTGAGTATCATCTAAACTTAGCTGAACAGGCACTCACACGATGTTTAGCACACTGTTCCTGGGCCGCCGTTGGCAACAATTTCAAGTGCCTGCAATGTGGGCAATGCTGTAACAGCTGCAAACAGTAACTTAGAGGTGGAAGAGAGGCCTTCAGATGAAACCAGGCATTCTAAACAGAAGCATGTTCCAAGGCAGCCTGTGCCAGAAGGATAGTGGTGGACTCCCAATCAGACAGGGTTCTCAAGTGTAAGAAGCTTGGCTGTGAGACACAATGGGTAAGGCTATCTTCCATATGAAAAAGGTTTTATATCACTCACCTACATTTAAGTATCACCTATGTTGTGTTTCATTGGAAATTGTTCCACAAAACTGGGTTTGTGAGGACAAAGCAATCATGATGATGATGTCACATTACCATATATGGGTATGTGCCTGATTACATAGGTAGGTAGGTCAAGCTCCAAGGGCTTAAAAAAAAAAATCAACCCTGGGTATTTTTTAAAAATCCTAAGACCCCCTTGCAGGTAGGCTAAATTATTTTGCATAATGTATAGTCATACCAACATACAATATGAAGCTCAGGGTTCAATGATAAACATAATTACAAGCCCAAAGCTGGCAACCTTTTTTTATGTTGTTGTAGTCTGTGGTTTGTGGAAAGCAAGGGGTATCTGGGATCTGAATGCTGGACCGGGGGTTGGGTGGTTGGTTCAGCCATCAGGCTGCTAATTTTTTTTTGACCTATTCATTTTTTGGCCTAAAAACAGCCAGAAACACCATACAAGCCACTAAGCCATTCAATTACAAGTATACAACAATTTCAAGCTGCAAAACAGACAAATGGAGCAATGGTTGAGACTTGAGCTTATGTAATTGCTGTTGTAGATAAGATTGTGATAATGGTCTTGAATGTCATGGTATCATCTATCATCTGTTTCACCAAGCAGGCAGAGAAAAATAGGTTTGCAAGGCTTGTAGTACATTGGCAGGACATCAAGGGGGAGGGTGTGGAGCTGAAAATAGCATGGTGGTGACATCATATTTCCTAATGTAGACATGTGCCTGATTATGTTGGCTGGTTGGTTCAACGAAAATCTACTAAAAAGAAATTGGAACCCCAGGTGCAATTTTTTAATTTTCCTACCCCCTTGGTGGAAAGAGAAATATTGTCAAATTCTCATGAGTTCAAGTGGAGCTTTAATTCCATGACATCATAGTCCTTCACACCTCCCCAAAAACATATAAGGACAAAGTCGGACTCAAAACTATTCTGAGTACCTTCCTTCCCACCCCCATCCACCTCCTCACTATTATGATGCGCTTACTTATTCATGCTTGTGCAACCATCCCCAGAGTCCACTGCACATCCCAGAGCGACCTGGAGCCGACTCACTCACCACTTGGCAACACCGCGTTCTAGTGTGATGGTAGAGGTTTAGAGCACACTTTCTTGGCGAGCCATTGGCGGGAATGGAATAGGTCCTGAGGTAGGCTTTCATAGTGAGCACCCACACCTTCTTTTACTTGCACATTCACGCTACGGTGTTTTCAGGCACATATATGCGAAGGGACTCAGACGTGTTTATTGGCCACGGGTGCTCCCAGTAAGTCAATTTCCCATTCCCCTCGCTGTTATACTCAATGGATATATTACCTCATCACTCACCTGAGGCCAAAGGCTGGGGATTTGGATTTCCAGTGACGTCATCATGATCAAATGAGGATGGCATGCAAAATTCGACACATATGATGAAAAGTCGAATGCCGAGTTGAGCTGACTCTGAAACTTCTACCAATTCACCCAAGGGGGCACCGGCAATAGAATGCCGGACTGGTACCCGGTTAGTTAGTCCAAGGTCCAGTCCAAAAAAAAAAAAAAAAAGGAATCTTCGACAACTTAGTTCCCAAATCATCGTAGAACATCATATCAGCTTACTGTGACCCAGCTGGACTCCCAGCTATGCTAACTAGTGTTGTAGAGTCCAAATAATAGCGGTTTCTGTTGTACATAATCATGCTTATGCTTTAATTATCTTATCATGAATCACAAAAATATTTTTCAGATTTTTGACATGAAAATGGAACCAGCAGAACCTGCAATGCAATCTCAGGTAAGTAGTTAAGCATCTGTCAATCAGGTTACTTACTGGTCATCTTGACAGGGAAGTAATATGGCACCAATGTCAGAGTTGGTTCTTGACACCGACGGATGTGCCGTATGTCCAGAGTGCAAAGTACATGTCCACTGTGGCAGTGTTGGGATCTCGAACCTCACAATACATCATATGGGTTCAAAAATCTGCTGTGAAACAAAAGCGAAACATGATAAGGATGACAAGAAGAAGAATTCTTCCATACTCACCTTTTTCAAACAACCGAAAGTGGCCCCTGTGCATTCAAAAGCCATGCCTACAACCATAATCAGTAACTGTCAACCGACGAGTGGGGCAAGTTTAACCTCTTCCCCCCCTGACATTCATAAAATGCCACTCTCTGGACAGCCATTCAGCAAACTCATCACGAAATTCCAGTCTCTGATCAATAACCTACCAGGGAGTGTTCCTGAAGCATCGGCTGATGATCCCTTGTTTAGTACCATCTACAATGTGTATCTTTGGAGCAGGCACCTCGATCTTGGGTTTGCATGTCTTGTAATGAGTCTGCGCAAGGATGAGGAGGGAAGCATGCCAGAAGATGATGTCATATTACTATATTTAGACTGGTGCCTGATTACGTAGTTAGTTAGTCCCCTCAAAGTCCAGGAAAAAAAAAATTCAACCCCAGGTCTTTTTTTTTCATCCCGGTGCCCCCTTGGATTCACCTTCCATTTTCATGGTTGGTCATAGTGTTGCGCCTTTCTGTACTTGATGTCCATTACATCCAATACAATTTGATTATTCACTTCATTTGTGTTGTTTTAAGAATTATGGGTTGCCAACAATATCTAAGAGAGCTTCCCAAGGGGACCAATGATTGCATGTCCTTCCAAGGCAAAGAAGATGGTGGAAGGTTGGCCATATCCTTCCAATGTTAGCCCAACCTTACATACTTTTCCATTTGTTGCTCTGCATTCCACAGTTGTTGACACCAGTGGATGACAACATAAGGTTGGCTTAAAATTGTGATACATTAGTGCTAATTGGTTGCATTGTAGCACTTTACATGGTAATGTAAAGTTTATGCGGATTTGCTGATGTTGGAGAAATGGATGCACGTGGCACCGCTCTTGCAAGTTACTCGCAACCTGCTCTCTTCCACGGCCACCCACGTACTGACCTGAAAATGTCAGTGTCCTCCCATCATCGTGGACATAACTTTCACCTCAGAGCAAAACTTAACCCATAAGTACTCTTGCGTATTTGTCTCCTTGTACAAGTTCAAAAAATTGATCAGGTTGAATATATGTGTTCGCCATTGACTTGCAGGTCTCAATGGTCTTATTGGATTTTACCATTGATAGGATCGATGCCCCCAGAAACTTTTCAAGTAATTTTAATGATCGTTTCAAGCAGGGAGATATTCCTGGCTCTACTAAATTGTCCTATGCATCGAAACTCTCATCTCTCAGCTGCTAGAGTCAAATTTGGCCAGATAAACACGAAGGAGGAAATCAATACCATCAAGCAGTTGGGGGTTGAGTACTGAGTACTGAGTCTGTAACTCTGGTGCATTTTTTTCATCTTGTGCCCTCTCCGACGGTCGATAGGACTGCAAAGAATTACACGGTCAAAAGATGTATGGTTTCCTATGGGCTGGGAACACAATCACTGATGTTGCCTTTTCTTTCATTCCTATTTTGCCTTCTCTCGGAATTCTTTCATCAATTTATGCTTGTTGAGGCAAAGCACAACTGATGTGCAAGACATTGCTCACACGAAGACTACCCAAGGCCCTGATGCCTTACATGACTCTGACCCAATTCTTTCGCAAGAATTATTGTTTTAGGCCCAGGTAAAGATGATTATTTGAGTCAGCTATTCCCTATATGCTCATTTTACGCGCTGACATCTCACTCATGCTTTGCAGTACTTATCTAATGGTCAAGTGGGCAAGGAAACACTTTTGAGCTTTGTTTCAAAAAATTTCCCTACATATGGAATACTGGCACCAAAGATATTAAATTCATTAGCACTATCCGTTGGAGGAAGAAATTACTGGAAGCGCTGACAGGAGCAACTCGGACAAAGCTTACCTCAAACGAACAAATCTTATCTGATTACCGGCATTTGCCAGCGTGAGGTCAGTGATACGACAATCTTGCTATTGGCACTCACAAAATGCTTCAGCTCCCAGTCGAACTCATTTTCGAAGTCCTCTCGCACCTCTCCCTTCAGAATCTTTCAGTCTTACCTCTGGTCTGTCGACAATGGCGGGATTTTATCAAAGAAAACGAGTCAACGATCTACCACAACGCTGCCCAGTTCCACAACTTCGTTCCGGCGTCTTCCAGTTCTCAACGACTTCACGAGGCTTTGAAAGAACTATACTCTCAACGATCACTCCAGGGAGTGAATTCTTGGAAAGAACTATGTACGTCTTCACATTCTTTTATCTTGATCTGACTTACACCGCGTTGTCGTAGGCCAACGTTGTCTCCAAATCAAGCATAGCTGGCTTGGTAAAGCCCCATCCCGCATAGTCCGACACCACATCTCATCCAACCGTCGTGTCCACCGCATCAAAGTGGACGAATTGACTGGATTCATCATCACCACGTCTCAAATTGGCGGACTGGCCGTCACGGATAGCAACACCGACGAGCTGCTGTGGTCTTTACCCGAAGTGCGTCTATCTTCCTCTTTTTCCCCGTGCACGACTAAGTTACGGGACCAGACATACGTGCGCGCCTACGCACACTGCGAATATTCAAAAGGATACATCATCTTTGACCGCTTCACATCCGAAAAAGAAATCTGGCGGCTCTCTTCCATCGATTCCTCCTCCGACTCATCCCTCCCAGACACCACGCAAACCCAAATACCACCCGCCGGATCCCATCCACGCCTCTTCAAACCCCACGCACTCCTCCAAACACCAGAACCAACCCGCGCATATCGTTTCGTGTACCCAACACTCCTAGTCGCAGCTTTCGAGCGTGTCTATCTATGGGACGTACCCACCGCGCGTCTCGTCCAAACCATCGAGAACATCCAGCCGCTAACGGATAACATCAGCCTCGGAACGTTGAATTACGTCGAGCTCAGTGCAAGATACGTCTTCCTCTGCGGAGGGCATGCCCTTCGTGTGTTTGATAGAGGTACGGGGAGGGCGGTGATGACGCTGCCTTCGAACAAGCTTGTGTATGGGAGGTGGAAGTATGCATTGAGGAGGGATGGGTTGAGGAGGGAGGGTACATTGGGATCGGTGATGGTTGAACATGAGTTGGAGACGAGAATGTGTGATCCCCGCGTTCAAGGAGAGAGTCGGTTTTTAGACGAGTTCGTTGCTGGTAAGCATCCGTCGTCTTTTGAAGTACTATGCTGATGGATGATGATGAGTAGCCCACGTCTCCGGATGCGGCTCACACCTCGTCGGACTCTTATCTAGCTCCCGCCTCATCATCATGCCCCATTTCGAACGTGCCATCCACAATCAAATGGACATCTTCGATTTGACCCTTGACGTCCAACTGGGTTCACCACATGCTCAATCCGTGTATCTTGCATTCGAGGCCGACCGCGTGGCAGTGGTCACCGTAAGTCTTCTTCGCCTCACCCACCCACCACACACACAAACCTCAATTGAATCAAATACAGGGAACAGCGCTCTTCATCATCCACCTCCCTCCCTTCCCTCACGCCTCCTCCGACTTTCCAGCAACGCCACCCCCCATCAGGCTATTCCGAGTTTTCTCCTTCTTGAACCGCGGACGACTGGGCTCGGTATCGTGTCTCCAGATGTCGGACACGGGGGTTTACCTGAATTGTAAACCGTCTTTCGGGGATGATGTTGACGATTGGGAGGAGGATGACGAGGATGACGATGATGATGAATTGGATCCAGAGATGCTAGAAGACGCATTTTGGAACTCGATAGCTGATCATGCTACTTATGCTGGTAAGTACTCTTTCGCTTGTGTGTTGTATGGGTACTTATTGTTGGAATTAGTGCTCCCGAATGGGGATTACATGGTAATAACAGACGATCGTACGTTCTTTCTTCGTTTTTGGTTTCTTGGTGTTGATTTTGTTGGCGTAGACGGCTTTGGGCATACGATGCGTTCTTCAGACGTGTATAGTGTTGATTTTGTTGAGCGATATGATTCATAAATGTACACTATTATCGGTTCTTTGTTCTCTTGGTTTTCATAGCTTGTTGGTGTAGATGGCGTTGGGCATACGATGCGTTCTTCAGACGTATATAGTGTTGATTTCATTGAGCGATACGATTCATAAATGTACATGCAGACTATCATTACACAACGCCTATCCTATCGTGCCCTCCAATCAAGCACTCCCCTGAAACTCCTTCGTAAACTCATCCATCGCATCCAGCGTCTGCACAACATGCTCAAACCTAACCACTCCCTCCCCCTTACCAACCGCAAGACTATGCGCAGTCCTACACGCATTCTTAATCTGTCGTCCATTGATATTCCTCCTCGCGAGTTCCTTGATCTGTTCAGGTGTGATAGAGTCGGACGCATTAATCTTTGCGATGAACGCCTTCCAGACTTGTTCCTTTGATTCTTGCGAGAGCTGCTGAAAGTGAAGGGCGACGTGGATCCGGGAGAGGAAGGCTTCGTCGAATGCTTTGACGCGGTTCGTGGTGAGGAAGAGGATGCCGCGGTAGTATTCGACGTGTCGAAGGCTGTCATGACATTGGGTTTAGCAAACAAAAAGAAGCGAAAAAGAAAGGAAGACATACAAAACAGCAACCATCGCATTCCTCTCAAGGTCATGCAAAGACCTTCGTTCAAGGAATACATCCGCCTCATCAATCAACACAATAGCCTTCCACGCCGTAGCCACATCGAAAACCCTCTCAAGCGCCAAATCTAACTCGGAAGCCTTTGTCCCCAAATCGCCTCCTCCAATAACGTATAAAGGCCTTTTAACATGCTCGCTCGTGGCTTCTGCTGAAAAAGTCTTGCCGACTCCTGGGGGGCCGAAGAGGTTAACGACGAGTCCGTGTCCTTTTCCTTTTATGAAATCGTCGAAACCTAATTCGCGGTGGTGCGATTCGACGAGGGATTGGAGGAGGTTTTTGCGGTCGGGGGGTAGGACGAGGTTGGCGAATGCGTCGGTGTTCCATTCGACATCTTGGATTTTGTCGACGTCGAATTCCACTGAACGTACACATGAGGGTCAGAGGAACTACTTGGGGGTAAGGAAGGGAAGGAAACGTACACCAAAGTTTATCACTCAAGCTAAACCCATACACGACCGTAGGCGTGAGGATCAACTCTTCATCCGTGAGCTCTACATCCGTTTCGTCATCCTTGATCTGGTTCTGTACCAAGTTGTGGGTGAATGGGTTGACGTTGACTGGGAGGCTTGGGAGGTTTGGGAGGGGCGAGTGTGGTGGGGTGTACTGGTATTGGGGTTGGCCGTATGGGTCGAGTGCGGGTTGGAAGCGGGCGTTGGTTCGGTCGGTTTCGGTCTTGGGTGGGATGGGAACTGGGAACTGGTAGTTTGCGTTCAGGCGGCGGAAGGTGGCTTGTGAAGGTGGTTAGTTCAAGTATTAGTGATGGACGAAAGTGAAACTCACCTCGGTCAACCATGATTCTGCTTCGAACCTACAAAACCGAAGAATCAGATATGCAGTGACAACGGCCAGAAGAAAAATAGAATGACATTATGCCTCAACAGATTATCCCCACACTTCAACGCGGCAATCCCATCAAACTGCATATGATGCACACCAATCAACCCAACCCACTTCTTCCCCCTCTCCACAACCATCTTCCGAAGCTTCTCCTCATCTTGATGGAACTTGATAGGGTACGCATCCAACGTATCAATCTTCACCGTCCCCCTGAAAGGCCTCAAATGAACAATCGTGGAGATCCTGCCAATCCCAACAGAATGCGACATGGGCCTGTCGACGAGGTCCACACTCTCACATACGAGGCGATACATCGGTTTCCCGTCGACTGTGGTTCGGGACCAATGCGTTAATTTGAGGAGGCGGGGGAGTCCGGTGATGGAGCATCGTGCGACGAAGATGGAGCGCGGGATGAGGATGGCATAGAGCAGGTCCCAGGTGATTTCGCCGTGTGCTGTGAGGCGATCGAGGGTGCTTAGGGTTTGGCGGTAGTCTGAGGCGATGGTGGATGTGAGGAGGTTGACGGAGGACAGCATGTGTGTGTATTCGTCGGTTTGTTGCTTCTTTGCGAGGGTGTCGCGGTAGTTGAGGAATTCTTGGTGGAATGTGACGAAGATTTCGGGATCCAACTGATTGAGATTGGTTGTTAGCTACGAGGAAGAGGATAGCGTTGATAGAATGGGCGTCACCTCCAATGGATCAGAGTTCCATGAGATTCCAGGCCAGGATTGGATGACGTCCTTGCATGCTTTGAGAATGTACTCGCTCTTGATGACGAGCTTGAACGTCGGCTCGAGGTTCTCTTGCCTAGGGACGCTTCGGACAATCCTAATTACAATAATCTTTCAGTTCATAATTCAAAACACGAACGCTTAGAGTCAAGCTTACACGAAACTAAATTCCTTCCACGCATCATGGGTACCACTCTGCATGATGGGGATGGTCTCCACGACGACCTTGGAACTTGTGTTCTAATAGATGATGAGCAATAGGAAATGCAGTCAAAACGAGGCTATTACCCTATACTTCCAACTCTTCGTCCATCGACTGTAATAATGGTCGACCCGCTTGACCTTCATCGAAGGCACGGGGAGAGGTTCCTCCCGTACAATAGTAGAGACTTTTGACTCATTGTCCTCTGTATACAACGAGCCAGGCTCTTTTGAAGAGGAACCTTTGACGAGAGTTGAGAAGCGCTTATGCATGGTGGGGGGATGGAGGAGGGGATAGAGGGATCCTCCTGTCTTATGAATGGAGCGAGCATGGGAATATGCCGTTTCTAGCGCTACCGAGACAAGTCAGCTGGCGATGAATGACTAGGATGGATATTAGGAAAGGGTTCACTGTACTGCGGTGTTTACAGCACTCTATCACATATCACATCAAGGTGCAAATCAGGGTTCTCAACTTGAGAAGATCCACTGCAATTGACGTGAAAAAAACGTTAGAAGCTGACTATTGATTGAACGCACGTCGTAAACTGAAGGTGGGGTGCTGTGGAGCGACGCACACAGTGACAAAAGAACGGTGTAAATTAGAGAGATGGATTTCAAGAGACGTGTCAGTACGCATTACACGCGTGTTCCATGCACAGCTTCTCTAACTCTCCACAAATAGTTTTGGGGTTCGGAAAATGAAGGCGACGTGGGAGAAGGTGAGAAAGCATATACACCAGTACAAGTACTGGAAATGATCATCGGACATGCATGAGGACCGTTCTGAAGGAACATCTCGAAAGGAATAGAACATACACCAGAGTCAGAAGAGAAGTATCGCAGGACACGAGCTTTTCATAGTCTGATGTAAGAACAAAAACACCGTAGCGGAAAAAAAAACGAGAAGAACCTCCTGATTTCAAAGCCATCCATTTGCTGAAATCCTCCGCATCATCTACAGATGTGCGGGTGACTTGCAGCAAAAAGAAAACCCAAAAAAAAGGGAGGGATCCCCCGACGACGCAAGCCGGTAGTGCAGTAGCAAGGTCATCGTGTCCAAGGGGTGCAAGCAGAGCCCAAGGAGCTGGGGCGGCAAAAATTAGATAACCAGAAATGGAGGCGGTGCCTCCATAATAGTGGTTAAACTATTAAGAACAGATACTACACTTGATCTAAGCCAAAAGGCCAGAGTGGTAAAGAACAAACGTGGTTGCGACGAGGTTTATATAGGGAGGGAGCGCGCACGGACCATCTAGTGATGGCATTTGATTTCCCGCGACAGGGGCGTCTTTCCTGACCATTATTTCTTTGTTCGTTCCGCCCCTTCTTCGACTTACTATGAAAACGATTGGTAGTTGAAAATATATGAGAGATCGTCCAGGGATTGAGCATCCTCTCACTGAAATTATGGCTCAACGTGAACAGCCGATTCTTTGAAAAAAATCGTCGGCTCACCCTGACTCAAACCCCAACGTTCAAATTCTGGCAAATCGAGCAAAAGCTGATGCAGGCTGGAGCCTGGAATTCGACGTTCCACTCCTCGATGTCTTCTCTACTTACCGCCTTCTCAGAAAAAAAAATCTTGGCTCAAGATAATATTACAACTTTCGATCGTAAGTTAGGGTAAATTTATAGCATATAGGTATATAGCAAGAGCGGGTCATCGACGACTGGACAAAGGGGAATATTATCTGACAAAATCAGGAACTTACTACAATCTCAAATCAACGCCATTAAAAGTGATCCGTTTCAACAACGGCAGAACTTGCGGATCTCGGGTTTTCGCGACCAACAAAGAACTCGGATCGACATCACTCAGCATAAGCGTCTCAACCGCCGGAAACGCAACATAAAACTCTCTCCTCAATTCCTCAACAGGAAGCGAGGAAAGCCTCAATGATTTCAAAAGCGGATATTTCGGATACGGTGCCCCGATCATCTGCTGAAGAATTTCCAGAGCATTATCACGGATATCATCCAAACACAACACCTCCAAACGGGAGGTATACGTCATGTTATAAAGCCTGATGAACGCGGCCATAGAGTCGGGGGAAGCCGCGACTTTAAGGCGGGACAATGTAAGATGGGTGAGTTGCGAAACGGTGAACGCGGGTTTTATAGAGACAAGGGGGTTGATGACGTTCACGAAGAGCTGAGTATCCGTTATACTGAGCCTTGTGAGCTTGTTCATGCATGGTATCGGGTGACTAGCCGGAAACCTATAGTCGATATGTGCGTTTTGGTCGAGAAACCGACCTGATGACTCGACTAAATCTAGAGTGCGGATACCTTGAAGTAGGGAGGCGTCTCCGAATGTAGCAGCGGTTCGTACGAGTCGGAGAGATGTAAATGCGCCTGGATCGACTAGGAAAGGTCCAAAGAAGGACACTGGGCCCGTATCGCACTGGATAATCTCCAGATGCTCGAGTTTGGGCATTGTGCGGTATTTGAGGTGCTTCACGATGGCATGGATGATAGGGTTCCGCGCTGTTATTGAAAGCCTGCGCAGGCGTTTGATGTGAAGCACGATTGCCTCAAAGGTGTCACGAAAATCGGGGGCTTCAGCATCACAAGTTGAAAAAAATCGTTGTTGACTGAAGTTGATTGTGACGTCAAGATGATGGTGTGTAGACCTGGAAAGAATCTGTTCAAGAATCCGGGGATGGCGAGCGGCGCGAAGGGATATATTGGTCCAGATATTGGGCATGCCTAGGGCAACTTCTCTCCAATTCCTACAGACGCTAGAAATGATAAGTCCAGAAACGTTGTCCGACTCGACGAAAAGGGCGCTAAATATTTCTCGCAAGACACTGTTTGATAAGTTGTGAAATGGGCAGGTCCGACGATGGTATGGGGTCATAATGGTATGAGAGGACATGGAATGAGCGAGCCTTGACAAATGTCACTCGATGACAAGGTTTTTCTAGGAGGTTCGCCTTGTTATCGAAAGCTCTGAACAACGGTGTGTATGTGATGACAGAAGGACAACAACTTGACATTTTGAGCGGCGCTCTGATAGTGACAGCTGTTCGAGGACATTGGTCACGAGACCTAAACCTTGTCATTCTGCAGTGCGGACTCCAGAGAGGTTGAGCTACGATCAAGCCAGGATGGTGGCGAGGAGATTTCGAAGTTGGACTGAAGTTCGAGTTGGGAGTCGGAGAGACTTTTGTTTGTCCACGCTCCGATTACCAAACACTCGCTCAAGACAGGGGTTCTGGATGCACCAGAAAAAAGTGGTAAAAAATATGGTGAACAAATAGTTGAATAGTACGGTAATAGCTGGTAAATAACATTACCACTCAAGCTCAATCCCATTTAGAGATCTTCATCGTACCCTTCTCCATCAAGTTCGTATGGAACTTGAACGCATTCTATCAACCCACAATCAATCCGTAAGTATCACCGCCGTCAAAGAAAGCAAGTACGTACCCTCAGCATATGCGGCTCATGACCAGCCCCCCTAGCCAGACATTCCTTCAACGAGCGTTCATAATACTAACCCCAAACCATCAACACATATCCACATCTCACGAAGAAGCACGTACCTCATGCAACATATCCTTGTAATCCGGGTGCGCGCATTTCTCAATGATGACTGGGGCACGCTCGCGTGGCGATAAGCCACGGAGGTCTGCGAGACCCTGCTCAGTGACGATGATGTCTAGATCGTGTTCTGGAGAAAGGGTAAGCGTCGGCAGGAAAAGTTGAGTGTTGGAAAGACGAACCAGTGTGGTCGACGTGTGATGCAAAGGGAACGATGCAGCTGATTCCTGTTGGGTCGGTCTTGGTTGGTCGGCTAGTAGTGGTGTTAGTGAGAAAGGAAAGGGTTATTTGGTTCTGACGTACGCCGAAGGGGTATGCATGATAGAGAGTTTAGCGTTACGAAGGAAGTCGCCTGAGCCACCGAGACCGTTCAACATTCTAGGCGACATCAACCAGGACTCGATTTCAATGTAGGATCGCAGAACGTACCTTGAACCGAGCGCGTTCGTGGAGTTGGCGTGGGCATACTGCGAGCCTTCGTTAGTGTTTAGATAGAAATGTATGGGAGAACGAGACATACGATGTCGACTTCGAGGGGGGTATTCATGGCGATGACTCCGAGACGGCGGATGATCTCAGGGGCATTCGCGACTTGTTGGGAGCGTAAGAGAAGGCGATCTTTGTATTGGGCCCAATCTAGAAGAAAGACACATCAGTAAGAAGATACTGGATGAGAAGTTTTCAATGCTCACTGGCATAGAAGTGGTCGAAGCTTTGAGTAGCAGACGGATTGAGTACTCCATGTCCGAAGAGACAGAATAGGAAACGTACCCCTCAGGCGAGAAACGGATACTGGTCGCAGTGGCGAACTGAAGCTTCCCAGAGTCGAAGAAACGAATGAAGGTATCTGTAGCAAATTAACATACGCCGTTGAGAATATCATCAAGAACGGCCTACCTTGCAATACCTCAGTCCAAACTTGTACTTGCTCGAAAGGACCGTCCGCCAAACCACCAATGATAGAGTTGGCAACGTTACCTATGCCAGATTGAAGGGGGAGAAGTGACTTGGGGAGACGACCAGCAGCAACTTCCTCCGACAAAAAGTTGATCAGATGGGCTGCAATGGCGCGACTTTCATCGTTCTACAATGCTAGTTAGAGCGAACGGAAGGCAAGGGAGGGAAGCGACGAACCTCAGGCGCGTTCTTGCCCGTATTGTCGGGCACGCGGGACTCAACGATGGCAACTACACGATCGGGGTCGATGGGGATGGATGTGAGACCTATCCGGTTCATAGGGTTTGTGACGAGCTGTTAGGGCTGAGTGAGGACAACAACGGCAACAAAAAGAGATTACTGACGTAGGGTTGTCGGTTTGGTGGTGTGAAAGAGTGATTGATATCGTGTAGCCCCTCGAGGCAGGGAATGTGGGTATTAACTTCAATGATAATCTTTTCCGCGCTCTGCACTATTTCGGGGGTAGCACCCACGGATGCACCTAGGAACCAGTTAGAATCCGACTCTAAGTGAACCCTAGGGAAGTAAGGGGACGTACCGGGAATGATGCTTCCATCTTCTGTGATTGCCGTTGCCTCCACGATGGCCCAGTCGAGTGGTTTCTTCGGATCTCCATGCTTCTTCTTGAGATTGTAATAACCGTAAGTCAAGTCCTGGGGGAACACTGTTTTACATAGTAGAGTCAGTAGACCGATTCAATGATGAAAAGAACCCACTGGAAAGATGCTTGTCGGCGAATTCAATCCGACCGGCGTTGATGCCCTTTGAAACCTCTTTTCCGACTTGATGTGGGTATCGACGAGCAATCCTAGAAAGCGTCCAATCAGTGATGCTCGAGAATTTGAATTACAATCACATTACATGTCCAGGGATGCCCAGCGATCTTCAACCTCAGGCCCGACAGAAGCGCCCACGAAGAGGTTGAACTTTTTCTTTGTTTCAGGGTTTTCCTGCATTTTGCTCTCTTCCGCCAAGTCAGCCATTGCCTGACAATCATAAGCTTTATAGTCGAAAGTTGGGTAAATATCGTAAAACATACCGTCGGGACAGTTTTGGGATATCCAACTCCAGTGAACCCAGACCATCCAATCTATACAGCTCGTTCAGGCAAGGGAGTTGATGTGACTCATCAGGACATACATAGTCATCGTTCTGTCAAAGTATGTAATGAGATAGTGCCCAAAAAAGGTCGGAAAAATAAGGATCACCTTGAAAAGCGGAGCCAAATCCTTCGGCTGAGCGAGTTTGCTCAGATAAGCTGGTCGACGAACACGTTCTCGGAGAGCCGCAGATGCGGTAGCAGGTGCATTGCGAAGAAGGGGTGTGGCTCGCATGGTCGGAATTGCACTATGTTAGATGCGGGGAATGGGGCATGTACGACCGCATCTATAAATAATGCAATGAGACAACTTTGACGCGGTGGAATCAATAGACTTGTAAGGCGGCCGGCTGGAGTTTCTAATGATTTTCCGACCGGCCCTACCCCACTCGTCGAACGCCCTCCGATACGTATAGGCTGGAGCGAACTATCGGACTTGAGCTGGGTGCTATTCAGCGCCAAGGGTCACTCGAGCTGGGAAATTCTTGTCAAAGTGTTATCGTGCTGAGCAGAATTGAGAGCTTACCTCAAGTTATCTCAATTGACGTCTTTCTAACCAGCCAAGTGATAGTGCAAGATGGGTTCACGTTGCCATGCTCACGTTGCCGAAAGGAACGGACACACGTCACCACTAGAGACCGGTTCACCGGTGACCGGATAAACTCCCACGCGGCCACCTCCGCACCGAGTTGACTGTTGCTCACAGTGAACACGATGATGAGCAAACTCACAATTCTTATTTCTACAGAAAACGTAAGATATTTGATACTTCGAACGGCCCATATTGACGCAGTTATCATCTTCAGTTGTAATAAGCTGAGCTCACACGTTTCAATGCTTCTCTCTTCGTTCATCGCTTGAGCGCTTAGGACGATGTTTTTCTCCAACTTGAGTCCTCAAGGCCTGAAAGGCCTTCCGTAATGACCTTGGCTTATTATTTATATCGCGCAACACCTCGCGATTACAATACCTGTTGCCTAGCGCCGACTCAAAACAGTTTCAGGCCCCAGGGACGTTTGGGAGTCACTGTCCTGCCGTTCCTGTCAAAGAGTCCGATGGTCTCCTTAGCTGTGCGCCTCTTTTGTGTTCGTGAAAGTCGGAGTACGTCCACCTACTCGGGCCCAAAGCTAGCTCATCCAAAACTGGATGGGCTTTGTCCCCTTGCTCTATAGCAATGACCACGCTTTTTTAAGTCACATCCCCCCAAGACTCTTGGTCATCGCTACTGCCTATGCTGTAGTGACACCTTGAGGCACCTGCTCCCTGGCCCCAATTTTCGGAGCAAAACCACGAGCAGGACCCCCGGCAATAGCAGAAAAGCCCTGGTCCCGATCCGGACAAAAAATGTGGATTTTAGGCCCTACAGCTGGGGGCCAATCCGGACAAAATGTGACAAAATTCGAAACTGCCCAGAGCCAGAGTCCGGACAAAATCGACGAGATGTCAAAAAAAAAGCCTCCCAGCCGGTATTTGGGCATAATTGTGGGACATTTGTGGGGGAAAAATTACCCTGATCTGGCCGTCCGGACAAATTTTTGAGATTGGGGTGTAGTAGGCCAGGTCCAGTCCGGACAAATTTGGTGCAGAGGCGTCCGGACAAAAACCCAATTTTCGGGATCAGGCCTTTTCTGCTATTGCCGGGGGTCCTCCACGAGCCCACGTTATCGGTGAATCGTCCCGCCAATCGCTCTCAGTTGGTGGGCGCTTGTGGACGCCTCTTGTTCTTTTTGATCTTTAATACCAGGCTATCGGCCGCTTATCCCCACTCCTCCACTGCCTTGTGGGCGCAGATTTCGGAACAAGGCCACAATGTCCGTGACTCATCCCGCCTGGCGCATCAGTTCGCATCAGGCGGGTGATCGGTATCCATTTTAGGGAATACGCAAGTTCAGAGAACAATGGATTGCTGTGGGGCCACAATTATAACCCCCAGAGTCACTTCAAATCAACAATACAGCCACCTAAAATCCAGACTCCGACGACAGTCTTCCCACTTTCCCTTCAACCACAACTTGAACGCGCTTCCCAACGAACTTCGATTACATTCCGCAATGCGCTCGCCCTCCGTCAACAAATTACCTACAGAAATGCTGTGCGAGATCTTCAAGCTCCTCACAGGATGTGTTGATGGTGGCATCAACGACCCCACCATGGCAGTCATGGATCCGGACGGGGACAGCAGTGGCATCATAGTCACGCCCCCAGTCGACGCGTTGATGCTTCCCGAACTCACATATGACTCCGAAACCGCGATCGCCCTCTCACACGTCTGCAAAAGATGGCGGAGGATCATGCTCGACCGACCCGTCATGTGGTCACGTCTGCGCATCACTCACAGGCGGCTTTTTTCGGACTGGGCAGACGTCACCAAAGAGGTACTCGAGCGTTCACGGTGTAATTCACTCCATCTGGACGCGTCCTTTTTAGTAAGATGCAACTGGGACACGAGGGATGACTGTCAAAAAATATTTTTTGCCGTTAACGACATATTCGCCAAGCACTTAGCGCGTTGTGTGAGTTTGCGCCTGGAGGGACGCCATTGGGCGATCCACTACTTCTTACGGGCCTTGGAATATTACAATCACCAGTCCGACACACCCGCTGGGATCAAGTGGCTCCACATCTTCGAGGAGGCTGATCGTAAAATTATCAGTCCCAAGTTACCATTTCAAATTTCTTCAATCGCCCCTCAGGTTGTCTCTCTGGCTTCTCAATTCGCTCTTGTGTCCAACTTTCCTACGAGTATGGATCGAATTCTCTTCGAAGATCGTCTGTTTTCCAGGGAGGAGTATAGGGACGCTCTGACAATGACTCATGTCAAACACATCATCTTCGCCAGCATCGATATCCCCGCTGCGCGCCTTCAATGGGAGGCTGCGCGGGACAGAGTCAAGTATCTCAGAAGGACTGCATCACCCCTCGTCAGTATTATGTTTCGCGACATCAGAGACTCTGTGGGGAGCATCCATAGCAACGACCGCATTCGCGCTGCCCAGCAGTTTTTTGCGGAAACCTTTCTAGAGCGGATCAGTGAGACTCTGGAACAAGTCTGGTTCGTCGGTATCTCTGAAGACATTTGGGCTGGCTTCCTCTCCGCGTGCGACGGCTTACCATTCCACTTCCCAAACGTGCGCAGTTTGAGGCTCGAAGACATCAATATGTACGACGGTGATGACCATTTTGAACTTCTCGCGAGGCTGTTCCCTAATTTAACTCGGTTGATGGTGGGGAATATGGATGAGTCCCATGGAAAGACTTTGATCAAACTTTGGTCGTTGGATAAGTCTGTTTGGCCAAAGCTGAAGGAAATTGAATATGATGATGTCGTAGTGGAAAGGGAGGCGGGGATGAAATTTAAGAGGTGGAGGATTCGGCCTACTATGTCGATTGAATTGTAATCATCATGGACGGGTCTTCGTATAATTCAATCCCATATAAACTGTCCTATGCTGGCTGTATACCTGAGTTGGAAGGCTACGGTGATACGTGTAAGTGGGACTGCGGGTGGAATTATCGCAACTCCATCCATGAGCCATCATTGCCTCATTGCGCAATCGAAGACCGGATAGCTAGTACGGAGCCATGTGCAGCCGGTTGATCTTACAAATGCTAGTAGCGATGATGTGAAGGGGTCTTGCTAACAAAGGTCTCAATGATACAACATACAATCTCGGAAACAATTTCTTGACGATGGTACCTATAGCCCAGCAAGTCCCGTATAAGCTTCTCTCATTTCATCTTCAATCATCAGCCTTCCCTCTTTATCACAAACCCCTCCATTGCAGCAAATGGGCTGCGCAATATCGATAACCGCAGGCTCCTTCAGGTGTAAGTAAGGCATCGGGGTATGCAGCATGTTAGTCGCATTCTTGCCGCACTTCCAACACTTCCACGCCTGGTCTTTCATGATCTCGTCATGGTGTTTTTTGACAAGTTGGGTAAGAAATGCGAGCGTCTTATCCTTTGGCGGAGCAGCAACGGTGAGGGATGCTGGGACGGAGTCTTTATATAGAATTGGCTTCTGAGGTCCTATAACTCGAATTTCGTAGTTGAGTGGCTTGGTACTCATCGCGACTGTCAGCTGGAAACGAAGGTCAAGTCAAATATAAAAAATGGAGGCAAATGGATGAACCTTTTGTTTTCCGCGGGGGGTACCTGTGAAATGAAACTTTCACAATTGCGAGGGTAAATAAGGTGGAAAATGCACTCCTTTCTCGTGTCAGGCGGGTCAATTGTGGAGAGTGGATAGGAGTTTGGGGCGAGCGCATGATCATCGTGCCGATTGTCTCATCGTTGCCCAAGAGTGATAGTGGAATCCCCGAGTCTGAAACTTTAAAGTGCTATCCCAGGAGTCGATTTAGAGAGGTTCCTGATGATTGCACTAGGAAGAATACAGACGTTGAATGGTTTGAAGGTTGGTCAGTCATTTTTTTCCGGTAAACTTATGTTGTGCACAACGGACGTAATGAGCCACTCCGAGCCCTGGAGAAAGAGAGACGTCACGTGCGTCCATTTCACCAATTCATCGGCAGATGCCGATAAGATTTCAGCTCCTCAACCGAATCACTCCTTCCTCGGTCCTCCCAAATCTTTAAACCTATTATGATAAACTCAGAACTTCAACGTGACGACTCAACGCCTAAGCCTTTTGGCAGATACAATATCTGAAAACGCACTCGATGTTCCGCCTCTGCTTGCGACTGTCAGTTACCACCAAGTACGTCTGCTTTAGAAAATGGAGTACCAATTCTGATTT
The DNA here is from genome assembly GCA_018417955.1 of Laccaria trichodermophora. Classification (NCBI taxonomy): domain Eukaryota; kingdom Fungi; phylum Basidiomycota; class Agaricomycetes; order Agaricales; family Hydnangiaceae; genus Laccaria; species Laccaria trichodermophora. The sequence continues at coordinate 295,810 of JACTVC010000036.1, forward strand.
TCTCCAGTCTAGGGTCTTGACGAATGAAAGTCGTCTCTTTTGAGCCAATGGCGTGGATCTACGATGCAATCTCGGCTTGTCTCTGTTCAATACCGTTAAGTTTAACAGTTTCTCCCTCTTCCGGTACGTACACACGTCACTTCAATTTGTCCTAAGTATATTCACACTTTCGTTTACAATCAATAGGATCGGCATTCAAAAGTTCATGGTTGGAACGGAATACACACGGTCAAACGCCAAGTCCGGCGACAGTCGCTCAGCCCATCGAAATGCCTCAACTTTTCTTCTGTCTGACATGGTTAAGGGTGTTTCTTGCTCTTTTGTAAGGAATCCAAGGCCCATGGTTATTGCTACCGCTTCTACGTTCCCTGTTTCGCGTGAAGGGTCGTGATACTCGTTGCTGGTCTAGGCGTCAAGCTTTAAAAATGTTTTTTGTTCTTTTTTTTCGAAAATTCGTCTCTCAAGGCCTCTGGAGTCAGTCATCGCAAAAGCTTTTGCCATATTTCCACTGCATGGACACCTCTGGCAGAGGTTTGCCCGCTTACCCAAATTTCAGCAACAGTCAACCCTTCGCTATGGTCACTGACGGTCTAATTGTTTTCTGTTGTTTCTTTCTCCTCCGCCGTATTGTGCAACACCTGCTCCCTGCCCCAAATATCAAGATAAGGCCACGATTTGGATCTTCGTGGCTTGTCCCGCGCCATGATCGGTATCCTTGCACGAATCCAGAGAACAATGGACGGTTGTGGGCCACACTAGGCCACCCTCTACATATATAAATAATTAACGAAGTCCAATTCAACCAACCAAACTTTCCGACTTCTGGACACCTCTATCTTTCCCTTCAACCATCGTGATTTCCAGCTCCTTCGACATCCCGCAGACCTTCATATGCCTTATCTCAACAATCTCGCTACAGAACTGCTCTGCAAAATATTCAACTCCGTCACAGACAGTGTAGACGATGGCATTATCAAAGACCCTACTGTCGCGGCTCGGGGTGGCGGCGCACAAGTGATGGGTGGCACCCCAACGCGGGGCGTGATTGCGCCCACATCTGACGCGTACAAGCTCCCAGAGCTCAAATCGACCATCCTCGCTTCGTTCACCCTCTCCCACGTATGTAAGACGTGGCGCAAGATCGTACTTGAACGACCTGAGATGTGGCAACGTCTCCACATCAGCTACCGCCAGCTCGGTCTAGGCAAGATGCTCAGGACTGTACTCGTGCGCTCGCACCCTTATCCCCTCCATCTAGACGTGTCTTTGCTCGGGTGTAAGTGGCACCTCAGTGGAGAAGTTTATACGGCGGCTAGGCGCCAACTGGACGAGTTTATTATGCGCTGCGCGTCTGTGCGCGTCGAAGGAAACCACTTTGCCCTCGCTGCTCTCCTGAAGATTTTCGAACGGCACAATTTAAAGGCGAGAACAAAAGCTGGGATCAAATGGCTTCATGTAGTCGAGAACTTCTGTGATGCGAATACGAACATCCCATCAGGTCCATTCCCACTTGATCGCATCGCTCCCCAACTCATCTGTCTGAATGCCCAATTCGCTGGAGCATCTCGGTTTCCGCCGGGCATGGATCGAATCATCTTTGAGGACCATCTCTTCAAACGAGAGGTATATTGGGACGCGTTTTCCATCTCGGGCGCAAAGCATATCGTACTTAGCAACGTCGGAATTCCGCGGCCATACCACAGGCTAGGAATAATGCTTGGGCCGCTGCCCCCACGCTTTCCGGGTGACATGCCGTACGTTTCCCCAAGAGACAAGTACTTGGCAAGGACGGGCTCGACGCTCACTAGCATCACTTTCCATGCCTTGCATGACTATCGTCATGAGCGGGGTTGTACTATCAGGGCTGGCGATATCATGCAACATGCAGCTGGGCAACTGTTTCAGGAAATCTTTCTCAAACGCGTCGCCGCAACCCTGGAAAAAGTCCAGTTCGTCAACATCACTAAGTACACTTGGGCGGGCTTTATTACCGCTTGTGAGCACATCCAGTTCGATTTCCCGAGGGTCCATACTCTGAGGCTCGAGGATGTCCATATTGACGCTGGTGCAGATGATTTTGGTCTTCTTGCGCGGGTGTTTCCGAATCTGACGCAGTTGACGGTGAAGGGGATGGGGCACCCTCACGGTGTGAATTTGATGCGCCTTTTTTTGGGAGATGGATTTGTCTGGCCGGAGATGAGGGAGATTGAGTTCGATGGTGTGTTGGTGGACAGGAAAGCGGTTGGAATTCAGAAGTTGGCCGTAGTAACCTCCCGAATACTTTGAGTGTTGAATCGTAGATTTTATCATTGAGGTCGGAAACTGTCGTTAAGTATGTATGAAGGCATTGCAATTCTTCTCTGGCTTTCTCTGTGGAGCTAGCTGGGAACTGTATCTATCGGTTCTCGTAGTGTTTGTGTCATTTACTCATCTGGTAAAATAACAAATTGTAAAATACACGCGAGAGGGGTCGAACCCACTTGCTACCAACCGAACTTGCCACCGAATTTAAAGTGATCGCGCTTGCCTACAAGTGTTGCTGAGTATCTGGCCGAATGTTAGACATCAAATGTCGAGTTAAACGATCGTCCTTTCTAAAAATCTGACTCGCTGGAGCGCAGAAAATGATAGAGGATTCGGTGAGTTTTTGTTGTGCTAAAGACATTTTCCAGATAACCACCATCTCCGTTTTCTTCGTATCTAATCTCAGCTGGTAAAACAATGAACAAGAAGATTACACCCAACGGGAGTCGAACCCGCTTGCTACCCCACCGAATTTACAGTTCGGAATGATAGAAAAGCACGGTAACGGCTTCACCGCAGGTATTGTTGAAGACTTAATCGAGTCAGCTACACATACACTAGTTAAATGATTGTCCTTTCTGAGAATTTGACCAGCAGAGCTACGGCGAAGCACAGAAAATTCCAAAAGGGTGTGCTTGAGCTTTTGTGGGACAGAAATCTTGGATAACGACCAATCACACCCGCTTTCTTTGTATCTATGCTCATCTGAACAAAATGGATATTACACCCAACAGGAGTCGAACCCGCTTGCTATCACACCGAATTTCCAGTTTGGAATGATAGGCAAGCAAGATACCACTTCACCACAAGTTTGCTGAAGATGTAACACAGTCATGCTACACACACAGTAGTTAAACAATCGTGAATTAGAGCTACGGCGCCCTTGTGGGAGCGCAGAAAAAATAAAGGATTTTAAAAGTGTGACTACTGAGTTTTTTGCTATACAATTTTTACAGATGACAATCCTCCATTTTCTTCGTTTAAAAAGGGTATTACACCCAACGGGAGTTGAACCCGCTTGCTACCCCACCGAATTTAAAGTTCGGAATGATAGGCAAGCTTGATAACTCCTTAACCACAGTGTCGTTGAAGCTTTGCTCGATTCATGCCACAGATACAAACATCTAAGCTAATTTGTGCGACCTTGCCATCGTGGAAAGGTCCGACTTTGAGCTTTGTGGGATGGATATCTATGGCTACCCACGGAGGTAACTGGAGGATATGCATTTTAAGTGGAAGCCAAAAAGATGTAAGATTGTGAGTGTTTAAAAGTGAGTCTCATGAAGAATCTACAAGCTAGTAGGTTCTAACGTAGGATATAGTAGCTTCCCAATCCCGACCATTGCTAGTGTAGATTTGGTGGAGACGGAGGTGACTGTACGTCACATAGCCAGAGCCCAGAAGAATACCTCCTTCTTGATCCCTCTTTTGATTCAACTATCACAATTGTCAATTGAAGTGAAGCAGAGTCTCGAGAAGCGGCGTAAAATCACCTCGTAATAATCGCGCCACCCATTAGCAATTTGACTGCCAACATTACCCAGAACTACCGATTCAGGACCCCTTTTTCCGGGTCTGATGAGGGCCACGTTCATGCTCATAGGATTATGTCCTGGCCACTGAGGACAAATTTGGTCAGCGTTATATAGGAGGGCAGAGTACCAGCAAAATGCGCACGCACCCTTAGGGTCAGGGAAGCCTGTGATATACCTTGCATATGCGGCGGCAAAATCTCGTGTACGGGCTTGCGCGCGTTGCACAAGCCGCTGCCATATATGAGTTCTGTCAGCGCAACACCCCGTTGCCCAGTGCTGGAGCAATGAAAGGTGATGGCGGGATAGTTGCGGTGGTTATCGAAGAATACTGCCTCCGGTGCATCGGAATGCCAGTAGTCACTAGGAACCTGGCCCGAGCCGTTGAAGTCAACAGCATTACGCCGGTCTGCGACGTATGAGGGATGCCCGTCTGGAGCCTAAAGGGAAATGAGTTGATATGTTGGACATCAGCAAACAAATTACGCACAACATTTAACACTCCTGGAACGAAAGGGGACTTGTAGGGCTTGTAGATTTTCTTCTTTGGAGACATAATAAATTTGCACAGAAATTGGATTAAGAAAAACGAAGGAGATAGAAAGAGAGTAGGCGATCAACGCGGAGGCGGCGAAAATACGATGAAACGGGTTGGAGAGTGGGCTTTCTGTGGGAGGACGTTTTATATTCATCCCAAGAGCCTTTGCTTGCGATGCTCACCATTGTTGCAGATTATCCAGTGGCCACGGCATTGTGGCTACAGTGGTCAGAATTGGTGGCCAGTGGCATTGGCCACACCACGAGGCCCGACAATGAGCTAAGTAAAAAAAAGCCCCAGGCCAAATTGTTGGAAGAAAGGAGGAAGCGAGATGAAGGAAAGACGTCACAGCGACTTCGTCTCATTACGCGAGTGGTGCCTAAGGCCTAAGTGGTGGTGGCAGTGTGATTCCAGTCGATGGAAGCGAAATTCAAGGGAAGGCGTGATTACCCCTGGGCAAAAACATAACCAAACACGAGAGATCAGGTTTGGATCAGGTCCGCCGTCTTGTATTTTTTGTTTTCAGCATACGTTCCAAGCCCTCAATCCTTCCACGACTTCTTGATACTTGGAATCGGATAGAAGTTTCAGACACGCGCCTCATTAAATGAGGGCTATCCGAGACATCACCGACTTTGACCGTGACACAAGCGCGTAGCCGTACGTATGGACGGTTTTCTCCATAGATGGACTTCCGTGCGAAGTTAAGTCGCTTCTATGCCTCGTCGTTATGAAATTCTCAGACCTTGCGCCCTCAAAGGGTTTTCCATGCATAAATCCCTCAAAATGTTGAAAATATTTGGGGCACGACCAGGGCCTGCTTTTCAGACCGCGAACTCCGCTAGGGCCCTCCTGATCCCAATATCTGCCTCATGCTTTGCAATTACGCCGCCGGCTGCGCTACGCGGGCTATAGAATCTAGGCAAGACATGGACCCACAAACATCCACTTCATCGCGAAATATCGGATCTGAGCACTGTCACTCCGAGCGAGCTAGCAGAGCAGGGATGAAGCATCCCCAGATCTTATCCCTGGTTACAAATCACTGTTAAGGCCCTACACCAATGACAATTTCCTAACTTCTGCGTGGCGTACCTGAAATTTAAAGACGAAGTAACACAAAACACCCAATTCGCTTCTCGAGGATATTTTGGGCATCAATGCTATGGGCCGTTGAAAAGCCGCTTGCAAGCGGACAATTGTCCGAAATCTTAGCAAGTACACAACTTGACACAACTCGGTACTTCAATGTGAAAACCCCTGGCAGTCGTTTCCGAGAAGGGAACAAGAACTCAGGCGCTTACCTCGTGGCAACCCAGGTTCGCACGTTACAGCAATCCCCTCCCATTTGCCTTTGTCACGTTTTTTTTACCCTCGGAGGCATTGCCACTATGACCAAGTTTGGAACAAGAGCAGAAATAATCCTCTCAGATCTCAATTACCTTCCTATCTCATCACCTTCACGGTGAAACATTCATGAAATTTCATCACAGCCACTGAAGCCTTCATAAGCGGCGGATTTAGGTTTATCTCATACCGTGCATCACGACGTCTATTTCGTTGGTGGTTTGCGCCAAAACTCCGGAGGGGTGGCTTTTTTCTTCCTTCGACAGAGATCTTTTGATAAACCTGTAAGTCTTGATGTTATCCATTCACGAACGCCCTCACAAGCTCCGTTCTGAAAAGCTCTTAGGCTGTTATGAGTATTGTTTCTCGCATTCGTACTTTTTTTGTCAAGGTTTCACGGGCAAGAAGCGCCACACGCCTACAACCCGGCACAATGAAATCGCATGCGCATCGTTTGCCCAACGAATTGCTTTCCTACATCTTCCTCTTGGTCGCTCATGATTTCACCGAAGCGCCTTTGTTCCCTTCGACTCTTTCACATGTGTCTTCTGAGTGGCGCGAGGTAGCTCTTGCAACGGGCGGCTTGTGGACCCGGATCGTCATGTCCTTCCCCATCACAGCGCAACAAATTTCAAGCTGCAAGGCATACCTCTCCCGCTCTGGCGTTTACCCCCTCGACATCCTTCTCGACCTGCGCGATCCAGCGTGGGACTGGGAGGAGGAGAGCCATAAATTTCGGTGGCAGGACATGGAGCCATTAATCCGTATTTTCTTGGACCACGTTGGGCGTTGGAAGAAAATCGAACTTCTCACTGATACATGGGCCCCAATATTCACATTCTTGTGGTATACTCGTCAAGTCGATTCAGCGCCTATGCTGCAGACAATCTCCCTATCACGATGCAACGCCTATTTCGCGTCAAGGGGCCAAACGTTCCAACCTACTGCTCTCCGCCAGCCCATTCAGCTTTTCGCTGGGGCGCTTGAGAGTTTAAGAACCGTTTCTCTCGTCGGAGTTCACGTCAACTGGGCACATTCGTCCTTGCGAAACCTCTCCAGCCTAGAGTTGAAGTACCATGCCAGTGACGTGATGCCAACCCTTGACCAATTCAGAGACATCCTCGCCTCATGCCCCGGGCTTTCACGCCTTTCAATCATCGGTTGGGGACCGATACTTGATGACCAAGCTCGAGACAAGAATTGCGGTATATTTATCCGAGTGCCACTCCTCCAACAATTTTCCCTCGGTTTCTTGGACACCGAATATGCAATCCACTTCCTTTCCTTGCTGGAATTTCCGTCCCTTGTTGGATTATGTCTAGAAGACGTCTCCAAATCGATCAACCCGCTTGAGCAGCTCGATTCAACGTCCGTGCTTGAATGGTTCGCCCGCACAAATGGATCCTCTCCTTTATCACCTTCGTCTCTTAATCAATTTCCTCTCGAACACATTCGTTCGATCGAGTTTCACGGTATCCTCGCTAATGAAAACATTTTCGCCCGCTTTCTTCAGCAACTCCCGGCTCTCAAGCGGCTTGGCTGCTACGACATGTCTGACGACGCCCTACGAGCCCTTTTACCTCAGAATGCGCAACCCCCTCATCGATCCGGTCAGGCGATCTGTTTATGCCCATCGCTCACTGAGCTTTATTTTCAAGACGTTAACCCAGAAGCCGTCATCAATCTTGTCTCGTCTCGAGCATACGTAGGCTCCGCTGCTCCATTTCAAAAAGTTACCTTCGAGTGTGTACGCATACCAAAACCACTGCCTGGCTCTGCGGTGCAATTGCGGCTGGCAAACACTGGGATTGACGTCATTGGCTCCTCGCAAGAAAGCTTAGTGTCGTCGGAGTAATCAGCGCCGCTCAATTTTTTTTCTTTTTGGACAATCCTGGTTTTGTCTGTTTTTAAACAAGAATGAGGCGAGCAATGTAAATACGGTGTACACTACTTTGGTTACTATATATGTGGACCACGCTGTGAGTGGAAGAGAATGACGGAATCACGAATCCACGTGATTTTGGTTTCTCTTCGTCTGGGCTCACGCTCATAGCTGGCATACTTAAAGGGACAAGTTATCCGAACCCAACACCCTGCCGATTCGACTGATTTTGACCTACGCTTCGGCGAAAATGCCGATGTCGGATTGGAAGCAGCAAATTTCGAGGGTGGGTGACGATGAGATTGTGGATGTCGTATTTTTTGAACCTGGGGTGCGTGGTTTCTTCTGCTCAACTCGATACCGCTACCTGACGATTGTCGTGACTTGTGATAGTGAGTGGAGTGCCGGACCATAGAGCTGTTGTTACGCACCTGACCGAGATTGAAGGTTTTTTTTCACATCAGCTGTGCTGAATCAGATCGAGGTCTCTGTGAGGGTCGGCGCATTATGGGTAAAAACCGGAGTGCGCATGGGGCGCCTAGTGTTCAGCGTGGGCGATTCTTGTTCGTGTGCATGAGTTTACTGTTATCTGGAGCAACAGACCTGAAAATAACCCTTAGATTGACGAACTTGAGCGCTCAATGAGCCCTCAGCTAGGCATTTTTAAGACATGCGTGGCGCTTTGAGACAATATTGGCTTTTTGGTCATCTCAATCCATTATAAAAATGACTTTTCTATCAAGCGGCTTTATTCATCACTCACTCACTCCGACGGTCGCAAGGGCGAGCTCGACTTGAAAGATCTCGCAGACAAAGCACTGACTCATACCAAAATGATGTGGGAGATTAGTGGCTCGAGTCGTATCCCGCACCCACCACCCATGAGGATGCCGAGTCCTGGGTGAGTCCTGCAATTTGTGATTAATGGAATCCTTACTAAGGTGGGTTTGAAGTTTCCCAGTATCGTGAGTTTCCGCATTGTTTTTGAATTTGCAGCGACACTAGGATGGGGCAATTTCACACTGCAGGCCTGGACTTCCTCTCATTTACAAGTTTCGGGATATACGTCTTCAACCGTGTCAGTAGACTTTTTCCATCTCAGTTGTGCTACTGCTCACACAACTCATAGATCCTTTTTGTTAACAGAGTAAGCTTTCCTCAATGCCTCAAGCTTACTATCTGATGTGTACTATATGGAGCAGTCCTCCAGAGTATCGACCCACAGCACGAGCAACTCACCGACCCCATTTATCATCAAACCCCGCACTTGTGATCCATTATGCTACAACACACAATTCATCACGCTCATATTCTCGTCATCGCCATCGCAGTCACTCGCACCCCCGCCCTCCCCCCTCCCATTCCAATCCAGCCATCAATGACGTATCCCGTCATAACGTACCCTAAAGTTCCACGTGGTCGCTCCCTGTCACATTCGCGGGTTTCCCCAGTCCCCATCCCAATCGCCCCATCTGCAACATACCCGGTGGAATACCCCCAGTCAGCCCAACCACAGCAAATTATCATCCACCATTCCCACCATCATTCGGCTTAGCCGCAACAGCAGATAGCTGTGTCACAACCATATCAGCAGCAACAAGTTATATGTTCAACTCATGAGCGACCAGTAAAGGTCACCTTTGGTCGGGCAAGGACGTCGTTTCAGCCTCCTCCGTTTCGTCCGTACAGTTCCATTCCGCCCTTGACCAATCCTCAGGTATTCACGGTGCACTGGAAGGAAGAAGCCGCTCTGCGTAAGTCGGGTTCACGTTCTAATGTTCGATCTCAGATTGGGATCAATTACCGACGCCAACCGCACGAACTACGCGGATGCGCCAACGATGCGAGAGACGTTCGGGATTTTCTTATCCGTGAGCCCTGTCTACTCAATCAAACTTGCTGCATTCTTGATAGACATTAGAAAGAGGAAATTCTAGATCGGAGGACATTGTGCTGCTAACTGACGACAGTAGTTATCCTCGACAAATACCCACCCGCCAAACTATGCTAGATGCGATGCGTTGGCTCGTTCAAAGCTCTAGGACAGATGGCTCGCTCTTCTTCCATTGTATCTCAAATTTTACTTCTAGGTATCACGATTGATCCCTGACTTCGATTTTTACAGACATCGGAGTTTTCAGCCATCATCCCGGTTGATTTCAGGCAGGCGGGACATATCTCAGACGATGTAAGTATTTTTTTTTCTCTCCCTTTTTTCTAACACATCACTCGCCTTCGTTCAGGAGATGCACGATATCATGATTAAGCCTCTTCCTCCAGGTTGCCGCCTAACTGTGATGCCTCTTCTTTTCCTCGTGCATCCGTATCATGTAACACCATTTTGACCAGGGCTTGATCGATGTAAGTAAAAAAAGACCGTTTGGATCCTCTCAATCACTAAGACTTCACGGCAGTGTTGCCATTCGGGCACACTTCTAGGTGGGCCAACCTATTAGTGACACTGCCCTTGACACTTGAGGCAGGGCCTAATAAATAATCAGGACAAATGTACCTCCTTAATTGTGGCCACTTGAAAAATAATGAAGTGAATGTGTATCCTGAAAACATTAATTCTCAAAATTAGAAAATGAAGAACAATAAAAACTTCAACCACATTTAATTTGCATATTTAAACAATGTCTTTGAGAAATAGTCTTGGTAGCCATGGCAACACCACTCAGCTGAAGAATATGTTAAAGAATAAAATAATGGAATTGGTCTGTCAATATGGCTGATGTTCTTGTTGTTCAACAGTTTAAAATTTTGTTAATCAATGTTTTTGGCATACACAACAGCTTTATTATTCTAGGAGTCTCGACAAGTATGGAGGTACCTTTTCCCAGATCAAACATTGGACCCTGTCTCAAGTGTGACACGGTGCTGATGCCACTCGCCCAGACCTCTGTTACGCCGTGCGTCTAGAATTGTCACTCAATCATCGTAAAAAATTGATTTCATTGCAGTATTCTCCTCATGTGCGCATAGGTGCGCATGAAAGGCAGCCTAGTAAGCGACCGCGCAAGGCTCAGAAATCCACCGCAGACGTCGTGAGTAGCACGCCCGTTTCTTTATTAATGAAACTGAGGTTGTAAAAGATAACGTGGTCCAGTGTAAGGATGGTCAGACCAGCTTTGACACCGTTTCTGGAGGCGTGGCGATTGGAGCTATTAGTATGAGCCATGTGAGCCTCTCTCTCCATTTTAGCCATTCCTTGCTTATTAAGACGGATAGGCCTTCATTACCTCGCTGAGCACATTACATTTGATGTCACGTTATTTATTATGCAGATCAACCCGTTGACCTAGCTGATAAACCAAGTCTCGTCGTAAAAGCGGGTTCCGAGGGTAAGGAGCTTTTTCGTAGGCCTCTGCGCCTTACGATCCTTCCATCTCGGCCCCGCCGTCCAGAGCTCCGCTCGAAATCTTCACAAATGCTTTCACGTGCCATTCTTCACTCGGTGCTATCGATTTAGCGGATGCCGGTGTTAGATAAGTGTTGGCACGTGAGGTGTTTCGTGAGACGTTTCAACCGTGTTGCTTCTTGTCTCCGACAACCACCTTTTCTGCAACACGGTAAGCCCTTCTACAGTCTCAATCGTTTGTTGGGCTGACAACTCTCGCATGCAGAATAGTGATTGTCAGAGGCTTCGCCTCGTTTCTCTACATTTCAGTTAATCACTATTCTAGCGTGAGTTATCGCTTTCAAGGTTCAGACATCCATTATCTGATCTGCCTTCACTGTACAGTCACGCAATAATTTATTGGCCTCGCCAATAATTTCCGATTCTTCGTGACTCTCATACAGTAAGGCATCCCCTGGCGTCGCCATATTGCACGGATTCTGACCTTCCAATGGTTGAAATTCAGACTTTCAACCCTTTTTTCGTCGTCTTCTCGTCAACCTCCAGTTGCCACATCTAGGTCTCATTAGATGACAGATCAGAGACAAGGCCCCAATGCTGAGACCCAACCTGCTCCTCGTGATCGGGCCCCAACCCCGGATGAGGATGAGCTGGAAGCTATCCGGGCTCGGGCCGAGAGGTTTCAGAAAGTCGTCGATGACGCCCTCAAAGCCCGCGTGGACGCCGGAGGTTTCGTGCGGCTACTTAGGGAGGCTGGGGCTACTGGAGTCGAAGCGGAGGGGTATGTCGACCAGTTTGCACAGCGGGCGAACGAAAACGTTGGGGAGAGGCGAGAGAACGAAGGAGAAGGGGAGCCCGATAGGGAAAGAACTCCTGAAGGCCTCGACGAGGAGGGACGAGCCGATTTCCGTCTACGCCGACAGGAGATTCTCGAACGAGCTGCAGAAGAACAGGCTACTTCCCGTCGCGAAGCAGTCGATGCTGCGGCTTGGAAGATTCTCGAGGCCAAGCTTCAGAGGAGTATGCCTTCGGGGTCTAGTGAGCGTGGAGGGGGATTCCTCACGTCTGACCTCCTCAATCTTTTCGGAGGTGGAGACAAGCCTTCAGGCTCATCAATTCCGTCCTCAGTTCTTGACGCTGCACCACACCTTCATCATCTCACGGCGAACGCGATCAAAGACCCTCACCTTGAAGAGACGTGGAAATTGCGGAACAGTTTCATGGGGAAAGATGCCCTCGATCCCATCGTCAGTCTCCTCCAAAGTCAGTCATTGGCTCAACCGCTCCCCCGCTCAATTTGGAAGCCAATTGTCCAAGATCACTACGTCGACTTCGAGAAACTTTTTGCATCAATGGAACCAGGGTATGACCATAACGATGACCCGAAGGACTTTGGGGATGGCTATGCTCTTGTTAGAAAGGATCATTTTAGCACTAAGAAACCTCTTCGCAATGAGGCTGACTGGCTTCGGGTCTTTGGATCATGGAAGACTGGGGTACTTCTATTGTACCCGCATCGCCAAGACGAACTGGGGGAATATGAGCGAATGGTTTGCTCCATTTTCCGTGCGGCGCCTCACAACCCTCTTTCGGGTATTCAGTTCGACGTTGAGACACGTCAGCGGTATGCGAAGTCCCCATTTCGGATGGACGATAAAAATGAATCACATTTATCGATTCTATCCCAACTTTACCGAGCAAGCTCGCAAGGCAGCCAGAAGCGTTCTTTGGATGGTGGGGGATCTTCTCGGGCTAAGAGACCTACCACGCCTTGCCATAACTGGAACCTCGGCCTCTGCAACTCAGATCCTTGTCCGAATAGGCGTAAGCATGGTATCTGCAGTGAGTGTGGCGGACAACACCCCGCCAAAGATGTCGGCGGATGCCTTACTCAACTCCAGGCTCGCCGCCGAAAAGACAATCACACTGGAGGCACAGAAAATAGCAGACCGAGCGGCGGAAGGTCCTAGGACCTTCACTAAACTTTCTTCGAAGCGGAAGGCTGATGTCCCATTGGATGCGCCCCGCTTTCGTCGTGGATTTGTTTGGTCAAACTCTTCATCAGATTCTTTTTCTCCTGCAGCCTTATCTACTGAGACGGCTGCACCTTTACCTTCACCTCCTGTTCACCTTTTGGAGAACCCACACATCCAATCCTCCTTGTGGGCCATGAGGGATTATATAAAAGTTGACACTCCCTTTAATGTTGATCGTTTGGAAGCCTTGTTATGTGATCACCCTAACCAACCATTTGTCGCCTCTGTCATGAAAGGCTTGCGAGAAGGTTTTTGGCCCTTTGACGAAAGTGAATGGAAAACTGAGGAGCAATCCTTTGTTGATAATTTCGCTTCTGAGGAGGAGGACCTGGATACCATTCGAGCCTTCCGGGACAATGAGCTGGCGGCTGATCACTGGTCACCAACCCTTCCTATCTCAAATCTATTGGCAGGGATGAAAATGTCACCGATGTTCGTTTCATGGCAGAAACCAAAGCCCTGAGTCATCACAGATCATACCGCTTCAGGCCTCAATGAGGGAATCCCAAGATCTGAAGCGAGGGTCCGCTACGACGATATGCATCCCTTTGGGCAGATTTTGCACCATGCATTGCAGAATGCTGGTGGTCGTCCCCTAGTTGTATATAAATCCGATGTTGCCTCTGCCTTTCTCAACTTACCTGCCCACCCTCTCTGGCAACTTCGGCAGGTTGTTAATGTTGATGGACTCCTTCACATTGTCCGACGACTTGTATTTGGGAACAGGGCCTCACCTCGTATATGGTGTTCTATATCAGGATTGCTCTGCTGGATTGCAGTTCGCAAACTTGGCATCCTCGGCCTCCTGGTTTTCATGGATGATTTTTTCGGTTGGGATTATGCCGACAACCTCATTTTCTTTCATGGGATGCTTCGACCAAAGCGACAAGTTCAGCTCCTGATATTTTGGGAGTTCATCTCGTGCCCCTTTGAGAATAAGAAACAGGAGCATGGCGAATGTCTCAAGATCATTGGATTTTGGGTTGATGCCAATCGCGGTAGCATCTCACTCACTTCGGATTCCATCCAGGATATCATTGCCCGAGTTGATGAGTTTTTAGCACACCCTGACCGCTGTCCTATCCTTCGAGACTGGCAGCGGTTGGGAGGACATCTCAACTGGGTCCTGAATGTCCTCCCTTGGGGACGGCCTGCTCTCTCTGCTTTGTACCGGAAGATGAGTGGTAAACAATTTTCTGGCGGTCGCATCTTCATCAATCGTGATGTACGTGAGGACCTTACCTGGCTGCGAGATGTCATTCCAAGATCTATTGGTGTTCGGTTTGTCGACAGCATGCAGTGGGATGATGAAGGTGCGGATATGGTTCTTTGGACAGATGCTAGTTTGAAACTCGCCCTGAGCTTCTACTATGCCGGCAACGGATTTGTTTATCAGCTTCAACCGTGTCCGTCTACCATATCTATCGACATCTTCTTTTTGGAACTGGTTGCAATTTTATCAGCTATCCATCATGTTGCCTCCTTCCCCAAACCTCCTCATCGTCTTCTCCTGTGGACTGATAGCCTCGATGCAGTTGGAATCCTCAACTCACTCAATGCATCTACCGCCTTGCATAACGCTCCCTTAAGTGCTATTTCTGAAGTTATCCTGGCTTCAGGCTTGGACCTTCGTGTCCGCCATATCCCAGGTAAGGAGAATATCCGTGCTGATCTCCTTTCTCGCCTCCTACTCGATGAGTACCGGCGAAAATTCCCTGCCGACCGCGTCCGCTTATTTACTCCTCCGAGAGACCTTTTGCCGGCGCGATGGAGGGAGTCCTTTTGAACGCATTGGGCGGGCATGGGAATGTTCTTTCTCGTGCTCGCCCTCGCATGGACCTGTCAGATCTTGATAAACGGACTTTATATCTGCAGGTCAACGCTATTGAGAAATCTACTATCAATGGCTACGCAACTGGTGCTCGGGACTACTTACGCTTTTGCATAACTCATGCCTTACCATTGGACCCCACACCACAAACCTTATCTCGTTATATTGCTTACACTTCCCAGTTCATTGCATCTGGCCCAAAATATCTCACAGGTGTTCGACACTTTTTTAATGACATTTATCCAGATTTTGATAAAAATCGTGCTCACCCTCTTGTCAAATCTGCTATTCGTGGTTCAAAGAAGGTCCGTGCTGATCCTGTCTGCCGAAAACTTCCCCTTCGCATGGACCACCTTGCGAAATTCTTACATGTTGCACGTGAAAGTGGCTCTTATGATGACCTCCTTTTTATTACTATCCTCGCCTGTTGCTTCTATGCGTGCCATCGGTCGGGTGAGTTGGTCCAGAAGAATGAATGGTCTCTGTTCAACTGGAAAAAGGTCATCAAACGCGCCTCTCTTCAGTTCTGGGAAGGCCATGCACAGTATCGTCTGCCTTATCACAAGGCTGACCCATTCTACCGTGGGACGGACATCCTTTTCAGCAAGCAGGAAGTTGCTGACCCTGTCTCCTTATTAATGGAGTACACATCACTTCGTGACCATCTACATGGCTCGAGTCCAGCACTCTTTCTTCGTAAAGATGGGAGGCATCCTACTCGATCCTGGTTTGACGCTAAGTTTTTTGCTGTTCTCGATCACTCTTTCGGTGGCCATTCACCAAGAGCTGGAGCTGCTACCTGGTATGCCAGCCTGGGCCTGTCTGAAGATGTTATCCAGGCCCTTGGTCGCTGGTCATCATCTGCCTGGAAAATTTATGTTCGTGACAATCCAACCGTGCGCGCTGAGCTCCAGCTTGCTGCCTTGCGCCGGCTCTTAATCCGTTAACTTTCCCTTGTCTACTTATTCTCATCCCAACGTCGCTTCCATCTTCTCTCACCACCACCATCCCCCACACACATCATCCTCAGGACCTTTATAGCTCTTTCCGCTCCGTCACCCAATCAAAATGTGGAGCCCGCCACGGCGGACTCCTGTTGCCGCTAAACCCTGGATTGATCTAGCGCAGCAGAGGTCGTCGTAAAAGCGGGTTCCGAGGGTAAGGAGCTTTTTCGTAGGCCTCTGCGCCTTACGATCCTTCCATCTCGGCCCCGCCGTCCAGAGCTCCGCTCGAAATCTTCACAAATGCTTTCACGTGCCATTCTTCACTCGGTGCTATCGATTTAGCGGATGCCGGTGTTAGATAAGTGTTGGCACGTGAGGTGTTTCGTGAGACGTTTCAACCGTGTTGCTTCTTGTCTCCGACAACCACCTTTTCTGCAACACGGTAAGCCCTTCTACAGTCTCAATCGTTTGTTGGGCTGACAACTCTCGCATGCAGAATAGTGATTGTCAGAGGCTTCGCCTCGTTTCTCTACATTTCAGTTAATCACTATTCTAGCGTGAGTTATCGCTTTCAAGGTTCAGACATCCATTATCTGATCTGCCTTCACTGTACAGTCACGCAATAATTTATTGGCCTCGCCAATAATTTCCGATTCTTCGTGACTCTCATACAGTAAGGCATCCCCTGGCGTCGCCATATTGCACGGATTCTGACCTTCCAATGGTTGAAATTCAGACTTTCAACCCTTTTTTCGTCGCCCACCCACCTCATCCCTATTTCTTCTCATAATGTTATTGAAAACTAAAATAGTGTACAGTAGTTGTATTAGTTAGCTCTTTCCGCTCCGTCACCCAATCAAAATGTGGAGCCCGCCACGGCGGACTCCTGTTGCCGCTAAACCCTGGATTGATCTAGCGCAGCAGAGGAGACGTACCGAGACCTCTTAGAGTTCCATCAGGTAAGAGTGTATCCCCATTTGATGCTTAGATCCGAAGCTCAAGTGGATCTTGTGTCCGAAGTACAGCCAGATACCCCAGCTTTGAAGTTCTCATCGCATCGTATGTAATATTTTGTTCTCTGACGAATGCGAATGTTACTCATCGGGTGATGGATTCAGGATACGAACTCGAAGGTTATCATACAAATTGGTATCATTGGATATTCCTGTTGTACTCGTATCATCTCGAACACCTACTAACGTTAGTCTCACTACAGCAATGACAATCACATTGGAGCGCAAGGGTATATTAGCTTCCAGATCCTTCACGGCCTATCCAAAATTCCTAGTTGCGAGCGTATGCCCTCAATCCACATCGCGAATGTTGATCTGAACGAAGAGGGTGGAGAAAAGATGTTGAGACATCTGAGCGTCATGCAGTGGTAAATGACGGAAACCTACGAAAGAAATTCATTGATTATGCTCAATAACGACAAAAATCTCACCACTCACCGTGTTCAAGAGATCCAAGCGGCACACAATACATGCCAAGAGGCTCACCCTCATCCTTGCCATGCTGTCGAACCGCAAATTCTACAAAAATCAAGTCCTTCATATCGCCTATGCAGTCAAAAGGAAGACACAGCTCCTCCTGCCATTCTGGGTTGAATCCATTATCTTTGATCGGCCGCGTGCGAAATGAGATGGTACGGCCGGAAGTTGCTTTGGTAGACGTTGCGTCCGTCGGAGGGGAATATTTGGCGCCCGCTTCTTTTGCTGAATCGGGTAGGAAGGGGGAGTGCGACCAATCCGGAATGTGAAGGGATACTTCGACAAAAGGATTGGCGATTGACTTTTCGATAATCTCTTGGCCTGATGAATTTCGGAGGCGGGGGAGTTGTTGAGCAGAGATAACCTTTGAGAGATATGCTAAGATGACGAAGCGCAGAGATGTTGGGAAAATATGCATACGATGACGTCGAAGAAATGCTGAGTTCGCCTTGACAGCAGCCCCTTGTCGGAGAGTCGCAATGCGTCAGGCTTCAAGACGTACCCAGAACGTCCATTACGTTGAAACATAGCTTGGTTGATCATGTAACCGAGATCTATCGAGAGTTGGCATATTTTCTATGAACAAATCCAGAAGCGCTCACCAAATGTCTGCCAATTAATAGCAGCCAACTGAGCACCCGATGCCCAATATCGATGAGGCTGATAATTTGTCGAATTCACTCTGGTTCCTTTGGGGTAAATGCGGACAAGATGCCTTCGAGTATGTTCGATCAATTCGGTGGTACTTTTCTTCAACAGCTTCGTCGCACTATTCTCCGAAAGGGAGAAAATATGCTCTGGAGCATACGTCGTCTCCGGAGATAGACCATGGCATTTCACGCCCACTGTGTAGACGAGGAGCGCCGCCAGCCGGAAGGACATCTTGACCTTGGGTTTTGGAGTCGTAATATCTTTACCGCGAATCTTGCGCCAGGTCTTTTTCATCTCTGTAATTCCTTCTTTGATCTCTGTAATTCCTTCTTTGATCTCTGTGATTCCTTCTTTTATGATCTTCTCCTCGTGCTCGTCTGATGAAGCCGATGTTGAAGGGGCGTCGGCTTCGAAGAAAGACGGCTTTGGCATGGACTTGTGGAGAGGGGATGTCGTAACTGTCTTACTATGCGCCTGCGCTGCGGCTAGCTGCTGTACAACATAGAGGTTCTTGGCCTTTTATGGGGTTTTAGAGGCGTTGAATAGAGAAATAAGAAATTGACGCACTTTGACTAAAAACTTGAGCCGAAGGTCTTCTGGACTCGGTAAAAGCTCCAGCTTCGGTCGTCCTTCAACAGGAGCCTGAATGAGATCCTCCCCAAATATCTCGTTCATGATGTCAACGAGTATATCCTGTTGCGCAACTCCGCAATGGACTTCAGCCGAAATGAGGACGGGGTATGGGGAGGTAACGAAGGCATATTTAGCAATAGCCTCGCAAATATCACGAAGAGGGACTTTAGACGTCAAAGTTTTTCCATGGTAAACCACTGGCTCCTTGTCGCCGTCATAAATATCCACTATAGAAAGGTTAGACGATCGCAAAATGGGAAAGTTTTCACGGTTTACTGACATTCCACGCTCTTGCAGCTATGGAGGAGCGCCCGAATGTAGCCCTCAATCGTGCTGACTCCCACAAGTTGATGTCCGACGAGGTACGTGTTGTGAGACGTTGAAATGAAATATTCAGATATAGGACGCGTCATGTCCTGCGAAATAGAATCGTTTTGTTCAGAGAACGCTGCGTTGTCCGGAGAGATAAGGAAATCGGTGAAACCGTCAATGGTCATGAACTGAGATTGCTCGTTAGGCGATGTGGTGGTAGTATCCGCAGCCGGCTGTTCTGGGGCATATTTCGCAAAGACAGATTTAAGTTCGTCTTCACTAAGTTTTGACTGAACAAATGGTAAGTCGAAAGTCAAAAAATGTGTATGGGTTGTCTATACCTTTTGAGTATCCCGCATGAATTTCTCAAAAGCAGGAAAATCAAACTTGCCTCCGCTATTAGACGAGATTTTTTCATAGATTGCTTCTAGATCTGGACGATGTTTGAGAACCTTTACAAAGCGTTGGAATTCAGGGAAGTTTAAGTATCCGCGATTCGTCGTGTCCGCTTCCTGTTGATTTGATTAACGGGAATTATGGATACCATGGCGTGAGCCACCTTGAATAACTTTTCCAATTCGGCTGTTGTGAGATTCACATTGAGGCGCTTGCATAGCCGCTCTATATCTTCAAAATCAAGAATCTGGTCACCAGCCTTGTCGGCGCCCTTCCAGTACTGCCTCTCCCAAACCGCTTGGCGTAGGCCCACATTTCCCGAACCGCTCATCAATCCCTGCCTGATCGCGTATAATCTCCTAAGAGATGTGTCCCAGAGCTTGAATACGTCGCGAGTATCCGCTACCATGTGAAGAGTCTTGTAAGTTCCATCCAGAATGTATATAACCGTAATCCAGCGTTCCTCTGTTTCTTCTGCGAGTTGGAATTGTGCCCGATAGTAATGAGCATCCGTTCCGGAGCGTATCTCTTTAATAGTTTCAATCGGTACTGACGTTGTACCATGTTAGATGGAGGAGACTGGAGATAAAATGTCGACGCACTGATTCCTCCTTTGCTGGACTTGTACAAGATCTGCCCTTCATCTGGATCGATCCGGAAGACGACGCGCTTCTTCGCCCTTTCCGACACTTTTGTCATTAAGGTGCCCTTCTGTAGAACATCAGGGATGACCATATCAGAGGCCTGCGGATGGTCTGGCAGGTCGGGAGCGCCCCGGGGGTGAACAGGATCATCCGAGTGGCTTTCAGGTAGTGCGATTGCTGCTGACATCCTGACAATCTGCTTTGTCTTCTTCCTAACCCAGTTTTTTGCTCCGTGTTGTGAAGGCGTGCTGGGTAGTTGTTACAGGGATCAAGATGGAAGTAGAAACGGAGTTGCGACGGCACGTGATGGCGATTAAACGCTTCGGTGTGTCGGGCCCCGTCTCGCCGGCTTCGTACCCTCTACTCATAAGTTGATGCATGTGCAATATTTTAACTCCAAAGGAATTATGCTCTCGAACTGATGGTATTTTTTGGGATCCTCCTAGCGTTGGCGGGAACTCCACGGTAGGATTTTGATTTCCAACCAACTCAATTCTTCCATTTACCAAATACACAAATACACTGATATATAATATTCTGTCATTGATACCTCACTATGCTGTTTAGTGTGCACAAGTATAATACATTGATGTGCATCCTTCGTCGCCCTGTGTAGCGTTGGCGGGAACTCCACGGCAGGATTTTGATTTCCGACCAACTCAATTCTTCCATTCACCAAATACACAAATACACTGATACATAATATTTTGTCATTGATACTTCATGCTGTTTAGTGTGGACAAGTATAATACATTGATGTGCATCCTTCGTCACCCTGTGTATTTTCCTCAGCCTCCGCGTATTTTTTTCATTCCATGTAAGGCAACTCTCATGAGATCGCTGACTGTGAAATTTAATATTTCTTCTAATATTCAATTTACATTTGTTCAAGTTGTTTGGACATTAATTTTTTCAGCCCTAACCCTAAATTCCTTCTCTATAAATATATTTTCCCTTTCTTTTGCACATGTCATATGTACTTTATTCTTCATGTATTTTATTACTGACCCATGTCCAAAAAATAGAAAATTGTTCTGTAAGATATACAGAATAAAAAATATGTGGAGGAAGAGAAAAAACAAATGATGACTTGATCAACAACTATTCGACAATCTTCAGCAGGATTAGTGGAGACAGTAGATTGCTGACCTAGACATGTTAAATTTCTCTTGGATTTTATGATTCAACAAATTTATCAAGTGTTTGTTTGAAACTTTGAATCGTGAGAAATCGCTATGGCTTGGCGGGAGCTCCACGGCAGGCATAGGTGGGAGAGAAATGGATAGAAATGTAACCCTACCCTAGGGCTTATCACGAGAACTTCGAATTACAGAAGCAAATCCTACCGTGGAGTTCCCGCCAACCTTAATCCTCCTGGTTTGATGCATTTGCACCACCGCTTCGAACACAAATGACAATCTTCCTCTAACTTGCGTCTGGGTAGTGGTCATCTCCTGAGATTTATGAATCGCAGAGTTTGCACGATATTGGGGGGAGGGAGCACTTTCTGCAAAGTGGAGGAATTTGGAAGCGAAGTCAACACTGCCGGCCTGAACAAGAAAAAGAGGTGAATTCGATGGCTCTGGGCAGTGGAACATTGAATGTAAATGTTCGTACATGGAATTTTGAAACCATGAAGTTTGACGAAAGGCGGGGTTGGCGGTGACGTTGGCAACTTGAGACGACGTATGTACACATGCCTCACTTGGCCTGGCGCGTCGCCTGGGATGCTTCTCATGAAACATGGGCATCAGAAACGAATGGTTTAAGTCCTGAGTGGATTGACCTGGGTGCCGAGGAATGGCTGAAATTGCTTACGTTCCGAAGAACATCAAATGAAAAGAGTTTTGAGAACAGAGTTAAAGTAGTCATTCATTCAACTTGCGATGCTTTTTCTAGTATCCCTAAATTCCGTTCGAGAATAAAGAGGCAGTTTATGCTTGTGCACACTCCTGACGTACTCAAAGCCAAGCTCAAGGCTGGGAAGGATCCAATATACATACCCTTGCGCTCCAACGGAATCGTAATCACTGTAGTGACTAACGTACGTAGGCAGTGTTTGAGATGATACGAGTACAACAAGAGGAAATGTCCAATGATACCGATTTATATGATAAACTTCAAATTCGTATCCTGAATCCATCACGCGATGAGCTTCATTCGCATTCGTCAGAGAACAAAACTTTACATACGATGTGATGAGAACTTCCAAGCTGGGGTTTCTGGCTGAACTTCGGATACAGGATTAATCTAAAATCCACTTGAGCTCCGGATCTAAGCATCGAATGGGGATATACGCTCACCTGATGGAACGCAAGAGTTCTTGGTACGTTTGGCTTGGTTTATCAGCTAAGTCAACTGGTCAATCTGCGTACTTAGAAACGTAAGATCAAATGTAGCGTACTCAGTGCGGTAATAAAGGCCTATCAATCCTCATCAACGATGAACGGATGAAATGGAGAGAGAGGCTCACATGGCTCATGGCTCCCACCGCCACGCCTCCAGCAAAGGTATCAGAGCTGGTCTGTCCATCCTTACAACCGGACCACGTTATCTTTTACAACCTCAGTTTCATTAATAAAGAAACGGATGTACATATGTGCTGCTCACGACGTCTGCGGGTGTGGATTTTCTGAGCCTTGCACGGTCGCTTACTTGGCTGCCTTTCAAGCGACCATGAGAAGAATACTGTGATGAAATTAATTTTTGTTTATTATTGACTGAAGTTCTGAACGCACGACGTAGGGAAGATCTGGGAGAGAGGCATCAGCACCGCATCAGGAGCAATGTCACTACTGGGTTGGCGCACCTAAAGCTGTGCCCGAATGGCAACACTACAGTGGAGTTTTAGTGATCGAGGGGGTCCCAACGGACTTTTCTTATTACTTACGTCGAATAAGCCCTGGTCAAGATAGTATTAGATGATAGGGATGTACGAGAAAAAGAAGAGGTATCACGGTTAGGCGGCAGCCTGGAGGGAGAGGCTTAACCATAATATCGTGCATCTCCTAAACGAAGGTCAGGGAGGATTCGAGAAAAGAGTAAAAACTTACATCGTCTACGATATGTCCCGCTTGCTTAAAATCAACCGGGAAGATGACTGAAATCCCGATCAGTATCGTAATCTTTGTCAATATTCTAATCTTCTACATGCCTTCGTCCCAACCATCTATCTCGTCTCCGTCAAGGTCTTCCGTCTGTCCCCCATGCCCGGAGTCTGTAGAGATCGGGGTAAGTGATCAATTGCAGTACCAGAAACGGCAAGAATTGACATACAATGGAAGAAGAGTGAGTCATCTGTCCTAGCGCTTCGAACGAGCCAACGCATCGCATCTAGCATATTTTGGCGGGTTGGTATCTGTCGAGGATCACTACTGTCGTCAGTAAGCAGCACGATGTCCTCCGGTCTGAAATTTTCTCTCCCTAATGTCTATTAAGAATGCAGCAATTTGAAGGTCCAGACAGAGCTCACGGATAAGAAAATCCCGAACATGTCTCGCATCGTTGACGCATCCGCGTAGTTCGCGCGGTTGGCCTCGGTAATTGATTCCAATCTAAAATCGGACATTAACAATACCAAGTGTAGAACCTGAATTCGACTTACGCAGAGCGCCTTCTTCCTTCCAGTGCACCGCGAATACCTGAATCGGGGATCGGTCGACGGCGGAATGGAACTGTACGGACGAAACGGAGGAGGCTGAGACGATGTCCTTGCCCGACCAAAGGTGACCTTTACTGGTCGTTTATGAGTCGAAGACACCGCTTGCTGCTGCTGGTATGGTTGCGACACAACTATCTGCTGTTGCGGCTGAGAAGCCGAATGATGGTGCCCATGAGACTTCTTCTTATGATGGTGGGAATGGTGGATGATAATTTGCTGTGGTTGTGCTGACTGGGGGTATCCCACCGGGTATGTTACAGAGGGGGCGATTGGGATGGGGACTGGGGAAACATGCGAATGTGATAGGGAGCGACCACGTGGAGCTTGAGGGTACGTTATGACGGGATACGTCATCGATGGCTGGATTGGAATGGGAGAGGGGGGAGGGCGGGAGTGCGAGTGACTGCGATGGCGATGGCGAGAATGTGAGCGTGATGAATTGTGTGTTGTAGCATGGTGAATCACAGGTGCGGGGCTTGATAATAAATGGGGTCGGTGAGTTGCTCGTGCTGTGGGTCGATACTCTGAAGGGCTGCTCCATATAGTACACGTCAGGAACGAAGCTTGAGGCATTCAGGAAAGCTTACTCTGTTGACGGAAAAGCTCTACGTGTTGTGTGAGTGATAGCACGAGTGAGATGGAAAAAGTCAACTCACATGAATGAAGACGTATATCCCGGAACTTGTAGAGAGGAATTCCTGGCCTGCAGTGTGGAATTGCCCGATCCTACCGTCGCTGCAGCTTTCCTGTAACATTGGTTAATTGAGAGTAAATCAAACATAATGCGGAAACTCACGATACTGGGAAACTTCAGAACCCACCTTAGTAAGTATTCCATTAATGATAAATGACAGGACTCACCCAGGACTCGGCATCCTCATGGGTGGTGGGTGCGGGCTACGACTCGAGCCGCTAAAATCCCACATCATCTTGTTAGAATTAGGTGCTTTGTCTGCGAGATCTTTCAAGTCGAGCTCCTCCTTGGGACCGGAGTGAGGGCGGAACTAAGTGATGAATAAAGCCGCTTGATAGAACAGTCATCTTTATAATCGATTGAGATCTGTGATGGTGACCAAAAAGCCGACATCATCTCACAGCCACGCGACATCGACTGACATCGACCAATTCAAGCCAATTCACGTTGAATTCACGACCAATCCATATGTGGATCTGTGATCCGGCCCGCCACTTGTAAGTTTCATGCATTGTCAATTTGTCATAAGTTAAGCGCTGAGCACTGAGCACTGAGTACTAGTGAATGCTCAAGCGCAAGAACGCTCATCAAATTTACCAGACGATTACAAATCTGTTGCTCCAAATAACTGTAAACACATGCACATGCTGAACACTAGGCGCCCAGGTGCGCGCAGCCTTGGACGAATCGTGGGTGACTCGTCAGGCCTTCAGGCCCAGTGAAAGTCGGACATGCGCTGGTCTGGGACTTTCTGCGTGATGTGGGCAGATTCTGCGGGAATCTGCGGAAATTTGCCAAATCTGTGAACATTACGCCTTTTGGACTTTCATTTGGCTTGGAAATGGATCGGAGTTCTAAACTTGCTTTTTGGCTCCTTCGTTTCGCACATTTCTCTCTTGTTCAAATCTCGTTCCCCACTTCTTCAACACACACCACCGACGCGACGCGGCCTTCATATAAGTATCGCCAGATGGATCCCATCTTCCCATCCTTCCTTTCTTCCCACCCACCACCACCCTCCTAATCCGACATTTTCCCTTCACTCCAGCCTTAGTGAAGCTCTCGACGTCTTAGAGTAAGTCTATGCGCACTTTTGGTCGTTCAAGACTCCGTTTGGTATGTTTTTCACTGTATATGCTCACCAGTATGTGGCTCATCGGAATCACCAGACTCGAAAGGTTGGACGTTGGGCGCAGCGGACCAAGAGGATCGTGTATACTGGTATGTCATGGAGCATTTTGCCGTGACATTACATGCTCATTTCGTTCCCCAGGCTTCGGTTACGTTAACACACATCCACATCGCACCTTCTGTGCTCTGTCGAGAACACGAAGTGGTGATATCTATGAGGGAGCCCGACCGCGTCTGTGTGTGAGAGCGCACGCGAAGTGGGTATATGCGCAAAGCTCAGCGGGGGATCGTACCGGGATGCCGTGAGGGGAACAGTCGTGGTATTAGCGGCATCAGTGTATATATAGATTCTGCAATATATCAGTCTTGTTTCATCTAATTCACGGATACGAGCAGAAGAGAGCAGAAAATTCTGCAAACGAAACCCCAGTAAAATCTATGGCAATCTATTTATAGAAAGTATGTAATTTGGCGCGCAGATTCGGCTGAAATCCGCAGAAGAAAATCTGCAGGTGGGCAAAAAACGGGGATAGTATGCGTATTTCTGCATTGCAGCTCAGCGCAGAAACCCGCAGACCAGCGCATGTCCGAGTTTCACTGGGCTTCAGGTCCGGTTATAATCCATGATGCACAGACCCATTGTTACCACTGCCTCACAGAGACCCCTATCAGATTCAGCACAGCTAATGTGACAAAAACCTTGACTCTCGGTCTGGCGTGTACTTACTAACAACATCTCTTATGGCGCGGTAATCAAACCGCGCCCACTTACTATCACTTCAAAGTATGGAGCGCTCACGTCTTCTACAGCTTTCAAATTTAACATTTTTTGCTCACAAAGAATAACCAAATTGAGAGCTTAGCCCACTGTCCCTGTCCAACCGGACAGCCAAGTCCAATTTACAAAAGTCCTCATGTTGCAGGTACATGTGTAACACCGGTTCAAACCGCCCATCATCTGCAACTATCCAAAATGAAGTCGGATCTGGTGAGAGATGTTAACCCCATGAATGCGGCTAAGAAAAACTCACCAGCGAGGGCAAGGGGGTGCCGGCATCGAAAAAAAAGACCCGGGGTCGATTTTTTTGTTAAGGCGACATTGAGGTGGACTAACTAACTAACGTAATCAGGCACGTGTCTAAATATAGCAATATGACATCATCTACATGAGAGCTCCCCCACACGTCCTCTCCCGGAAGCCGCACAAGACCCAATTCCGGGGTGCTGGCACCAGTTCCACACATTTTAGATGGTGTCAGGCATATAACGTGAGTCGTAAAATCAGTCAGTTCTCATGATGCAATGTACTCACCCACTTTGTCTCGCAACCAGCTTGTTTGCACTTGAGGACCTCATCCTCCAAGCCGTTGAGGACTATTCTAATGTTCATGTCATCAGTCAATGGACAAGTAGTTTGCTGGTAATAACTCATGAGGACACCACACTTGTGTGTGTAGATTTCGATGTAATTCAATAATGACAACCCAAATCAAACCAACCCAACTTGAAAATTAATGAATATCTTGTTTTCTGGTGCTTTATGGTCTCTATTGGATCTGTATTCTTCCCAGTACATTCTGTAGTTACTATATCATATGACAAGATACTCAATTTGACGATCCAAGGCCCTCTGCTCAAGGTGTCTTTTCTTTTTTTTTCCCAGCCTGCGGCTGGACTAACTCACCAGGTCCCGGTACGGGATTCCCGGGCCGGCACCCCCTTGAGCGAGGGCTTCGGAAGTCACTGGATCTCCTGCAATACTGCTCCGAACACGTTCTCAAGCTCCCCGAAGCATCGCGCCCCAAGGTTGCCGATCATCAACCGGAATACATACATTCATACGAATTCTCGCTTTTTTCAAGTAAAATGCCTGGGATACGGGGAGGCGACGACAATAGCCTCACAAATATCACGATGAGAGACTTTAGACGTCAAAGCCTTCATTGTCTCCGTCATAAATATGCAGAATGGTCACACCGCGAAGAGGAAAATTGACAGAATTGACTGACGTTCCACGCTCTTGCAGTTATGGAGGAGCGCCCGGATGTAGCCCTCAATTGGCCCTCAATCGTGACAAGTTGATGTCCGACGAGGTAGGTGTACGTTAAAATATAATACTTTGATATAGGATATAGGATGCGAGATAGAATGCCTTGACAAGGGGGCCGAGAAATGGTTGAAACTGCGCCCAGAAGAACACAAGATGAGAAGAGCCCAGCGTTAAAGTATTCAAATTACAATTTTTTTCTAGCACCCATAAATTCGTCGGTAAGATCTTGAGAACGAAGAGCCAGTCTGCAGTTTATGTTTTGCATACTCAAAGATAAGAATCATTCAACGCGTTGCCAAAGCGTGGAGATCTTGCCAAGTGGCCGATGCCGAATCATTTGAAAATTCAAACCCCGACTAAGTACGTACATAAGCAGGAGAGAAAGGATGAGTCAAATTTCCCGATTCCCTGCCCTTCCACCACCATGGACGACGACGAGCACGGGCCCCCCAAAAACGGTGGCAACGGCGAGCAGTTCAATAGTCATCGACGAGCTGGTGAGTCCTTCATCTTTCAACCCTCTCCAAGACCATTCATTCTTTTTCTTTCTCTCGTTGAATCCCTGGATTTTCTTGGACGCGTTTCCACCGGATCTTGACTTTTGTTGTAATTGAAACCACTGGATTAGTGGAGGACCGATACCACTCCAAGACTAGGTACGAGAAGTACCACCATAGAGAGCGGTCGACATCAGAGAGAAGGCATCTGGAAGACTACCGGAGTTCGGAGCACAGAACCCACAGAGGTCATGTCAGCTCATCTCGTATGAGCTCAGAGACTTCGCAGCTGCGCATAGACTGCGTAAGATACATGCATTTGATTCGTTTAATCACCAAGTGACAATAGCTTGTCTCACAGGAACGACAGGTGCATTCCAGGTCGGATTCGAATGAGGGCGAACGTAACCCGCGTCGGGGGCACAGCAGCCACAGTCACTCACGCCAGCCAGACGAAGACGAAGATGAACGTAGACATTCTGTACGTCTCGCCTCCCCACCTCCCTGTCATTTCACTAATCTTCAAAGGGTACACGTACATGATGCGTGCATTTTGATTGGTGCATCTTGATAGGTTCAATCTAGTCGAAGACACTCCCATAAGCCAGACCAGCAGTCACGCCAGCGCCACTACTCTGAGGATGGTCATTCACGTCGACATCATGACTCTCATTCTCGACACACCCCAGAAAGCGAATCCCGCACCCGCCGGCGTGAGGAGGAGGGGGACCTCCGAGGCTCTCATGATCATAGTCCGCGTCGCTGTCGTGGAGATGATGACCGAGACAGGACGCGCCGAGGCAGGTCCCTCTCCAGAGGGTCGTCAACCTCCACGAGCACCCGCAGCAGTAGCTCCGAGTCTGACCGTGCAGACAAACGGCGTCGATCAAAGCATCGCAGTCAGCACTCTCCCTCTCGGTCCAAGTCCAGGGCCACCTCTCGGTCACCTTCGAGGAAGAGACACCGGGATGAAGAAAGCCGGGGAAAGAAGCGAGATCGATCTACCTCTCGGGAGCGTGATAAGAAACGTCGTAAGCGAAAGGATAAGGACAAGAAGAAAGACAAGGAAGAGCGTAGGAGCGTGCTCACTGGGAAAAAGGTGTGTGGTCGTCTCTTCAGCCCTCCTCGTCAATCTTCCTAATGTAGTTCGTCTTTTCAGATCAAACTGAAAGTGAAGAAAGATAAGGGTGACCACGAGAGGGACGCCAACAGGAAGGACTTGTTACAGTTCCTCAATTCTGCGTTTGAGTGATGTCGGGGCTCATAGATTTGGACGAGTTTGCGTAGTTTTCTCTTATTGTTCACTTTATGATTGCTTTATTGAACGCTTTGTCCCCGTCTCTTTCTCATGACTCGAATCAACCCTTCCAGACTTCAGCATGGCGCCTCTTCCAGATGTGGACGTGTGGCCACCGTGGCCTTCCATCCCATTGTCAATGTGGCTCGTGGCAGACGCCTTTGAAAGCCGGCCACCCTCAG
The DNA here is from genome assembly GCA_018417955.1 of Laccaria trichodermophora. NCBI lineage: Eukaryota > Fungi > Basidiomycota > Agaricomycetes > Agaricales > Hydnangiaceae > Laccaria > Laccaria trichodermophora. The sequence continues at coordinate 325,223 of JACTVC010000036.1, forward strand.
GCAAAAATGGCAGCAAGCCACCGTTGTTCACAAGTTAAAAGGATCTCTTGCCAGGCGGTTTCTGGCAACACCATGAACTTTTCCGAGGTCTTTCCCGTCGAGCTCATCTGCGAGATATTCAATCTCGTTGTTCATACACACCACAGTGTTGTGAACGTAAATTCTGGGGATGCCCCCTTGAACGGGGCGAAGAGGCTCGAAGTCCTCAAAGCCCCAACCTCATCTACCTTAACGTTGTCACAAGTCTGCCAAGTATGGAGGGCCATAGTCCTCGACTCTCCTGTGCTTTGGCAATGTTTGCGCCTAACCTTCAAAACTATCACCGACGAGTCGCTCATCTCAATCTCTAAAGAGCTTCTTCTCCGCTCTCGGGGGCTACCTCTCCACCTTGACATCTCGCTTGATGACTTTCCATATAGATTGGCAGAGCTCAGAGAAGCTCTCATGCGCAAGCTCCACTACCAGGCCCTGGCCCTTCTCACGGCAGACCATCTTTCCCGCTGTGTCTCCCTCCGCGCCACAGGCTCCCATGCACCCTTGCGCCATCTGCTCGGTGCGTTCATCCAACGAGAAGTCTACGCTCCGATAAGGTGGCTTCACCTGGAGCAAGCGGCATGGTCAGGCCAAACGCCCCTCAACCTCCCCAATATCGCCCCGCAAGCTACATCTCTGTATATGAAGAGCACACCAATCGGTATATACCCCAAGACTAAGGACTTGTCTATCCTGCTGTCCAACTTGACTCTTCGTCGAGACACTCACTGGGCAAGTGTGACTGGATCGGCAACCCATGTCGCGTTTCGGAATGTAACGGTCCCTTTGACGAGGACGCATCAACCTTACAACGAAGGGGGTGCAGAGAATCGCGCAAAACGGCAGGTTCACCTTCGCACTGAGTCCGCTGTCAAGACTATGGAATTTCAGAACCTGTTGGGCGCTGTGGGATCTCGGAACGAAATTGCCAGCGTTGTCTGTTTCCGGCAATTTTTCCACGAATCGCTCCTCCCTTCCATGTCGAACACCCTTCAAGAACTTCGTTTCGTTGATATTGGTCGGCTTATTTGGGCGGGTTTTATTGCCCTTTGTATGAAACATCCGTCTTTGGTGCTGGATCGTGTTGAGAAACTTACGCTCAAGTCGGTCGAGGTGGGGATTAACCAGACTTCGGTTGGTGAAGAGTTTACACATTTGGTACGTTTGGTACCGAATTTGAAGGAGCTTTGGGTGGCGAATATGGGTCCGAGTGAGAGGGATGTATTGTTGGGGAAGTGGAGAGGCGGCAAGGGGAAAACTTGGTCTAAACTTTCGGAGGTTTGTATGGATGGCGTGATGGTTAGTCAATGATAGTGCAGTCATTAACTTACGAAACTGCTGGGATGTGAATCGACTGAAATTTATTAGATTTTTCCAACAAATCCGCTGGGACCGGGGTATGGTATCCACATAAAATTCCGACTATATCATTCCACAATACCAAGACGCAGCCTGATTAACACCTAAAAACCATGACAGTCACAGAACTCGCCTTTATCGAGCTAAACCCACCTCACCAATACCACCATCACCCCTTCCCCGACCGTTTCCACAAAATCGGCACCTGGCAAGCCGAAGCGTCAACCCACCCTGTCCGCTTCTTCACCGACCCCAAAAATCCTGCAGCTATCTGTGTCCTGACTGGATGGAGAGATGCGGAGCATCACAAGGAATGGATCAAAGCTGGCGGGGGCACGAAATTCCAGGAGACAGTGGGGCCGTACGTGACTGTCAAAGCGCTGCATCACCTCGACATCGACTTCCAGGAGATCCCTGAGAAAGCACAGACGATTGTCGTCAGAGAGTATAAGCACGTGGATGAAGCACCGCAGGAGGGGCATGGGGATCGCCGTGCGGATTGGGTTGGGCAGGGGATTGATTTCGAAAGTCCGGCTGATACGCCAGTTTTTTTCCAGCTCAAAGCGTATTTGGGAGCAGAAGGCGCTTATCAATTAGAAGGCTCTGACGCTTTGGTGTTTGAACGTATATCAATTTTTTGAGTAGACACACTAACATATGTACAACTTGTGTACAACTGAAACGTTATTTCGTCATTAGAAATCCAAATTGTCCGAAAAGAAGAAGTCCACTCGGCTCAGGTGAACGGAGACGATGGAATACAATTTATTCTGATAGCTCAACATCATTGGGAATAGAAAAACGTGGTAAAAAATACAGTGAGTATAGCGAGGAAAATTAGAAAACTATGTTTTACATTCTAGAGTTGATAGCGTCCAATGCAGTATTACCGCTCCTCGGCTGATGGGACGTCCAATAGCACTGTCAAAACTTGATACCGGCGGGCGACGAACCAGCGCACCCAGTCAACGGTTAGCGGTTGAATGGTTTCATATATAGCTGTAGACATTTTTTGTAAGTATAGGGCGGCTTGAAGGACGAAAAGGATCAAACGTACGCGCTGCAGCCCACCTGAGCGGACGACTTGTAGGAGGGAGGAAAATTGTAGACGAAATCGAATTGAGGGCCAGTTTCGGGGCTATGGGGATACCGTTTGCACTTCTCCACCGTCTGCCACTCCTTTGCAATAATACACAACGCCTCACTGCCATTCCTTGCCATGCCACTTTCGACCAACCAACACCCAACTACCATACCCGTGCGGCCAATCCCGCCACGGCAATGAACCGCGCTGATCCGTCCTCGAGCCTCATTGTCTTTAAGCGTATCAAGAACGCGGTACATGTAATCGATAGACTCAGGCAAAGAGCGGTCACGAATAGGGAAGCGGTTGTACTCGATGGTAGATGGGTCAATCCCCAGCAGAGTAGCGCGTTCGCAGAGGATATCCGTGTAAGGCAGGAGCTCACCGCACTCTGTCAGGTCGATGAAAGTTCGGACGCCCGCGCGAATGAGAGAGTCCAATTTAGGTCTGTTGGGATTTTTAGGCGTCCAGGGGTATTCACAGGCGAGAAGAAGTGGCGTGGCCCAATAGGAGTTGGGTATTGGACGAGGACATATGGAAGTGAGTGGGCGTGGACGGGACTGGGGAGATAGTGCGTTAAGCTTGCGTTGCATTACTACCAAGTCGTCTTTGTGGTCGTGTGACGTCGGACTTGGTGATGCGGCGCGGTAATTTAGCATTGTGGTTACTATGTTCCAGTTTGTTAGCGTTGAAAGTTTTCAACGCGGGGGTTCAGAGTGAAAGAGGCACGGAAAAGCGCTGAGTTTTATAGCACAAGGAACGGATCAAGCAGAAGGGATGTTTATGTAGTGTAGTAAAAGTCGGAACAAGGAGGACAGCGCCACCAAATAAAGCCTTGGCACATGTTTGCCTTTTGTGGCTGTACGTGTGAATTTCAAAACCGTCCAATCATCTCAATGAGATTATCGCCATCGTTTCCAGGTCCTCGATAAAGGAATAACCAGATTTCAAGATCTCGGAGGCCCGCTACAGATACCCTTGGTTGGACGATTGGACAACGGTTGGAGGGAGGTCTTTCAACAAACGATCTGGGACGGATCGGGCCTGCTGGGTGAGATTGCAATGGAGAGAACTCCCAGTGTTTCCTCACGATAACCACGCTTTCCCAGAAACGTTGAAGACAGTGCGACAGCGTTAGACTCGGCCGTGAATTAATCCCGGCTCAAAGGCGCAAAATAACCCCAAAAGGCAAATGACTTTTCAATGCGAAGATCATCATGGCTAGTCATTCTGCTCGACAATGAGCAACATCGTTAGAATCTCTCGGTCGTCTGTTGAGAGTAATTATGTACCTCTGGAATTGTTAATTATATTTCATGCTCTATGTACCTGCACATAAAGGGTCGATAAATGAGGGTGCGGTGCGAAGGGTCACGCGTTCTCTAAGTTTTGCTTTCTTGGATCGAGGCGTTGTCTCGGCGCCGCCCTGTCAACGCCAGTTGACTGACTTGGCTTCGTAATTTTCCTGGTGCTTCACGGCCCTGAGGGCTGCCTAGATAAGCAGGCGCTTTTCATTTAATTTTGGCGCTGGTTCACGTTGAGCACCTTTGCAAAGGCTAGGCGAATAAGAATCTATATCTGCCGAAGTAAACCATTTAAGCAAAGGTGTCCGATATGGATAGGCCTGTCTTGCCTTTTTGTGTACAGCCTGTGTAATAATAATAAAATTCGGAAAGTGGCTAGCTGGCTGTCCAATGGCTGTCAGACTCATTGGTAGATCATAATTGATATACACAAAGAAGCAGAGGAAATTTAACAAATATTGCCAAGACTAGTAGCCCGGCGTTTGAGAACAGGAACTTCATGGCATCCCGCGTTATCATCATGGCATCACATCTATTGTCTCAATCTCACATGACTGAATCGTCCACGTTCTGATACAATGCAGCCTGGGTTCAAGGTTTTTATTTACGTGTAGCGTCTAGTGAGGTTAATTTGGTATCAAAGGACTTTCTGAACTAATTGTGCGGTCAAAGTTGTGAGAGATCTAAAAATAGACTCGGACTCAACCTGCCGTTTTTTTCACGACCTGATCAAACACGTGCGGTACACGTTCCGTTTATGTGCACCGTCCATTTTCACCGTGCTTCGCAAAACGCCAGTGATATTCAACGCACAACACCGACAATCGATGAAGGACCTTATCAGCCATCGATCTATCTCCCACAAGTGATCCCAGGTTAAACGTTCAACGTCCACACACCGAGTTGTTCCTCTTTCACATTCCGCACCACGATGCCAACTCCCTTCGTTCCATCGCGGGCGTGGTGGAAAGAAGCTACCATTTACCAAATATATCCCATATCTTTCTTCGACTCCAATGGTGACGGCATTGGCGACCTGAACGGTATCCATGTAAAACTCGATTACTTGAAGGATTTAGGCGTCGATATCTTATGGTTGTCTCCAATTTATCGATCCCCCTTGGCTGATATGGGATACGATATGTAAGCATTGAAATTTCTTTCAGCTCGCGATTTACTCGTGCTGATAAAGTTTAAATGTGGAATGGAACAGCTCAGATTATCGTGATATAGACCCGAGATATGGGACTCTAGCTGACTGGGATAACCTGTTGAGCGGCGTTCACGAGCGAGGCATGAAACTCATGTTCGTCTTCCCTTACACACGTTGTTATTTGAATTTTTATGACCCAGGATGGACTTGGTGATCAACCATACTTCTGATGAGGTGCGGAAGACATTATCGTACGCATTGCAAGCCAAATCTGAATTACCATTTTGTCAATAGCACCAGTGGTTCATAGACTCTCGGTCCAGCAAGTCCGACCCTAAACGGGATTGGTACATATGGCGTCCCCCGCGATACGACCTCAACGGTAACAGGCAGCCTCCGAATAACTGGAGATCGGTATTTCAAGGTAGGTAGCTGTTGATTGTTATCTATTGGTGTCTCTAGGATGTTGCCGAACGTTGGGCATTTGCCACTTGTGCTCGACGGATTGCCCAGGGCGGAACGGCTTCTTTACGATCCGTATACTCAAAATAAAATTCAATCACAGGTTCGGCATGGGAGTACGACGAAAAGACGGAAGAATACTACTTGCATCTGTACGTCTCTAAGCAGCCTGATCTGAACTGGGAGAATGCGGATGTAAGGGATGCGGTTTGGGATTTGATGCGATTTTGGATAGACCGTGGATGCGATGGGTTTCGGGTAAGTCATATTTGCAATCGGTTAGATAAATGCGATGATTTTTTCCATGCAGATGGATGTTATCAATCTTTTATCCAAAGTAGAAGGACTTCCTGATGTCCCAATCACCGTTACAGACGAGGTGTATCAACCAGCCAGTATTTACTTTGCGAATGGGTTAGTCGTCGAACGCTTGAATTTATGTCGCGTCTCAAAAGCAATGTAGCCCGAAGATTCACGAGTATGTCAAGGAAATGAACAAGAAAGTTCTGTCCAGTAAGTCGCTCAACGAAATCATTTATTCTGTCATTAACTACCGTCATCTCCAATAGAATATGACTTGATCACAGTTGGTGAAACTCCCTTCACACATGAAGCGTCCGAATTGGATGGCTATGTAATGCCTTCAAATAACGAGTTGAACATGGTCTTTCACTTCGAGCTCGTGGATATAGATTCTCCAAAGGAAGGCCAACATAGGTCTCCACTGAAACAGAAGGATTGGGCTGTAGCCGAGTTCAGAGAGATAGTGGTGAGATGGCAGAATTATAAACGAGAGGAAGGCTTTTGGAACTCGTAAGTTTCGCTTTTTCAAACTAAACAAATTTCCCAGTTTATGCTTTGAAGAGTATTCATAGAGAATCATGACCATGCACGCGCCGTGACCCGGTTCGGCGACGACTCAGAAGAATGGCGCGCAAAATCAGCAAAGATGCTCGCCATCCTCGAAATCTCGCAGAGTGGAACCCTATACATTTATCAGGGCCAGGAGCTCGGATCGAAGAATTTCCCAAGGACGTGGGGGATTGAGGAATACAAGGATATCGCAACTCAGAACTATTACAAGAAGTAGGTTTTTTATTTGACACGATGAAACTGTCGGTGACTGTACATTTCGTAGGATCTTGGAGAAAAGGAAGAAGCTATCAATCGACGGGGAGGCCGTCGACATGTCTGACGTCCTCGACGACCTTCAGCGGAAGGCGCGGGATCACGCTCGAGTGCCCATGCAGGTCAGCGCAGGGATCCTTCCTAACATTTCCTCTGATTTTTATTTCCGAATACCTTGGAAGTGGGACTCTAGCGCGCATGCTGGTTTTACAAGCGGTGAACCATGGATGCGAGTTAACGATGACTACCAGACGTGGAACGTAGCGGCGCAGCTCAAGGACAACAATAGCGTCCACTCATTTTGGCAGCACGCTTTGAAACTGCGAAAAGCGCATGAGGTTTTGGTGCGTAAATATCTCTTCTTTTTGCCGCTGTGTAACGGCGACCGTTCATATCGATAGATATATGGTGACTTCAGCGACCTATCAAACAACCATGAGCAAGTGTTTGCGTACATACGTACCCTGGAGAATTCCTCGGCCCTAGTCCTCCTGAATTTTAAGAAGACGGACGTTACATTTTGTCTCCAGTCACAAAGTGATTGGACTGGCTTCAGACTTGTTCTGGGAAGCTATGGAGATGATGGAGGGGAAGAAATTCAAGTTGCCTCAAATGAGATTCGGTTGAGGGGATTTGAAGGCAGGGTATACATAAAATAGCGATTTGTATCTCATTGACGACAGGAATCAGCATTACCTGTAGAACTTTTGACACCTATGAAGACGGGAGGCCAGCTACCCCAACTCTTACTATGAATCAGAGTCTGTGAAAGAAAGGGATTTTTTTCTGCAAGTATAGAGCTGATAGTATAGTGTTAGTGCAGTGAGGTGGGCGCAGTTGGTCAAGGTTCGCTGTTACAAAAAAAAGTAATACACATCTATCTCAATAAAAAAAACTCTTCGGGGGCCCAACAAGAAGTTTTACAACAAATCACATCACCTCCATCTCAAACCCCCGATCCCAGTCACCTTCCGAGACTGCAGGGGTGACGTATTGCTGCTCAAAAACCCATCCATTTATACGTGCGCGCCAAGATCTTTCGATCGCCTCGTTGTCTCGTTTGGTTGTGAGTATGATATGGCTTGTGTGGAGAAGGCCGATGCCAAGGAGCAAGCCTATGAAAACGCACATCTTGTAATTTTCGGATAGGGGCTGGAGCGGGTCTTCGGCGAAGAGGAGCGAGTAGGTGTATATAATATAAAACCTGTTAACAAAGTTGTGAGTGCTCTTCGGGAGAAAAATGTTGCACAGATATTACCATTTCATCCACACGGAGGGCATCCCCATCAATTCGACCTCCCACCACACACCTACACTAGGTCTTGGTGTCAATGCCTGGGGGGTTTTTGAAATTAGATGCAACATCGGGGATAAGGAACTTACTTGTGCCCATTCAATACCCCTCCATGTGCGATCCAAATGCCAAAATTTGCGGGTGTACGCAACCGAAGTACAAATGCAGTTAAAACAACAGACAAGGAGGCTTGTGGTCGCAACAATTGGAGAATGATAGACCATAAAATAGATAGCGACCCTTCAAGCCGGTTGCAAAGATTGAGTGTGACTCGAAGGCGAGGAACACATCACGCACAAGAAACCATGTACCGCCCATACAAAGTCGGTACCGTGAGTCCAACCGTGCAGCTTGCCATTGTAAAACAGCTTCCATCGTTCATCAAGCGATGGCGTATCAAGATCCCATTCATCAGATTCATCAGATTCATCAAATTCGTCACGGCCCCTCGACTGTGGTCCACCTAGAAAGTAGAGGTTATTTTGCATGAATTCAACCGAGAACTGCTCAGAGTGTGACATCCCCAAGACAGCATCCCTCAACTCCGGAAGCATCGCCTCGACGTGACGCTGAGCCAGTTCTGCAGAAAGACGACACCAAGCGGTGGTTCTGAATGTTATAACGTGTAAAACGCAAGCGAGGAGGCTTTGAAAGAAGAGGCCAAATGATCCTGTAGCAATCGATGGCATCTTCACCATATTTCGCCGTTCGAACAAGAGCCTGAAGTGAAGTTTGAGCCGCTCCAAGCCGGGCATGGGTTTCGGCTTCCTAGGATGGTGCCAAGTCATTGGCTGGCCGAATGAGAAATACGGATGGCTGTTGAAGTCGGGAATATAGGCGAGATTGCGTCCGACGTTGTCATGAGAGAGATTGGCTTTTTTTCGAGCGGAGTAGACGAAGAGCTACGAAGAGATCTCGGACGCGCAGACGGTTGCAAATTAAGCGAGATCGATGAATAGTTGAAGAAGCGGCCTCAAGTTGGGCTCAAGTTGATCTGGTTGAGCGGAGTTCAAAATACACAGGCTGAGTTAGTCCTGTTTTTACCGCGCCATCCGAACCGTGTCAGAAATTGCTTATGTAAAGTGCGGACTTTGAAACCGCGTCGCGTCAATTTTGAGGAACGCCCTCAGAACTCTCGACGCGTTTAAACATTCTTAACACTGCCTACCACCCCAAATTCCATTCATATTCCATCATAACTTCAATCTAAATGGATAGCAACGTTCGAATTGTCAGATCCTTCAAGAAATTGAAACCAATCGCTGAAGTACCAGAAACTCCGGAGTTTATCACACGCTTCCTACCATCCCCATCGAATCCTCTTCTTCCAACATCTCGCAATGACCAACATGGGTCGTCGCACACTACACCTCCATTCCTCGGCTCCCCATTCAACAATCTTGGTTCCCTTGGTGAACCTTCAGGCCAACCTCGACTCATCCAACCACCCCAAAGCGATGCGCAGAAGCTGTCCTCCAAGTTTGAGAGAATGGAAACGTTTCTAAACGACTCGGGATTCGATTCAGTTGGTGATTTTTTGAAGATTTTATTCTTCAATCCCAACCACCTCTCCGGAGAATCTGACCCTCGAGGCTCTTGTCATGCGAAGGCCGTTTCTCGTTTTCTCCAGGGACGAAATAAGATCAAGATGTCCGATATAATTCCCCTCATCTACAAGCACAAACACAGCGCGCCCTCGCCGGCTTCACCATTTTATTCTGAGCGCCATGCCTCGTTCTCACCTTCAGTCTCTCCTGGGGAAATCTTTCACGCTCGTCCGTCGTTGTTTTCATGGGCAACAAATCTTGTTGCTGATCATGTTCACCGCGAGATATATGCGCTTACTGTTAAGGACGACGTTACTCACCTTCGAGCATCGACAAATGGCCGACGCGCAGATCACGTTAACCTAGTAACCTGGGAAGCTCTCAGTAAATTCAGTTTTGCTGGACTTTGCGACAAATACAAAACTCGTGCACCTGTTTCTTGGTATCTCACTGAATCGATGACTGCCTCCCGCAAGAACGGCATTGTCATTTTAAAGAAGCGACGCCCACATCCAATCGCAAGTATTTAATTAATGTGTGCATCGTCGTTCAGTGCTTATTTATTTTCTTAGGTTCAAGTCGGCGCCATCAGCTCGTTTATTCTAACACGAAACCACTACGCAAACGGAGATCTTGCGATGGTCTTATCTATACGGCATTTCGCAGCCAAATCCCACATCGATGTCAAGTGCGTCTACAGCCGATTCGGAAATATTGTCAGCGACACAACCGCACGCAAGGCTCTCGACTCTATGACAGGTTCAAGTCTTGCTCTTCTACGAGCTTCCGTCAAGGCTGCGACTGAACGAGGAGAGACAGAGTGGTGTGTAGTCTTGGATAATGTCCAAGAATATTGTCCGGTATACGAAGGAGGTATTGCTCGCCAAAGTATACTCAAAGTCGGGACCGCAGCAACCGCAATCCGCCTCGACGATTGCAAATCTGGTGCTTTCGACTTACAGAGTCATCTTGCACGTGTCACTCAGAAAAAGCGGAAGACTATGACGGTTGAAACTCTCAGGACCGACATCGATTGGACTCACGTACACACCGTTCAATCGCTACACTGGGCTCGCACTCTCGTCAACTACATCCCACAACTTAAGCACATGTCCAAGGAAATTTCAGCTAGATATCGCTCAGAGCCCATTGCAAAGCATCGCATGCGTGAAGGACGAAAGACTGTGGTACAGCCATTAGGGACTAATGCTGAAAGAGAGGTCGAGACTCAAGGAATGGCACGAGCAATCATGGACTTCGACGAACAGATGGGTATCGATTCCAAAGCAGCGGATAAACTTCTCTCTTGGAATCGAGGCGACGGTGCTTCATACGCAACAGCCCTTCGACTACAAAAATATTTGTGTTCTATTCCAGATAATCACAAGTCATTCCGAAATCGCCTTTCTACGCCGGAAATTTGGCATGCAAAATCCACAATGGTCAACTCAATTGCCGCAAATCATTATGGACCAGCAACCTCACAAGATCCTTCGTCGCTTTCTCGTTGCTCAGGCGCCGCTGGTTTCAAACGGCCGACCAACCTTAGTAGCTGTGACTTCTACCCCACTGTGCGAAGTATGACTTTAATCTGGGAAGCACATGTTCTTGATTGTTGGAGGTGCGTCTTGAATTCCATCCTCGCTTTACAAAATTCTGACATCAGATGCCTGCAGAGTATTTCTCGAGGCGAAACCAGATCTTCTTTCGCATTTTTCTGACCTGGCAGAAAAAAAGGAATTGCCTTCCCTCGAAACCTTGTTAATTCACGCAAATGTTCTTGTGAAGCGTTACGCATCGCAAGATGCATATGAACAGGCCCTATCTCTTGCTGAATCAAAGGATGCGCCAGATCATATGAAAGTTCCCTTTGGCTCTGCGCTTTCAGCTACAGGCTCGTCGGATGTTGCGACAGACATTTTACAGGCTATTCCAACCGAGGACGTTCCAAAGGTCCATCAAGAGGCAGATAAATTTGACGGCGATAGGGTCCTTGCAAATAGCATTCTCTTTCTTCAGGATTTTGGCTGGTGGACTGAGATTTCTTATGCCGTTCCAGAGGGGGATATTGGGCGTGTATTTGAGATATTGAAGGTGCAGTAATTGCAAGTTTTTCGATCAGATTTCGTGTTAATACTTTGTCTATAGATCTGGATATTTAGCTTTGCTGGATCGTCTCATCAAAACTACATGAACTACCTTCTGGAAGTGTACTGTCTCCTACGATACGAGGCCTCTCAAGATCTTCGCGATGCGATCTTGAATAACTGGCTGGTGAATATAACTGGCGAGCTCGGAAAGTGGATTGAAGCTGATTTGCTTCAAGAGCATTATAACCGTTGGCTTGAGGACATGGTCAAGAAGCGAGGCGGGGATTTTGACGACAACTTTTATCGACATACTCTTTCACCCAATGTTGATCATTTCTTACGAATTAAGGAAGAGATCGAGAATGCTTTCTCCTTGAAGAGCCGTGGAAAATCACATACATCCCCTCATCTTCGTGATGAACTCCGACTTCTCCTTGCCTTGTTCACGGAAGAAAATATCCATCTTTTCTTCACAGGAAGGACACTGGGACATGCGGCAATCAATCAATTCAATGTGGGATATTCACGACTTGACGGTGGCAAGCTGGATGACTTTATTAGCAAGTCAATGACCTTTGCCGACGTTATTGCAGATATTATTCACGTCTGTCAAGACAACACTGTCCCTGACCATGAACCGCAAGATCCATCTTCTCCCGATGATACTATCAACCCTAGCCCACCTTCTAGCGAAAGCGAAAGTTCCTCCGAGTTGCGCACCACGTCCAAATTTCATTCGAATCCCTCATCGACGACTTCATCCTCATCGCAAAGTACACAATCTGAAGACGAAAATGAGGATGACCCTAGTAACACCCATCTAGTTAGTGGTTCTGACCATGACATTTATCTCTTAGACAACCAGTTAACTCATGATACCTGGTACGATCAAGAATGTGGAGAGGATGAAGAAAGCTCAAGTGATGATGATCACGTCGACGACTGTGGAGCTCTTTCTGATGGTAATAATAGTGTTGATGAAGAAGATATGTATAATTCAGAATAGAATAACAGTGTCTAAAGCAACAATTATTAGTTTCTTTTCGATCTCCTCAGACCTTCATTCTCTTTTCCACTTCCACCCCCAGACGATCCTTCTACAAGTGCATTTCGGCGGGTGCGGTACCGTGGACCATAGTCTTCAAGGACTTGCGCAACACTGGGCTGAGCAGCTCTAGGAGCTCGTCGTCGCCGCTTTGCGGTGTTCGTCATATCTTCAAGAGCTTGGCGCTTGCGAGCTGGAAATGCATTGAGTTGTTGTTCAGGAGGTTCGTTAACGATTTCTTCAGAGGGTTCGGAGTCCGAGTCAGATGAGATTGTGGTGCCAGAGCCGTCAACGTTAATCGCTCTTGTGGCCTGCCGTTTTTCGCGTCGCTTGGCCAGAGTAAGTTCTTGCGCAGTATTTCGTTGAACTGCTATTGATGTTTGGATTTCAATGACGGAGTCGAAGAGTGCTGATCCATGACTTGAATAGTAGGCCCATGAGTCGTGAAGAACGTGGCCGAGATCTGATGGAAAATGAATGATAAGCAATGTGTCAAGTATTAAAGACACGATGCGAGCCGGAAAGTATGACGAGCGTGGTCGAAAGGCATGGTTATTGGAACGACGTTCAATTTGGCGAATGGATTCACCGAAAGTGATTAAATGTTTTTCTGCGGCTAATCGTTCCTTTTTCTTTAACTTGTCTTTTTTTGGCGTTGACGATCTAGGGATGGCTCGAGGCACCATCAATACAGGTAACAGGGCGGAAGATGCAGGCAACAGTGATGGTGGGAAAACAAGAGTGTCGAGTCCTCGTCGTGCTAGACAGAGCGAGCAAGGTAAGGAACGAGCAGCGGCAAGACAATCCAGGCGAGATAAATCAGGACGAGATGGATCCAAAGAAGGATTCTCATAGCAACCGTTGATGCAGGCGATGTAGCAATGTTATTCCTGGATAACAAGAGCTTTCGATCTATCAAGAACGCGTGAAGCCTTGACTTTCTTTGAGCGAGTCTTGGGTTGAACAGAAGATGTTATAAGAGCTAGAAGCAATCAGCATCATTGCAAGCGTAAAATTCTGGGACTTACATTTGAGGTACGCTCCGCGTCTTTGATTACACTCCGATGTGCAAAGATAACGCCGCGTCCAATCGTTTTCGGATCCCTTCCAACACGGCCTTTCTCCTGCCACGACTCGTTGAACGTCGAACCGAATCCAAGCGAAAGACTGTCAAGAAGAGACTTTGCGTTGAGCCCATTCGAAAAAGCGACGGTTGAAATAACAATTTGTAGGCGCGGTTCGGTCTCAAGAAGTTCAATGGTTTGTTTGTTGTATTCGGCAGGACATATGCTATGATAAACCCGAGCTCGAACAAGTTTATTAGCCCCATCAGGTTGCAGGCGCCAGATATATGCAAAAACGTGGGAGACTTGATTGACAGTTCGACAGTGGATTATAGTCTTTCGTCCGCTGGCGAGGTACGGAAGAATGTCAGGAAACTTGTCGCCGTTGAGCCCGTGGGTGAGAAATTGGACAGTGAACTGTGTATTCGGACGCTCATTTGACCTTCGGATGAGTGTAAAGTTGCCCTTGAAGAAACCGAGACTTTTACACACAGAAATTGTTGGTGGCCCAGGCTCGAGCGTCGCAGTAAGACCAACAATAGATATTGAAGAAGGAAAGCGGCCACGTAGAAAGATTCCAATGGTCCCAAAGGCTAGACGAAACGCAAGACCCCATTCATTGATCAAATGGACTTCGTCGACAGAGGCGACTAAGATGTTGGCCCGAAAGATAGGGCATTCCGTAATTTCTTTCCATTCCCTGTCGTGTAGGTGCTCCGGGTCCACACAGATCACCTGCCACCTCTTGCACTCTTTGATTTCACCTGCCAAACGGATCCCAGCCTTTCGTGCAGCACTCAGAGTTTCTTTGCAATATGAGAACGTGGAAACGTTGAGTTTCGAAAGTTCGTGAACCTAGCCCAAAGCTTACGAGAAGAACAACGAGAATTGACAGATAAACATACAATATTGTCTGCAAGACCCTTTGTTGGTGTGATCACGATCCCGATTGGCCTTTTCCGAGTTGGAAGGCCTGCTACATATGCTTCGGGGTGTTTGTTATACTCCAGAAGTACTAGAATGGGGACCGAGAATGCCGCCGATTTTCCGTCGCCAGTGGCGGTACAGCAAAGTACATCTTTTCCATCCAGAATAGCGGAAACAAGATCCAGTTGGACCGCATGCAGCCCGTTCGTCCAGGTTGGTATGAGTTTCTTGACGATGGTGTTGATGGTCTCAAGGCCTGCATGATCCTGCCAGCGGAGTACTTGAGGCATTATCGACTGTTCATGTAGAGTTCCAGGTCATCCAAGAAGTAAAATGAGGTAACAGGAGAGGTCTACAAGAAAGAACGCGTCGAGAGCAATCTGCAAGCGGGTAATATTGACGCGACTAGGGCGGACCGGAGGTTCAAAGTCCGCACTTTACATAAGCATTTTCTGACGCGGTTCGGAGGGCGTGGTAACAAACAGACTTCATACATCGTGAACCAAGGTACGACTTCACATGTATCGAAGTCTGTCTAGGAGAGACTAAGGCTGAGTTGAGCTGAGTTGTGTCCGCTCTAATCTTTGAAGCGCGGGGCCGCCTTGAGCGCTTGAGCTCCCTTGAGCCTTCGTCCATTTGGTCGTCCATCCGCATTCTTGTCCTTGTGTGAATCATCCCAGGGGCCAAATAAGTAAGGCGTCAGGCTCTCGCAGTCCCGATATGAGTGAGAGAGCAGGGAGAGAGCAGGGGCATACTTATCCGAGAACTTGTATCAAATGAACGACGATCTTGCAGACTGTTCCGAGTCGTCGCCAGAACGCGGTTCGCGCCTGACAGGTGTGAAGAAATAAATGTGCTATTAGTTGTAACTCTCACTCCCGTCCCTTTGTTCTACTCCCTCTATTTGAATTGGCAAACCCCGTCCGGGATTTACTCGTCTCAGAACCTCCGAGACCCCACCTTATCGATATGGCGCGCACTCAATGGTGGTGTAAGTGTTTCGGAACCAGGAGTCGAGAGTCGAGAAGACATCGCATCACCTAGAATGCCTTGTAGCGAGTAATAACAGCTCATACTTCACATCGCAAGGTCACTACAACATCCTATCTGGGAAAGCGCACTATATAGAAAATCTGTCACACGTCGAGTGCATTGGAATGGTGCTGTTCTCGGTGTACGACCCCTTAAGCGGTAGACTTGACACCATCCTTGACGGCGATCCAGGAAGGGCGGGACGTGATGTCCTTCCACCACCTTATTTAATCGTCGAACATCAAAATCACAAATCTTATTAGAAACAAACTCGACACACCTAGCAACATTAGGCTTGGTATCGAGAATGTTGCTGCCTGTTGCGGGCAACCTTGCACCGCAAGGAAGGTGGAAGAGGTCAGCGAGGGTGACTTCCTGTGATTATATATGTAAGTAAAGGCAGTAAAGGGGAGAGAGCAACGTACCTCGCCAGCCACATACTTCTGCTTGCTCAAGATTTGGTCATATACATCGAGCCTCTTGTCCAAGTTCCCAATGAGTTCGTCGAAAGTCTCCTGGTTGGGTGTAAGCCCAAGCATACTAGACGTCAACACCTTAGAATGCATTCATCGAGAATAGAGGGCGCTTTCTTACGGCTTGACCACTTTCTCGTAACCCGCCTTACCCGCCAAAGCATCGAAGTTATCCTTCTCAACGGACGCAGCCTGCTCAAAGATGGCCTTGGCCTTGAGTTCCGTGGGGATCAGAACCGTACCCTGACCCGCATACTTTTCCGCGATGTATCGGCAGATAGCCCTACTCTCGTACAAGACAAGGCCCTCATCCTCCTACAACCGCGTTGTCATGCCATGATCAGGATATGAATGAGCCAGAAAACTCACGATATAGGGAACTTGGCCGAACGGCTGGTACTTCAAAAACTCAGGTGATTTATGTTGACCAGTTGCGAAATTAATGGGATGGAACTGAAAGGGGACGTTTTTCTCGTGTAGGACGATAGCGACGCGTTGGGTGCAGGTGGAAAAGGCGACGCCGTAGAGTTTGAAGACCATTGTAGCAAAGATAAGGTGCTTTGTTGAGGAAGTGGCGAGATTGGTGAGGAGTCGAACCTTCGTGCGGCCTTTTATAATGATAGATTCAAGGGTCCCTTCAATTTCTGACGAAGCATCAGACAAATTCGGTGTACGTGATATATCTTTCATCGGTTAACTCTAACCGGCGAAAGATCGTCGTCATTGGGCCTGTGAGTCGTCCTTCAAATCTCATCCAAAGGTTTTGAGCAAACGGTCTCTTTGGTAGATTGAGAAAACGCAGTGAGATCAAAGAGGGTGTCTAAAACCCACAATGGTTTGACAGCTGCATTTTAGACCTGAGTCATTCCCAGTACACCTCCCCAGCCTTATTAGCCATATCCCTGCCCTCCGCATTTCACCTCAATCGCGCCATGAACACCCAGCATGTGAGCAGTCCAGGCAAGGTCCAGGAGTACAAGAGGCGACCATTTGAGGAGAGGGGAGGACTAAGACTGGATATAGAAGGTGTATTAACGTAGTAGTTGGATAGAAGACAGTCCACAGGAGGTCCGACCATCCAGAGGCCAGCACGATGGAAGTTGGCATTGTGGCAACAATAAACGAGCAATATGTAAACGAGAGACTTTGAAAGGCAAAAGGGTAACAACACTGTCACGTCACGCGTCACGACGGTCACGTTGGGGCGCTCAAACGGTCAAGCATTCGAAGATAAGCGTTTGACCACCAGTCCATACATTTCTTTTCCTCCTTGTGTCTTATCCATTCATGAGTGACCTCAACCAAACCCCGATGATATATCCTCAGAAGAGAGAAACGCGGGTTTCTCACACCTGTACTTATGTTTGCGGAGATCTTTACCTTCAGCTGACTGAGCCCTTGTTCTCAAGTATTCTCCTCTGATGCTGATGTAATTTTTGAATCCGTGGATGGAGTCCTATTATATATCCATCGAAAGAATCTAGAGATCTGCACAGGTGCATTCCTGCCCTCCAAGATACCAATGAATGAAGAGCATGTTCTCCTTTCAGAGAGCAGAGAGATACTGGAGTTGCTTTTTAAATTTGTATATCCCACATGGCACCCAGATCTGAATGAATTCAGCATTGATGTTGTGGCACCATTGGCAGAGGCTGCAGAGAAGTACAAGGTATATCCTGCAATGAATGTCTGCCAGCAGCACATGAAGTGTGAATGTGCTTTCCATGGCCAATTGTGTTGATTCTGAAACAGACAGGGACTTCATACCTCAACACAGGGTTGGTGTTTACCTCTACACTGCAAAGCATGATTATCCAAGGCTCATTGCCCAATCTCTACCATTCATTATTGGGCACCCATTATCGGAAGTAATTCCTATTATTCCCCCATACTTGGTGCTCCCATGGGTGTGCCCTACCTAATTATCAACTGGAGCAACTAACTGTGATAAACCATTAAGCTTTTGTACACCAAGGCATGGGAGAGAGTTCATTGTGAAATATCACTTGGCAAGAGATCTGTGACCTGGAATGATTATGTACATGTTGCACCCTGTGGAGTATGGTTGCTTCGATCCAAATAAATCCTCCACCACTTACTGCAAGGGGTGGGGTCATTATTAGATCTTGATGCATTATTCTGTTTCGAAGGTGACTGTTCTTGCAGCCAGGAAGTGTTGGCAAACTGGCAGCAAACAGCCGAAGAGAGAATTAAAAAAAATTCCACAATTCCAGACCTTTGTGTATGGATAATGACTGGGTTCAAATGTACCAAATACTCATGACACCAATTTACAAAAGAGTTGTATCTTAGGGTGGCAGGGTGGTTTGACTTAAATTCATGACCAGTTTGTTTTCTCAGTGGCATCAAGGCCCAGCTGGACCTATGTTATGTGGGCTAGCTTGATGAGCATTTATTGCTTAGCCTTAGAAAAGATGCTTTGTCAATAACATCATAGCTTGGAATCAACTTGGAATGATTTGCACCAATGATGACACTTACATGAAGTGCAATTTTGGTAGACACACTCCTTGGTTAATAACCTCTCACTTCGACCTCCTCAAGTTTCAACTAATGAAAGTTGAATCTGAGTTGAATTATTTTTAAGGGGCAATTCCAACTCCTACCATCTTAATCTCCAGATTCTCCACCGTCTATAAGGGTGAGATGGCCAAGTGGTGTAACAGTGTGATAGTGTACACTGCAAGTACATGCGTGATCTAGAACCATCGTAATTGTTCATGTTTGTTCAACTCTATATAGTGTTGCATTTATAACAAATAGAAGACACTTTGCAACCACATTATACATTACATGTGGACGGAGTCACCCCATTTCTATATGGCTAGGCAGCCTTATGCCTCCCCTCCGGGATACAAGAGTCCTGCGCCGGGTGACCGCGCCCCAGTTCCTGGGTCACAGGATATCCTCCACATGGTGTCGCCTCGCGGCACCACTTTACTATCTCTCTCCCGCGTACCCCGGATATTCTCCGCCGCCATCTCGCACTCACGCCTTTGTCGAGAAGTCCCGATCAGCCCTTCGGTTTCACAATGGTGGGGGCACCGCGGACTTCATCAAGATGAAGTCCCAGAGTGCAAGGAATCGGAGAAACTACATAAGGCAAGTCTGATTGACAGATCCTGTCAACTCACGACGCCTTCCAGAATTCCCGACTCCCAAGTAAACCTAAACCCTAACACAGGCGAGAAAACCGTGGACCATGCCCTACACGACGTTCCCACACCTTCGATAGCGCGATCACCCGCTGCTTTCGAAGGTAACGTTTCAGCTACGTCAAGCAACGGTTCTCAGCCTTCGATAATCAGGACATCGTCGAAGAATCCATCTCTCCCAACCAACACGAGCTATGCCTGTGGCAGTGGTGCGAAGAACTGCCAACGTCAGGATTTCGAAAGCTGGAACTCCCTCTCGCAGACAAGCCCTCAACTGGGCAAAGACAAGTCTACCGTTGATCCAACCGGTCGATCCCCCCTGGTAACCTCATTAGCGCGAACTCTCGCTGCTGACGAGGGTGATAGCATCCCTTGGTGGATCGACGGCTCTTCATCCCCAACTATCCTGTGTGAAGATGTAGCAGCAACCCATCAAACTATCCAAACCATTCCTGTGCCCTCGATAGCGCGTATACCCACTGCTTTCAAGAAGGACAACTTTGCACCCTCTCTATCCACGCTAGTGCGTATATCCGCTGCTCTCGAAGATAACGACTCAGCCACGACAATCGTCGACCTTACATCCTCCATACCCACGATAGCGCGACCACCCACTGCTTTCGGAGGTAACCACCTGGCTACGACAGACAACGGCTCCACACCTTCGATAACCCTAACAATGTCGAAGCGACCCCTCCCAACCTACACGAGCTATGCCCGCAGTAGTCGTGCAAGGGACTGCCAGCGGCAGGCCCTCAAAAACCGGAATCCCCTCTTGCAGACAAGCCAGACGGTCATACCCCCTCAAGGACTTCCATTCTGTCGACAATCTATCGTCTACGCGAGCCCTCAATGGCGTGAAGACGAGCCAACCGTCAACTCGGCCAGCCAATTCATTCTGGAAACCTCGTTAGCGCGAAATCTCGCAGCTTTCGAGGGTGACAGCACTACTCGGCTGATTGACAAATCCTCGTCCTCGCCTACCTTGTGTAAAGAGGAAGCAACAAACTATCCAGATACGATGGATGACGACTCTATGTCTCCCATACCCACGATAGCGCGAATACCCGCTGCTTTCGAGAGCAACGGCTCTGCGTCTTCCATACCTACGATAGCGCGATCACCCGCTGCTTTCGAGGGTAACACTTCGGCTACGTCGAACAATGGTTCTCGGCCTTCGATAATCCAGACAACATCGAAGAATCAATCTCTCCCCACCAACACGAGCTATGCCCAAGGCAGTTGCACGAAGAACTGCCAATGTCAGGATTTCGAAAGCCAGAACTCCCTCTCACAGACAAGCTCTCAGCGGCGTGAAGACGAACCAATCGATGGCCCAATCAGTCAACTCAACCTGGAATCCTCGTTAGCGCGTAGTCTCGCAGCTTACGAGGGTGACAGTGCCCCTTGGCTGATCGACAGCTCCTTGTCCTCGACTACTCTGCGTGAAGATGAGGTCACCAACTGTCGTACCTCCCAAACCTTATCCATGCCCTCGATAGCACGAAGGCCCGCTACTTTAGAGGGTAACCAATCAGCTAGGCTGGACGACGACTCCGTGCCATTCTTATCCATGATGGCCCAATCACTTGCTGCTTCTGAAGGTGATAACTCAGCTATGACGATTGCCGACTCTACACCTTCCCTACCCACGTTAGCGCGACCGCACGCTGCTTTCGGAAGTAATCTCCTGGCTACGACAGATAATGGTTCCATGCCTTCAACAACCCTGTTTACACCGAAACGATCCTTCCCAATCTTTATGAGCTATACCTGCCGCAATCGCATGAAGAACTGCTACCCTCAAGACCTCGAAAGCCGGAAGTCCCTCTCGCTGACAAGCCAACCAATCCCGGAAACCCTGTCAACACTAAACCTCGCAGCTTTCGAGGATGACTACGCTACCCAACTGATCGACGATTCCTCATCCTCGACCTCTCTGTATGAAGACCAGCCAATCATCGACCCAGCCAGCCGACGCATCCCAGAAAGCTTGTTATCGCGAAATCTCGCAGCTTCCAAGGGCTACACTATTCGACGGATCAATGAACCCTCGCCCTTGACAATTCTGGGCGAAGACAAGACAACTGACTATCAAACTGCCCAAGACGTTCCTAGACCTTTGATAGCGCGACTGCCCGCAGCTCTCGAGGGTAGCCACCTCAATACGAAGGATGACTGCTCCGTACCCTTCATACCCGCGATAGCGCGAATACCCACAGCTTTTGAGGGCAACAGCTCAGCTATGACGGATGATGACTCCACCTCCCCCATACCTACGCTAGCGCAAATACCCTCTGCTCTTGAAGGAGACGATTTTGCGAGAATGGAAGATAACTCGGTGTCTTCTGTGCCTTCGTTGGCACGACTACCTGCAGCCTTCGAAAACAGCCGCCCTGCTATGACAGTCCAAACGGTCAGATTGCCGGAGGTATTTCCTCTCTGTCAATGCCCTATCATCTATGCAATCCCTCTGCTGTACGAAGACGAGCCAACCGTTGATGCACTCAGTGAATCTATCCTGGAAACATTGTTAGCGCGAAATCTCGCAGCTTTCGAAAGTGACAGCGCCTCTCAGCCAGTCGACGACTGGTTTCCCTCGACTACTCTGTGTGGTAACGAGATCGCTGGCTATCAGGCTGTCCGCATTACCCCTAGACCGAGGCTAGCGCGATCATACACTGCTTCCAGAGATGATAGTGCTCTATTGTCTCTCCCAAATGTTACGAGCTATACCCACAGTAAACTCGTGA
Source organism: Laccaria trichodermophora (assembly GCA_018417955.1). Taxonomy (NCBI): domain Eukaryota; kingdom Fungi; phylum Basidiomycota; class Agaricomycetes; order Agaricales; family Hydnangiaceae; genus Laccaria; species Laccaria trichodermophora. Next base: position 347,147 of record JACTVC010000036.1, read on the forward strand.
GTAACTACAAGACCCGAGACTCTGGTTATGGGAATTCCCATGCTTGGACCGCTCGGGCGACCAGGAATCCCGAGGAGTACCTACTTCCTGACCATCGGTCACCTTCAGCCGGACCCGGTGGTCGCCAACAAGCCATTCCTCTGCTTTATCATACGAATTCCAACGGAACTCCCTCTGAAACCGTTACTCCTAAGAGAGCAATTAACTCCAACCACTTCGTTAGCTGCGAACTCACAGCATTGGCAATGGTCAGGAAGAAAGGAGAAGGAGGGACGTTAATAACAGAAGAACCTAACTTCGGAGCTCCCTCTTCTACGAGCAACAGAACCTTGCGGACCGCGGGATCAATGCCCGCTAGACCTTATACTCCAGACAAACTGGGTGTATGGGAAACAACCATGACTACTATTCCGTCAATTGCCAAAGGAATGCCCACACCCAGTAAGAGCGCGAATAAGGTAACCCTGAAACCTTCCACCGCAATCGCCAATCAGCCCACTGCCTCAGAGACAGCTTCGCGAGGTGGAGATAAGGGGAACAAGACTCTAGCTCCTTTGTCGCGTCGAATCAAGGAAGATAAGGAGTCGGAAATGATAACTATAGGATGTAGGGATTCACCAGAGATTCATGTGGTCTTCTGGAACGACGAGAACGTCTCCCTCGCGAATCCCTGTTCTACGTCAGTATCAGGGCATGTACACACAGGTCACCTCTCCCAAACCCACATGACCTTCATAAGAACGTCCATGAACCCTGCAGACTCCCAAAACCTGAGCCAAACGCTTGCAGCCTGTAAGGGCGCAACTGAAATACTCGCAGCTCATTCAAGGAGCGCGAACCAACCTGAAACAACAGCTCATTCAATTAACTCTGCAGCTTTCCAAACTCGTTCAAAGGGTGCGAACTACCCCGAAACTATTGCTCCCAACATAATTGCTCAAAAACCTTACTCTGCCAATGTTAATTGGCTCGCAGCCTCAGGCGCGACTATCCTTCCTAGTATTTTGGATGGTAAACTGCAAGCGTCCCCGTTGAGTCAAATTGATGGAGAAGAATTCTGGGACTTGGAGAACGTCAAGAATCTAGGAGCTCGGATAGAACATAATGCTTTACCGACGAGTTTCATAGCTGATACAGGCTCCGAACTGGCTACCGACGAGGTTAACTTAGTATCTGACTACAAATTACTGCCTGGACAGGGGGAGGATGGTCGAAGGAGGCATCTAGCACTACGAGTAGTTGTATCGGTGAATCAAGGCCTTCTCTTGGTGAAATTCTTCTATAACCTGGAATGGCAACACTTCGCATGGGTTTGTGCCACTTATTGCAGGTCACAGTACCATACGACTACGACCTCGAAACCCCTCTCTCAAATAAACGAGCCAGAATCAAACCTGTTAAGAGCTGCAGGGAAGGAAGTGAACACCAATTGTGCAACCTGCACAAATGACTACTCGATACCATGGATGGGCGCCATACTCTCAAGTCTCTTCCCTTTAGTCAGTTCCACCCCGGCAGGATTGCTCAGCTACCCCGCTGCTTCAATGAGCGCGAACGGAACGCTTAAGCCTCGCGGTTGCATGAACGTACCTACAGGCTTAAGGAGCGCGAATAACCCTAAGTCTGATAAGACTCATAGCGAAATTTCCATAGCCGAATTGGCTCTATTCATAACCAGGAAACAGTTTACGCGAAGTGAGCCAACCAGCCTATTGGGAGCAATGACCAAGGTCAAGGATTATACCGAGACTGTTCCTCAAAGGGAAGACTTAGACGAGGAGTCTTCTTCCCCTTTCACAGATCACGAAGCCTCTTATGGAATCGAACCTAATATGCGGCCTAAAGCTTTACAGGCCATCCCATCGATGAAGCTGACCATGCTAGTTTTGGCAGGGTCCTTTTATAAGCGAAAGGGGATTCAATTCTCGTTAAATTATAACCCTCCCCCTCTGCCAGTTTCGGTTCTTCCCTCACGCCGAACGGAGGTATCAACTACTCACCCCCTCCAATCATACGGCCTGACAGTATACATCAAACATCCTTCTAGGAGATTACGACCCAGGAAGGAGTGTTATAACCGAAACCTTGAGGATTTCGCTACTCAACATGCGCAATCATGCCAGAAATGGCCCCGGATGACTAGTAGTAGGACTCGAAACCGAAGACGTGCTCGAGGATGGTCTCGGACGAAGCGATTCCTTTACCCATCTACTAAACTATGGATTTACTTTGAAAATCTTACCAGACGCAATCAAACGGAGCTTTCAAACGAGACGACCTTCCTTGGAAACTTAGAATGTCAACCCTTGACACTCCAATACTCATTCGAAAGAGAAAGATCTGGGCTCTCAAGAGGTTCATCAGCTTCCACCATAGGACCAAATCACGCGCGTAATGCCGCAGCGGATGAAGCCCAGAATTCAAGAGTATTCCCTCCAGTACCAAACACGACAACCATTCTTATATCAATTAAACACACCGTGCAGCGATTACCTGAAGCAGAAAAGGTCAACGTTTCAGGAGTCGAAGATCACTTGAACAGGTTAGCAATCATGAAGGGGTTAATAGCGACCCCGGTGACCGTTTCCTCAGACTGCTCTGGGCTTGTGGCATCACGGACCTCCTACGCTCCTTTATCAACTTCGGGTCTCGCCTGCCACTCTCATGTTCGCAACTATGAGAAAATCGATAATCAAATTCGTTTTCTAGATGAAGAACGCACTCGAGACCAGACTTGCCACCCTGGCAAAGGAGCCCTTTGCTTTGCCCTATGGGATATACACTTAGCAGCTGAGCAAATGAATAAAAAGTTGCCTGTGTTCCGACCACAGGTCGAGCTCCATGGGAGGCCTGCTCTACACTGCTGGAAGGAGCCTTCGCGCGCAGTGCACGCAGCGAAGGCAAGGACCAACTATATGGAAGTCAATCTGTACTCCTATGTCTCACATGAGAAAGCTGTTAAAAGGGGAGATGTAGGCTTCGCTAGCGACATTAAGATTAAGTCCATTGATGAACCGTTCCGGGCTGGGGGGCCTAGAGCCGCGCGCAAGAAGGAATTCCCATGTGTTGAAACAATGATTGAAGTAATCCTCGAGCGGAACAAATTCAAAGTAAACCCCAAGCTGCCACATAAGGAATACACACGCACCGGTTCCAAACGTTTCCCTTGGAAATATCTGTCTTCCGAGAAATGTGACGCTCCTGGTAACGCGCATAAAAATCATGGCAAATCGGATTCCAATGAAGAGGGAAAAGCGGATACTCAACATTTATCTGCTATAAAGCATGTGCAAGCCACTGTTAATTCGCGCGAGAATATCGCTAAATCACGCAAGGTTACTGACCAAATCCGATCGTCACTGGACACAACGTGTTATAGAGCCTGTGCCCTCCACCCTAACGAACAAAGAGTTAGGAGTCGCGAAAGAAGGAAAAGCAAGGGAATAACGCTAACCTCCAGAGTTTTGAAAGGGATTCAGACGAAGACTATGGATCGAGTAGCCGGATCTTGGAACACAAACAGACAGAAGGTCGCCAGAATCACCTCCGAACATCACAAGGTAGCTACATGGCAACCCGGGCGCGTAATATTCGCTGCCCCAGCTCCGAACGCCAATTTCAGAGTTGAGATTGGCATAGGCGCGAAACAGCGTGTGAGATTCAAGGCTTGGGACTGTACTTGTGTCCAGCCATATGATGTTATCCGGGCGCCCATACCCGGGTGCGTAATATCCGCTGCCTTGGCTCTGAACGTCAATTATGGAATTGAGATCGGCATAGTCGCGAAACGGCGTATGGGATTCAAGGTTCGGGACTGTACCTGTATCCAGCCGTATAATGTTATCCTGGCATCCGTGCCCGACGTCAGCCCTCGCCCGTGGCATGTCCTAGTGGGGGAAGTAGTTGAGTATCTACATGACCCGGGTGTTAGTCAAGTTGAAACAGAAGCAATAAGGGCTACCGTTCCAGGTCCAGGAATACTAATTGGTCGGGAGCATAACCGTCTCAAGGACAACATTCCTCGAAGACCGAGAACGCTAGCTGTTCTGAAGAATCCCCTTGATGGAAACATACCTCTTGAGTATCAAGAAAGGTTAACTGTAGTGCTGTGCCGTAATGTTGCGGTCTTCAGAGGGGACGATCGATTAGAACATATAAAAGCGCGAGTTCAGACCCCGCTGCTAAGAGATGCTCAACCGAACTCGGAACCTATATATGGGACAACCTCAGCTAGGCATGAAGCCATAGACCGACAACTCAAAGCTTGGTCCAAAGCTAGAGTAATTAAATCTACAAACAGCTCATGGGGATTCTCAATGGATGTCTACTGTAATGGCAAGCAGTACGTCGTAAGGAGCTATCGAGATTGCAATGCTCGGACTATACTGGACAAGTCGTCCTCCCTTGACCGAGTAGAAATAATACAAGTCTTACCTGGAACTCGAGTATCCTTGTCTGATGCCCTAGCAGATTTTGCTCTACTCCGGATGGCTGAAGACATTGAAGGAAGGGCTACCTTCCATTGCTACTTGAGACTTTGGCCAAATCGAAGCAGGCTCCAGGAACGTGTTGACCTACCGTCAATGGTTCATACCCAAGGTATTAGCTCTGCTCCCGCGACTATTCATATTCGACACCGTGGATCGTCAACTTACCTTGCAAAGGTGTTAAAGACCATAGCCACATCGAGAAACCCCTCACGAAGTCCTGTGATATGCTACAAGGACTACTCATCCGCGTTACGATTAGGACAAAAAGTCTCGCAATTTGGATGGTCGAACCATAAAAGGAAGACTCAAACGAACTTGGATCCTATTTGCCCTGTGACAGTAACCAATCGACTGAAAACCTTCGAAACGGTCATTTACTACTCGAATCGCATCCCTCTCCACTCTATGATCGTTGCACTGTCATTTAGACCCCTAAAGGAGGATGGTAAGTGGCGATGGCACATGAGCTCAGAGATCATCCTTGAACTAGCTAAGAACGCTCCGAGTCCTGCGGACACACCCACGTCAGGCCCCCTGATAGTAAACGAAACGTACAAGTCGTACACCAATACCCCAGATCTAACCCGAAGCATCAGTCTACGACAAGACCCAATTATACGAATAAAGGATCTCCTAGGAAATCCTAGTCATACCCTGTTGGAAGCAGTACGAGAGACCAAAGACCAGGGACCTCAAGCTGCCACCAAGCTACACAAAGTTCAACGTGAAGCTGATCAACCGAGCGAATGGGGGGCTACGCCAGACAAATTTATCGTGCTAGCTGAATCTGAGGCCCCTGTAGTTACGGAAGTTCTGGCCGCATCTCAGCCTTCCAGGTGTGGGGAGGAAATCATCCTAATCATGGACCACGCAGCCTCTGGATGGGCGCGAATCTACGAAAAGGTCGACCAACTACTAATTGCGTCGGGGGCTGTCCTTACCACTCTCCCTGGTCCAAACAGAGTCATCCTCCAGACTGGTCGAATACTCCCCCACGTCAATCCCCTCTTTCAATTAATACGAACTCCTACATGGGACCCTCTGATGAACGCCAACAGTGCTTCTATAGAACAAGATACTTGGAAGGACAAGGAGGCTTTAAGAGTTGAAAACAGAGTGATTAGGGAAGCGGCTCCTGTAGCAGCCTATTGTGCTGAGTGGGGGCAAGACGTCTCTTATAAGATTGTCTCAAATGACGGTACTGGACGACCACTCGCAGCTGAGGAAAAGCACGAAGATTCTCCAGACGCGATGAAGGTAGTTGAAGGTCGACTCAGTGATACATTAAGAAGCAGGAGTCCTCCCAATCCGAAGAGGCAGGGGGACATTCCGCTGTTCCCCAAAACATACCCTCAATCTCGCCCCTCAATAATTGGATTAGTATCCATAAGGTCGCTAAATGAGAATAGAGCGAAACAATTGCAATTGCTCATAACTGAAGATCTGATCATGTGCGAAGAACCCGCTGAAGGTTTGGAGACGGACAAATTCTTGACCCCTCGTTATATGGAAACGCAACCAGACGAAAGGACTATAGCTTCCACGAGTCATCCCCGAGGAAGGCTTGATGAACCTCCACTGTACCTTATTGACGCCAGATGGAAGATTCGACTGTACACATGGAAATACAAAATCGATTATGTGCCACATTGGGTATGCAAATCCGAGAGCCTACTCGTTGGACCACGCTGCTATACAGCGCGACTACAAAAATTGTCCCTCTGGCTCTCCGTGAATAAGGACGCTAAAGTATACACTCCAGCCTATAACATTTATCGGAATACTAAGATAGGCTACCAATCCAAAGGAAGCGCTCTAAGTCTACTGGCTTCTGGAGGACGGTATCACGTAAATCGGTTGTTACGAATACGACAAGAAATGGGCATAGGGGCAAATAACCCCTGCGAGGCGCCCAAGTCCTACCATTCATTCAAATCAATACAGGAAGTCTCGCATAGCCATCAAATCCTTCTGATAACGACCAACCCCGAAGGTCTCGGTTTCTTACGAAGTTATAAACAGTATTTGTTATCTGTTAACTGGGTAGCGAATGCTCAAGGAAGCATTGAAGATGAACGAGTGACCCTCTGTTATGCCTCAGCGATATGGTCCCCACCGACTCTGTCCAGGATGCCAAGTCCGAAAGACGAAGTACTAGGAAGGATAATAGATGATCACTATCTAGGCTTATGGTCGAACGAGGCAGAAAGACGACACACCCAATGGCACGGGAAAGACAGTAACTCTTGCCTGGTTGTACACGAAATCGATTCTCTCAACCTTAAGCGCGGTCTGCACGCTGCTCTAGAGGTTCTGACTGACTCAGCTGCTAGGACTAATGCCATGTCTATCGACCCGATTCGATCTCAAACGGAAATCAATGTTGGCGTTCTATCGTTGAAGGAAGCTACAAAGGAGAACAAACCCGCTCCAGACTTCGACCCTTCCAGGCGAACTTGCCTGAAAGAAGAGTACTCGAACTCAATCAAGAAGCATTATGCACAATTGTGCGGGGCCCACAATATCACGGAATCTTTAATTGCCCTTCCCGTCATGTTCCCTAGGCCTGATAGAGTAACGAAGCTAGTCTCGCTTCTACCATCAGTTCCTCATACTCCTGCAACTTCTAGAGTACCGTATAATACCTCGCTGCCGGTTGGCGCGGACATAGCTGATGAGCAGTCCCAATCCAGAGATACACGGAAATCTGACTGGTTACGGGGAACCTCCATGGCATCGCTGTATTCTATACCGCCAGACAGGTGCTCTCTCAGCACCTCAGTAACAAAGCCAGTAGCAATCGCTTTGTCTGCCTCAGGCGAGATTGTTTTATTACCGACTACTATGTCATGTGCGTTGAACGTAGATGAGTCAACGACCCTGACCGCTACTCTCCGAGCGATGGGTACCTTACCTGAAACTGGTACTTCACTTGAATTTCATTTTCCTTCTACTTGAAATGGACCTCTTGAGTTTCAATAACTCAATGACCGAGGACAGAAACTAATGCTAAAAGGGGACAGTACTTCCAAAGCTACAGCCTATGCGATATGGAATTGAAGACTGGGACGATGCTCCAATCTCACGGGGGGGCTTTGTAACGGTGTGATAGTGTACACTGCAAGTACATGCGTGATCTAGAACCATCGTAATTGTTCATGTTTGTTCAACTCTATATAGTGTTGCATTTATAACAAATAGAAGACACTTTGCAACCACATTATACATTACATGTGGACGGAGTCACCCCATTTCTATATGGCTAGGCAGCCTTATGCCTCCCCTCCGGGATACAAGAGTCCTGCGCCGGGTGACCGCGCCCCAGTTCCTGGGTCACAGGATATCCTCCACATGGTGTCGCCTCGCGGCACCACTTTACTATCTCTCTCCTGCGTACCCCGGATATTCTCCGCCGCCATCTCGCACTCACGCCTTCGTCGAGAAGTCCCGATCAGCCCTTCGGTTTCACAAGTGGTCTAAGGATCAGGGCATTTGATATACAAGGTGAATTTTGTATATCTGGTCCTCTGGGGTGTGGGTTCGAATCCCACTCTCATCACTCATTCATTTTTCTCACATTTTCTCACCTGCTGGGACATATTCACTGCACCTATGACTCCTAACTTGTATATTCCTGTATGACAGAAATTGCAGTTCAGGAATAGCTCCCGTTCTTCAATGGTGAGATGGCCAAGCAGTCTGAGGCACCAGACTAAGGATCAGGACATAACATAACTATGTGTAGTTCACAGAGAATATGAAAGTCCAAGAAATTCATGTGCATGAATAACTTGGTTGTGCAAAAACCCTGCTCAAATTTGAGAAATGTGAACAGGATCTGAGCATCCAATCAGCTCAATTGTGGTGAATGTTTGCCAAGCCAACCAGCTGTTTGGATGCTAAGGGATGGTGGGTGGGGTCAAAAATTCTTGGACAATGACCAACAAGTGATTTCTTTGCATCAAAACCAGATCTGAGGTGGAGGGGAGAAGCACTCCCAATGCATAGACATACTATGCTATATCAATACTTTGGCAGACCCTCTCAGTTGGCAGTCACAAATGTCACATCATGGATGTGACAGACCGTGACTGGCCAAAATACAAAACTTCACCAATTCTTCGTTTTTTTTGGATGAAAAAAGCAGAGTTAGGTTGGATTATACCCAGGAGGCCCTGTCTCAAATTTTGTGGCAAGATGTTTTGTGGAAAGTTTGAGATCAGGAAAGTGCTGACTGAGAGGGTCTGCTGAAGTACTGATAGGGCATGGTATACTAGTATTTACACCTGGGTGAGATGTCTGGTTTTGACACAGACATTATCTTATCCTAAGATGAGTGTGCCCTTGTGCCTCAAGCTTACTCATCATGGAATTTGATGTCCACTTGTGAATTTTGTATATCTGGTCCTCTGGTGATACAGGTGAAACATATTCAACCATATAAAATCCGACTTTCATGATTTTACCATTAAACGATCTTCTCTGTAAATACACTAAGTACAGTTGCAATGATAAAGAGAGTCTATGAACATACCTGGTTCAGTAGATTAAAAATGCACATGTGATGAGTCTGAACATAGGACAAAGGCCTTGGAGCTGGCAGCAGTATGCACTGTGACATTATACTTGGAGCCTATCTAGGATTCACCCACTATGAAATAGAGCACAAAGAGACTCTAGAGTAAACTACCCAATGCAGGGACAAGATTGCATTACTATCAAAGGTTTAGAAACAAGTAATGGATTTTAATATGGAAAACTCAGTCTTTTATCTTGTGATAAGACTACCAAGACTTTAGCTCAAACTGCCTCAAAGTGGTGTCATTTCCAAATTGAATCAAAGTGACCTCAAACTCACTTCACTTCAACAGCAACACTATTGAACATTGACTAGTCAATGACTGGCACATCACTGTCACTAGTGTTGCCGTTGAAGCAAAGTGAGTTCGAGGTCACTTTGATTCAATTTGGAAATGACACCACTTCGAGGCAGTTCGAGCTACCGAAGTGAGTTGAAGTCAATTTGTGATGGCCATCAAAAACCGCCAGAAATGGAAGGTTGCCACACATGAGGTGAGATTAGTGTCGTGTCCTCCATTGTGTCTCCTACCTAACTGTAACATGTGGTATTCGGTAGGATACCTTCACCTCTCTATTACTATTATTTCCGATTCCACTTCGACCTCTAGAATGATGCCCCATTCGTTACTCAGTCACAGTAGTCACACTTACATACAATTCTCTCAGTCACATGTGTAGGAATCTATCTTCTTATCCATATTCTTGCATCGTCTTGCAGCTATCGAGCATCGTCCTCACAACTCGACTACACGCGTAACAGGGATATTATAGTAAGGTCAGTAGCATAGTGACATATACCATGAAGAGCTCGTGACTCTTCAGAAGCTAAATACTTTTTGTATTCTTTTCCTCCATCTGTAAGAAATCCTTTTACATCTTTCTGCGGCATTCCAGGAAAGAAGAGATTGTCTACGCTTGTGGCATTCCAGGGCATTAGTAGTGACTCGCGTAAAGGATTGACTCTCCAACTCCATTTAGATGTTCATCAGAAGTCTACACACCAGTGTAGCAACCGTATTATCAGAAGCTTGTCAGAATCACCTCGTCGTTGTTATACGGATCGCGTCTGGCATCGCTACTCCTTTAACAGGTTCCTACACTAACTCTTTCCCCTCCCTCCATCCTTACTTTCCACTTCCCATCAAATAATCATACCACCTGACTATGTATTTTTCTGAATTATAAGCACAATTTTTTTGAATTTCCAAATCATACAACCTTTCTTCTCCCAATCTTCTCCTTCCAACTTCTGAATATAAAAGTGGCACACATTTGCAAATGCAATATAACTGTCCAGTCCCTCATTTTCATCCATCATGGATTGACCAGCTATGTATGCCCCAGGCTGGGAGGCACCTAGTCATGTTCATATGACTCTTTCTACTCATTCCCACCACCCATCTTGAAACAGTCACTCAACTTCATTCAAAACCCACTTCTCAGACCATCAGACTTCTACACCAATCTATTATAACACTTTCTATGGCCAACATTTTGCCAATATTCTAATCCCTGCCCATTTAATGGAATCCCAATGCATCCAAGCTTCTTTCATCCCACATGACACCCCCTTCGCTACCCCTACAAAATGCCAGTACTTCAAATATATAGCACTTTTTTTGTGTTCTGTAGTCTAGATACTCTACAATAATTTCATGTGGCTGAGGCTTGAGAATACCAGTGATCTGATTGGCTGATCAACCTCTGGTGATGTCCGACTTCACTTCGATTTGATTCGATTTGCTTCGCGGCAACACTAGCTGTCACACGTTGATTGTACTGGAGACGTGATGTGGTAGCCATAAGTAGGTGAACCTTATGTATCCTTTGGTAAAAATCCACTGCCCAAATAGCATAAGATATACACGATCACTAGTCCCTGACTGGAGACACCCTTAGACTATTCCTTTTCGGGTTTCCGGACACCCCGGCAACTTCCAAAACCAGTAAAAAAACCCGGAATCTATGTATTTTGCCATGTATCAGTATGGGCTTATTTGCCAGGCTTCTGTCAAAATCTCCATATAAACGGGTCATCCCCAACTTCAATTCCCCGCCTTTCCCACCAACCAGTGGTGTCACGGCCGTCTTGACCTCGGCCAAAAAGGTCAGGCCGAAATGTGGGTCAGGCCAATTTGACTGGTCATGTCCATGGTCAATGGGGTCAAGTGTCACGTGCATGCCAAAACAGGTCTGCCTGCAACACCATTTTGACAGTTGACAGGTGCCAGTCGTACTTAATTTTGCGACGCGAACTTAAAGAAATCAATGTATGTAAGTTCGTCAAAATGTATGTGTAAGCATGAATAACAGGATGAGTGGTCTTGCTGCCCTGCTACATTGTGTTCTAACTCGAATCATGCACCCTAAGTATGTGTCTTTTGAAGTCATACAGCTATACAATATATATATCACCTCCGAGTCACTCTTGGTGTAGAATGAGAAGACCTGGAGCAATTACAACTGCATTATTGCAAGGATATTTTCTGTGAATATTCTAAGGATTCATACATACACTTCTCAATTTGTCAAAAAAAAAAAACCCATCTTTCAGTCACTCCCCACCCTCTCTGAGACCAAGGCCCACAACCATATGCTGGGATGCACTGTAGAACCAGCTGTCAGAAGATGTTTTGCCGTTTCCCACGACCCTTTTTGGACCGGTCAGGCCAATTTTTGACCACTTTATGGCCATTTTGATTGACCACCGGCCTGACCGGTCATGACCCGGGTCATTGACACCACTGCCACCAACACCTCAGGCCTGATGCTTCTGAGTGACAGAAGGCCTCAGAGGCCAATTCTTTTGATGGTGGTAATTGGCCTCTGGGGCTATTTCCGCTCTATCACTGCGCTTCCAAATCCAAATTTGGTTGCTTCTTTTACTAACACCTAAAAATAGCTTGCGCGTCAAGGAGACACTGTCGGCCACTAGCGACTGAAGCGCTAGCTCTTGCCACCACTGCCAATAGCCAGAATTCCTCGCATCCCTTTCCGCTCAGCTTATGCGCCCCATTTTAGGTATTTTTTGGTTCATCTACCAGTCTTCTAGACCAGCTGCGTAGAATCCAGACTATTGAAGAAAATTTTTGTGTTGAAACCTCCTCAAAACCCACGGCAAGGGCTGGCATTACCGCATTTCAGCTTGCCTCCTGGCCAAATGTATGAAACATGGATCACATTATTCATATCTAAATTAGATATATGGCCAATCCACCCCCATCGTCATTGGCAACAAATTTGGTAACCGAATGTTCAGAAAATGGTGAAACATCCGTTCCGTTCCGGTGCATATTGTGCCTCGCCTTCACCAGAAAACGAGGAGCACTAATTAGAAGCAGTTTTTATATAGGTTCAATAGAAAATTTTACCAAGATTTGGCTCCCCAACATCCTAAAATAATTAGTGAATGTAATAAATTTTCATGTTGAAGCCACGGCTCTATAACTCGCCACAATAAAAATTTGGCACTATTAGTATCAAGCTGGGAGTTTAGAGCTGTGAGGGATGACATATGAGACTCGTCGGAAATACAGATGCACTTCGAATGTATGCTGAATAGATGAATTATGGGGTTGGTTGCGGAATGACTCGTGCCCACTCTAGATTACGATTTTTGTCTTTGTTTTAGATCCATGCTTCTCCAAATACCTTTGGACATCTCAAACGAAATGCCGCAGTGTGCTAAAAAAAATTTGAGATTTGTTCCTACAGAATTTACAGCAGGGGAAAGATTTTCGTCATTGTTATGAAATTTCTTTTATTTGTGCGTTTTCTACTTCAACCTGGATGAGAAAATTATGAATATTGGCAGGTATGTAGCTCAAGGTGCGAAGAATAGCTCTACCAAATTAATTTCAAGATGGCGTGAGGGAGCAGTCCAAGCGAGTCACATCTTGAGTTTTTCTGGAGTAAAGGTCAGACAAGACCAAAGCCATCGAAGGTTGCCAAACATTATCGTCGTAAGGACGGTAAAGACACTTTCGCCCTACAGCCCCACACCTTCATAACATCCATCTTAAATCAAAGTGAATTTGACCCCAGATTGATCCTATATCTCTACAAGGCTAACATTAATGTTGTCCAGTGGATATGAGCAGCTTTTATGTTCATTTTTATCCACATAACACTGAAGTCTTTGCTTCGTCATTTCCACAATTTTGTATTCCACATCCAGTCGGACTACAGAACAGTATTACAATGAATACAGCTTGTAAGTGTAGAGACATCCACCTAAAATCTATTTATCCTTGAGGAGAAGGCTTAGAACCGAGGGGAAGGGTAGTTACTGAGGGAGAGATATCGGTACGAGGAATCCGCAGTCATGGACTTCAACTTGCCACGCATTCCTTCCATATGGAGTGTAATGTAGACCCCCAAAATGTGGTCGGGGGAGGGGGGATGGATAGCGGGACATGGCTCGAATAGAGAGTAGTGATATGATTCGAAACTGCAGAAAGAAGTGTACGTCAACTGACAATTCAGATCCTGGAAAATGGTACTCACGACACTCGAAAAACCCTCTCACAAACTTCCTCGGAGAACGTTATTCAGCGGCTCGCATGGGGGGCATCGCGATGGGGAAGTATATATTCGGGTGGTGCAACGAGCCGTTGTTCCCATCATAATTCGGTGTGCGTAAGCGTGGTTGACCTGTAATAGTCAAACAGTGTATGAATACTGGATGATGTGAATAGAGGATGGAGGGAGGTTGAAACAATCTGTAGCACGAAGGTATGAGTTGCCTCCCGAAGTTTTGTGAGATAAATGGTGGTACTGACCTGCCCAAGTATCTACGACTGATTTGATTGAAACCAATTTCGTTGTACTTTTCCTGTGTTCATGGGTGTACACCATTTTCGAGTGCGTGGCACCAGTAGACGGGACACAAACGTGACTCGGCGCTACAGTAACAACACAGGATACGCCGAGAGTCAGCCTGAGGCAATCTTGAAGAACGAATGGCACCAATACACACCTGACTACCCAAAACGTACTCGCCACGCCTTCCAAAGCGTTCATAGATCCAGTCCGCACCAGTCATTGAGCAGGAGCACCGTATCCGAGGGCAATTGGTGCCATCCTTGAGTGAGCTCTGTGTAGTGAGAACTGATGAGGCTGGTATGGCGGATATAACGACAGCTGAAATGGCGCAGCGAGGGTCAGGACAGTCAATGACTCAATGAGATGAACGGTCAAGAGCGAGCGCCGAAAGCTGCCAGTAGAATATTGCGATCTGGCAGCGATCTCGGTTTGATGTGGAAGTATAAATAGCCATCAGCGCCATCAGTGCTCTGGTCTCAGGCCAATTACCCCCAGACAAGGAATTGGCCTCTGAGGGCCCAGAAGCACGTCAAGGTGCTAGGCCTGAGGTGGCCACCAACAACCAATACCCTCCCAAAGAATGCGCATCTCCACCGCTCTCCTGCTCTCCCCCCTCCTTATGGTCGCAAACGTCAATGCTGGCCCTATCGCCTATGGCTTATGCCAAACCGGTGCGTTCAAACGATTAAAGTCGTCTTGCCCTCACCCTCACACTGGATGTGTACACGTGTAGGCTGCAACACCGTCGCTGTGACTTGCTACGCCGCCGCCGGCGCTACTTCCGGGACCGTCGTCGCAGCAGCTGCTGCACCCGCCGTAATCCTCGGCTGCAACGCGGCTCTGGGAACTTGCTCGGCGACCTGCGCCACTCTGGTTTTGCTCGCTCCCACTCCGTGATCCAGTTTGTAAGTCATGTGTCATTGTTCAGCTGCAGTCTTATCATTGTTTGGAAGTAGATGATGCCAAATGAATGGGGTAGGATGCAGGATAGCACTATGTAAGATGTATGCCCGAAGTGGAGGACACATCGATCGTTCTGAATACAATGATAAGTTTGAGTGAGCGCCGAATGGGTGGATGAACAGCTAGCCTCTGGAAGTTCGTCTGAAGATCTCTATATCGACGACGACGGTCTTGAAATTTTCAGGTGAGGGCATCGCAGACGGTGATCCTGGTCAACCCTCAGCAAATTTGAGCGCATATATCCACGTAACTTTCCCTTCCTACACGTTCCGTTGTTAAATAACAAATATGCATACACGGCGACGTTATACTGGAAGGGGTTCTGGCCTCACGAGTTGTTATTTTATGTACACCCTACCTTCAAATCCCCTCAGCCGGATCTCTTTTGTAAGAACTTCAATTTCGTCGCCTTTTTCATCTTGATAGCTTCCCAGAACAAGTGTGAAGCCAGTCCAATCATTTTTTGAATCGAGGCTAAATGTATCGTCCGTCTTCTTGAAATTTAGGAGGACCAGGGCTGAGGAAGCTTCAAGGGCACGAATGTATGCGAACACTTGTTCATGGTTGTTCGATATGTCGGTAAAATCGCCGTAGATCTATCGATATCAAAAGCCACCGTTAAATGAAGCCAAAAGGAATAGACATTTACACACCAAGACCTCATGCGCTTTTCGCAGTTTCAAAGCGTGCTTCCAAAATGAATGAACGCTACTGTTGTCTTTGAGCTGCGCCGCTACGTTCCACGTCTGGTAGTCCTCGTTAACTCGCATCCACGGTTCACCACTTGTAAAGCCAGCATGCGCGCCTGAGTCCCACTACCAGGGGATTCAGATATAGAAATAAGGCAGGATGATTAACCAGATCCCTGTGCTGACCTGCATGGGCACTCGAGCATGGTCCCGCGCCTTCCGCTGTAGATCGTCAAGTACATCAGACATATCCACGGCCTCCCCGTCGTTTAATAGCTTCTTCCTTTTCTCCAGGATCCTACGAAGCGTACATTCATCGACAGTTTTATCATGCCAAATAAAAACTCACTTCTTATAATAATTCTGGGTTGCGATATCCTTGTATTCCTCGATCCCCCACGTCCTCGGGAAATTCTTCAATCCCAGCTCCTGGCCCTGATAGATGTACAGTGTTCCACTCTGCGAAATTTCAAGGATGGCGAGCATCTTTGCTGACTTTGCGCGCCATTCTTCTGAGTCGTCACCGAACCGGGTCACGGCACGCGTATGGTCATGATTCTCTATGAAAATCCTTCAAGGATTAGATGGAAAATTAGTCTAGCCTGAAATAGCGAAACTTACGAATCCCAGAAACCTTCCTCTCGTTTATAATTTTGCCATCTCACCACTATCTCTCTGAATTCGGCTAGAGTCCAATCCTTGTGTTTCAGCGGTATCCTAAACTTTCCTTCCTTTGCAAAATCCACATCCATGAGATCAAAATGAAAAACCATGTTCAGTTCGTGATTTGAAGGGAGGACGTAGCTGTCCAACTCGGACGCTTCACGTGTGAGGGAAGCTTCACCAACTGAGATCAAGTCGTATTCTATTGGCGACGATAGTCATGAATGTCAAAAATCAACGAAGGTCGTTGAGCGGCTTACTGGAGAGAACTTTCTTGTTCATTTCCTTGATATATTCGTGTAGCCTTGGGCTACGCTGTCTGTGAGTCGCGAGACAAATTTAAGAATCGGAGGACTCACCCATTCGCAAAGTAGATACTGGCTGGTTGATACACCTCGTCTGGAACGGTAATTGGAGCATCAGGAAGTCCTTCCGCTTTGGATAAAAAGTTGACGGCATCCATCTGAACGAAATTATCGCCTTTATCCAGGAAATCGCACATATGAATTACCCGGAATCCATCGCATCCACGGTCTATCCAAAATCGCATCAAATCCCAAACGGCATCCCGAACATCCACATTCTCCCAGTTCAGATCCGGTTGCTTGAAGTGGTACAGATGCAAGTAATATTCTTCCGTCTTTTCGTCGTACTCCCATACCGAACCTGTGAATCAATCTTTTTTAAGTATACGGATCGCGAAGGAAGCGTTCCGCTCGGGGCATCCCGTCAAGAAAACGCACAACTGGCAAATGTCCAACACTCGGCAAATCCTAGAGATACCAACTGATAACAATCAAGAGCTACCGACCTTGAAACATTGATCTCCAATTATTCGGAGGCTGCCTGTTACCGTCGTTGTCATATCGCGGGGGACGCCATATGTACCAATCTCGTTTAGGATCGGATCTGCTGGACCGAGAGTCTAGGAACCACTGGTGCTATTGACAGGCTGACAATCAGATTTGGCACGCGATTCATTCGATGGCGTCTTCCGCACCTCATCGGAAGTATGGTTGACCACCAAGTCCATCCTAGGTCATAAGAATTCAGTATTCCATGTGCGTAAGGGAAGACAAACATGAGTTTCATGCCTCGCTCATGAACGCCTCTCAATAGGTTATCCCAGTCAGCCAGCGTCCCATATTTAGGCTCTATATCACGATAGTCTGAGCTGTTTCATTCCACATTGAATCAGCACGAGTAAATCGCGAGCTGAGAGAAATTACAATGCTTACATGTCGTACCCCATGTCAGCCAAGGGGGATCGATAAATGGGAGAAAACCATAGAATATCGACGCCTAAATCTTTCAAGTAATCGAGTTTTGCATGGATTCCGTTCAGGTCGCCAATGCCGTCACCATTGGAGTCGAAGAAGGAGACGGGATATATTTGATAGATTGTAGCTTCTTTCCACCACGCCCGCGATGGAACAAAGGGCGTCGGCATCGTGGTGAAAGTCGGAGTCGAGATGTGAAACCCTAGTTGTTTGTTCCTGCTTGCCATACGCCATCCATCGGGGTCCTAAATCTGCAAATATTTGGACGCCACCTTTGCGTCACGTCACTCACAGATCTGTATAGACCGGTGACCGTTCTGTATATGAGAAGTTCCTGCGATATACAGACCGGTAAATCTGAGTTTAAATCCACGTACCGCGCGGCTCCCACGCCTATTTCCATAAAAGGTTCGATGATTTCTGACCTCCCCTAAACAATACGGTCCGGCCCCTGCCAAATCTTCCCGGTCAGCTTCACGCGTCACGCAACGCGCACCGCGTTTCCACTGATTTTATGGTCTCAATGGCGTGAAATCGACGCATTTTATCATGGACGACACGTCTGTATTATCGAACAATGTCAAGGCACTTCAAGAAATCCGAGACTTGCCTGTTGCGCTGCTCAAACCAGCATTTGACGTTCTAATACCTGCCGACCGTGCTCCAACAGCTGCTTTCTGGGCGCTGTACAATGATGAAGAGAGGAGCATTGGAATGCGAGCATGCCTTCTAATCTGGACTGTAACTAACTTCAAGCTTGTTCCTCAGGAGTTCCAACTGGAGGCTACCATTGCAATCATGACTGGGAAGGACTCGCTCGTGGATGTCGGTACAGGCTATGGGAAGACTCTCTGCATGATAATACCTTGTCTTGGATCCAGAGAACTTATCTGTGATTTTTTCTCCTCTAAAGCGACTGCAGGTGGAATTTGCCCAGAACGAATGCGTGAATTAGTGAGCTGATCGTTGAATGTTGGGATAGCGTACTTTGACAAGTCGTCGGGATCGCGCTTGAGCTGCGTGAGGTAGACATCTTCATGAAACAGAAGATTACCTCAAACTGTTGCTTCTTCAATAGTTGTTGCTTGGATTGGGTATTGCTCTGTTACGTAGCCTTCAGGCATAGCGCATCGGGCTTTGTGTTGGAGGGAAGGATGTTTGGCGTATGATTTGAAATGTTCGGAGTACTTTGTGAGGACATGGACAATGACAATTGAAAGTTGGTACTGAACAAACTCAAGCCGTCGCCTAGTCGGCCGTACATCGCGATTAAAGTAATGATTTCCAGAGCGTGAGGTAACATCCATCTGTTCACTCTTTCCTTTCCTTCCTCGTGTGAGTAGATAGCTTGCAGCATTTTTGGGAGGTTTTCGTTTTCTTGCTTGAAAAGCTCGTTTCGGTATCCCCAGTACCCTAGTTTTGAGTTGTCGAGTATGTCGAGTACAATGTCGAAGGGACTCAAACAGCCGTCACGCAAAATGCTAAGGGCGTCCTGGATTCGTTGTTCACGCGATTTTGGGGCGTCGAGATGTTGTCGTGCTTTAGCCTTTGAAAGGTCCGTCGTGCGCAGTGGGTACGTCAAATTTTTCAACAGGAGGCTGTGATTCGAGATTGTCAAATGAAATTGTCCTACACATAAAATACATTCGACGTTAAAGAAAAACGCAATGATTAATATGCCCGAACTCGTCAAAAGAACCCCCGGTAGCTTCCTCCCTTCTTGATGTCAAAAATGTATCGGGTGTCGATGTTGGGGTAAATGTGAAAGAAGTTGGTGGTATGTAGGGGTTTGCGGTGGTCAGAGGATTGGTGTCTCTCGGCGTAAGCTCGGGTATTGAGGGAGACGCAGAAAATTTGCTAAAACCGAGGTCGGAAGCTAGAGGATTCGCTTTTGAAGGTTTTCGGGTTTTCTTCGTCGGTGCGAGTGTGGCAGACGCCAAGATATCGGCTGCGCTTCTGGGTTGCATAGCTGAAAGACGATTTTGCGTTGGAAGCGAGAGGGAAGCAAATCACAGGGCGGGATGATTTGGCGTGAACCGGACCGGATCCTTAAGGGGAGGTCAAAAATCATCAAACCTTTTATGGAAACTGGCGTGGGAGGCGCGCGGTACGGGGATTTAAACTCAGACAGACCAGCCTGTACATCGAAGTTCTCATATACAGGCTGGTCACGAGCCTAAGTCGACATATTGGTAAATTCAAAGATTGGCGGGGGGAGTTGACGTGTTTGAATTCGAATGTGGATGTACTGAATGTTTTCCTTCCCTTATGGCCTAGTATGAATGAAAGAAAGGAGCGTCCTTTCGAATGTTGAATTGTTTATTATGCGTCAAAATTGGAAGGGGATATGAACGAAGACAGCTCTGTCAACAGGAGGGACAATAAAAAAAATAACCGAGACCAACACCAACGATTCTATGTACATCCCAACAGGTTGGGCGGAACTACACCCCATAATCATCCAACAGCTCCCGAATGCCCTCCGTCGTTGCGGCCGCTCTCGGCTCAAAATTTACCTTGAACGGTAATGGATGGGTATTTGCCGACTCCGTGAACGCCAGGTCGTCGATCGGTGCAGATGGGTCTGCTTTGATTTTGAAGGCCCAATGTATAAGAGCCGTATTCACGAAGACCGATCTGCACAAATGTTAACTCGGAAGAAAGAGAGAGAGGGTCAAGCATTGAGTACTTACGCAGTTGCCATGTGCTGTCCAGGACACACGCTACGGGGCGATATGGGATGGGTGGTACTTCGACGCATAAGAAACGACCTACCGACGCCCAAATCCAAATGTGTACGCTTTGAGCTCTTCCCGGACCTTTCCCTCCTCATTGATCCACCGCTGGGGATCGAACTTTTCCGGGTCTGGGAAGACCTCTGGATCACGTCCCACGGCCCAAATATTGCCCATTACCGTGGCACCTTTCGGTATCAGATAGCCGTTCTTGAAGGAGATTAGGATTGAAAGTCAATCACGACTAGAGGGAACTAGCTCACCCAGATGATGTCCTTTGTGGCCTTGTGCGCGAAGCCTATCGTTGTATTGTATCAGCGTTTGAGTGACGGTCAGTATAGGGGGTGCGGTTCGTACCTCCAGCACTGACAGGTCTCCATCTGAAGGACTCCAATACAAACGCGTTTGTTTGTGGAAGCATATCCAGATCCGCGAACGTTGGCGCTAAAAGTCAATTTATAATTAGAATTGTAACACCCAAATTGTAACACCCAAACTCACGTCTTTCCCGTCCGATCACCGCATCCAACTCCTCTTGCACCTTGGCCTGAGCTTCTGGGTAACAAGCTGCAGCCAAGACACCTATACTGATGGCGCTGGCCGTTGTATCCGATCCAGCGCCAAACATGCTGCCGGCGAGGTACGCCGTTTCGTCGTCGGACAATTCTAGCTCCGCTTGTCGTTCAAGCAGGTATTTACCAAATGATTGAGGAATCTCTTCCCCTCTTGCCTAATAGCCGAAGGGTTATATAGAAAATATAAAAAGATTATGACACAGATACGAACCATGCTTGATTTGACGTCACTAAGCTCCCGCTTGAACAACGCCAGCTCTTCCGCGTGCCCATCTTCTAACTCTCTCAAGTATCCGGGGATGTATCTATTTTTCAATCAGTGATGTTAACCATCCAAAGAATCATTCACCTGCCTAAGGAACGGATATATATCGACCTTCCACGTACCAGGACAAAGGGTAATGCCCAGCCTCGTCAAACAGCGGTTGACAGCAATGATATCGGGGTCGTCGTAAGATTTAGGGTTCTTTCCATACGCAAGATTCATGACGACTGATGCGGAGAACCTGCGCAGCGATCAGGTCGAGGCCTTGATGGGGAAAAGAAGGCTACAGACCGCTTTGCATGGTCCTGATGCCTATCTGGCATATCAATAATATCGAAAATGTGCTGCCTTGCGTTCGACATGAGGACGGGACCATAGCTAGACACGACCTTGGGCTGCAAGTGGGCGTGGAGGGCTCTAAAAGGAATGGGCAATGGATCAATTGAATAGGAGAAATTTAGCGCCGACTACGTAATAACGCACCTGCGCATTTTCTTAAACCGCTCCCCAGCCGGTGTCAGCAACACGCGCATACCGCCCGACAACGTCTCGCCCGCGGAGATTGAAAGTGGGCGGTCGACGAGCGCTGCTCCTTCCCTCTCCATGATGTCTACTGCGGCTTGCATCCGTCCAACGACAATTACGGTGGTGACGCCCTGTCTTAGCGAAAAGACGGGGCCGTATTGCTGAGTCCACTCCTCAAACTTCCGGTAGGCGCTGCGTAAGGTTGTTAGCTTGAAAATTGAGGAGGATTATACGCGAACAATGCAGCGGGTATCGAGTTTCCGAGCAACCAGTGCCCAGGGGGTCCAGGAGGGAGAGGAAGCTTTGATGACTTGGTCCATTTGCTGATGACGGCGAGGAGAGTTGTGCAAAGGACAATGGCAGCAATGCTCTGCGGTTGTAGGATAATGTCGAGGATATGCATGGTAGGAGTTGAGCTGTTTACGAGGGAATTTAGAAGTAGGCAAGATCCGTCCAGCTGCCCTACATTTTGTATAGTGTAACAAGATCCGGTCACGGGCAAGACAAGCGAACAGATTCATTACGAATCATCACAATTGGAGCTGTCTTCATGTGAGAACGTCCTAAATGAAGTACCCTCCACGCGATTCAACAAGCGATATCGGGACTTCTGAGCAAGATGCAGGGGATAAGACGTCGAGAGCTTGTTGGCGCTGAGCGCTGATAGTGCGTACCGTTGGGGTTCTTCGATTCCGTGTCCATGGGGGGTCATCGTACCATGCATCCGATGTCTTCATCGTGGTGCTGAGTGCTGCGCGCGTCGGTCATTCGCAAAAAGTTCAAAATCAGGGTCAAATCCTGCTTGTTCCTGATAAGGAAAATAGGCTTTTGCCGACCTGGATCAAAGGCCTTCGATCACCTTGTCCTCACCCATCGGACGCGGCTCAGGATTAATATCAGGAACTTCAAGTGTTCCATAGTTCTATCACAAAAGCCTGAGGTGCGCTGAGAAAATTTGAAAACAATTGTCGACGCCTCAGTAGGTGGGAGCGACTGCTTTGAATTTTCTAGTCGCAAGAAGTCGGCAACGAACCCACCTCGCCTCGTACTAAACGATTATATTACTAGTTGGACTATCGGACCACACTAGACCACACTGGCATTATACGTATCGCCAAGCCTTCAAAACGATTCATGTAATAGAACGTTCCTTCATGTTCGGCCCGCGATGCTCACCAGATCGATAAACGAGGCCCATAGTAGAAAACGAAGTTAACTCTACCTTGCGCAATCGAGATAGGTTACACGGTCAAACTAATATTATCGTCGGTCGCGTTCAATTATCGACATGACAATACCGACGATCGTGGGGTTTCTTTGACTACGGATATGGAGAATTGGGAGATGAATACCGAGACGCCCTTATATAACCCCCAATTGCGTCTAATACCACCTCGTCTTCGATAACCCCGGTTGCAAACAAACGAATATCGGCTTTTTTCTTTCAATTCTAGCGATGCAATGTTATTTTTGGTCCGTTGCCATTTCGGATCCTCTCGGTTAATTATGGAACAGAGTACCACCATCGCGTATATCTTCAGGATATTTCACAAGACAAAATAAAGGAAGTTCCTGCTTTCTCAAAAATTTCCTGATTTACGTTGCTCTGCCACTTGACAAATCACCGCCCTATTCAATGCGTGGGTGGTATTTTTTGGTCTCCCTTCCCCCTATAATATCACGCCGTGGGGCGGGCGGGAGCGCGGCTATTGCCACTTGCAGGTCGTAATTATCATTTCTCTGTGAAGACGTGTAAACTTCGAATGTTGCAATTGGCAGCAATGGAATTTGAATGGGTACTTGACATCTAGCTTTCCAGAGAAGTTGTAGTAAAGATTTGAAGAACACGTCTTCGTGAAGTTGGTATATTATAGTTTTAAACACTGAATGGGAAAGTTGCGCATCCCGAGTGTGCGGCTTGAAAGGAAATCACAAAGCGCTATGGATCATAATAATAATGAGCTTTGGCAGTGGCCGCTAATTTCATACAATGTCTTATGTGGCTTGCGCTTTGATGGGAAAGTGGAGCCACATGTATGGCTGGCCACCAACTGGCCACAGTAGGCCACAGTGGCTTCAATGAACCTTATAAACAGTAAGTATAAATTTCAGAGTCAATTCTTTGAGTGGCACATACAATCAACCGCCCCCACCCCCTCCCCCAATACCCCAAGCATCTCTACTAATTATAACATCGTCGCAGGTCGCTGATGTTCCAAATCATGAACGCTTCCAACCTACCATCCACAATCTTGCGTAAGATATTTCAAGCGACAATCCTCGCAGACCTGACCTTCCAGACGACACCTGCCATTGTTCTCCACCCTCCCGACTCCGATCCCATTTCCCTCCTCGGAGACGAATTCAGACTCCCAACTCACGACTCCATCATCCGCACCGCCCTCGACCTCTCCCATGTCTGCTCGCAATGGAGAGAGACCGCTGTTAGTTTTCCTGACCTCTGGAAGCGCGTTTATCTCAGCAACCGAAACTGCACGTACGAAGGCCTCATTCCCATGACAGAGATGATGCTTGCCCACACCGACAAGCTCGCATTGAGCCTCGACGTTGACTTCACTGACAGGCCACCCTTCTTGCGACCACGGATCGCGAATCGTGACAGGCAGAACATCGTGAGGTTGCTTTCCTCTTGTGTCAACCGATGCCACTCCCTACGCGTTGAGGGTTCTCATTCCGCTATAAAGGTAGCGTTGGACGTCTGGATGCAGCACAACACGATGGTTCAGATTTGTGGCTTGGGAAACGCTACACCATTGACACAGTTGCATATTGTGCAATCCGATGATAAGCCGGTGGCGTTGGACTACATGTTCTTCCTGAGGAAGATCGCTCCGCACGTCGTGTCCTTTCGGTCGCGAAGAGCCAACATTTCGGGATATCCATTTGGGGAATATTCAATGATGAGAGAAATCGTGCTTGAGGACGTGCATATGTCCCCTGCGGTGTATCGGCAGGTCCTGTCGGTATCCAAAGCGGTGAGCGTGATCCTCCGAAGAATAGAGATCGGAGTTCCTCTGGCATTCCAGAAAATGTTGAACATCGGTCTATCCCCCTCTGTAACAACATCCCTGAAACTCGAGGATATTCGGTGCGACAGCGAAGCCAAAGCACGCGCCTACTCCGAGTTCTTCCTCTCAACCATTATATGCAGCGTTGAAGAGCTTGAATTTTCTGATATGGCAACATTCAAGGCGTGGCTCTCCCTCATCTCCGTCTTCACAGATATAGTGCCCAGCCATTATGAACCGTTGAAGCGCGTACGGAAGTTGACATTGCGGAAGGTTCCTATCAAGGGTTCTAAAGGTGGCGGGGACAAGTTGTTCGATCTCACACAGGTGCTGCCGAACTTGGAGACGCTGGTCATGCAGGATATGACACTCGCTGGGGAAGTCTTGGTGGCGATGTGGAGGTGGCGGGAGCTGAATGGGAAGACTATTTGGCCGGCGCTCAACCAGGTGGTTATGAATGGGAGACTACTTGAGCGAAAGATAATAGATCTTGACGAAGGTGAGTTTTTGGTGGATTATGGGATGCTCTATGTGCCTCGTAGGGCATAACGGGAGTTGCAGCAGAAGATCTCGGCGTTATATTTGGCACACACACTCCTTTGCATTGCATACAACACACTCATTAGGTTTATAAACTGTAGATCAGTTGCGTAATACATACATTTTGGATCAAAAACGTCACGAAGACTGACCTAATGTGAGTTTTGCAAAGTTTTGGGAGGCGTAACACCTGTCATGTGGCCCAACAAAACATTGAGTAATACTCTGGAAAACGTCTTGTTGCCTTCCCTGCATGGTATCACCAGGCAATTTGGCTCTAGTGTGCTCGATTGATCCAGCTTGGTTATCAGACTGTTCACTTAGAGGTGTAAGGCGACGATACTTTCAAGCATCAAAGATGCTTACCTTCCGCCTCCAACGTTTTCATCCTTGCTACCCTCGACTCGTCCTCCCTTCATGTCCTCGAGCCCATCTGATGCCTGAGGTTTAGAACCCCATTCCTCATCATTCTATGATAGAAATCGTAAGTGAACTGAACGCACGTCAAGGATGCCAACATACGTCAGCGCCCACAGTGCCCGCAGAGCCGCAAATTACGTTGTAGATGGGCCCACCGTCCGGTAAATTTTTAATGTACTGTCGCTGTCGCAGCCGGGCTGGGCGCTGTACGCAGGTCGATATGAAAGAACACAGCCCACAGCCCTCAACGGACGGAAGTGGTGTTCAGGTGATGCAGGGCAGCTGTTGGCGAATGAAATTGAAGTTGCCGCCGTTACCGTTCCCTCGGACTGTGGGGTAGATGGATGCGATGATGAAAAACCTAGACAAGTCCGACCAGGCCATTAGGAACAGGCAATTGAGAGGAATTATCAAGATAGTTTGAGAGCGAAGAGTGAGTCAATCAGAGAAATGACGAAGATGCAATTTCACACTACTTATCAAGAATCCTGGACAGCTCATCGTCGTCAAGGCATACGCGTATGTCCCAGCCCACCGCCTCACAATCCCCAAATTCTCCCTCGTTGAGATACCCGTCCCCGGCTTCCAACGGACTTGGCTCACTGTAACGCGTCGTTGTCAAACGCCCCTCAATCACTTCCCATAAACAAAGCGTCTACAACCCTGTAAGACAGCATAGTGCACATTCAAAGCAATACTAGCGTACCTAATCCCTCGAAGACCGCTGATTTCGCGCAGAGCAGAGGGTAAGAGCTGTATTGGCTGTAGCCCTAACCCCCCTAGCCTGTTCGTGGGAAGTTTCCCCCTCGTCTTCGTGAGTAGGACGTGCAGAACTCCTGTTGTTGTTGAACGTTGAAGGTCAGAGGTGGTGAAGAGTGCGGGAAGCAAGGAAAGTGTTACTTGTGTGACGATCACTCTTCATCGACATCATTTCTAGCACCCTCCCGCGGCCCGCCCAACACAACCAGGTTCACGCAAAACTTCGACGTTAAATGTAAACGAGTATATCTCGAGTATGTTCAACAAGAAGCAATTATTTAAATCATCCGTAAACCTTCCGCGTTTCCCCTTCCTCACCATTTTCTCGTGTTCTACGCAGAGAATGGTAATACATCTCGTTTGCCTAGATGATAGGCAAGGCAAATGGAATCAATAAAAATGCGAAAATGGAGAGTTAAAATGGATATTATGATACAAAACTCGAAAGCAGAGCGAAAACAACTCGACACCGCCGACCTCAATCATACAGACTCATCTAACTCACCCCACAAATTTTCCTTTGCCCGATTCCACCCCTCAACCTGCACCTTCACACATCCCTCACAATACCCCTTCTCCCTCCATCTCCCGGCGCTATCAACAAGCGCCTCAATACCGCCCATCGGATTGCCCCAGTATTTTTTGAACATCCACGAATCATGTACGATATCACGATGAGCGATGTTCCGAGCGTTAATAGAGGTAATATCTTTCGCGATACAACTCCCACTTCCCTCCAAGTCCGCAGTGGAAGAACATTGAATATAGGAGGGTACCGAAGCAATGGTGTTCCACGTCAATTGTAATTTTTCCCGCATCGTTCCGACAACGGTCTTGATCTGCGGTGGTAGACGATCAACTCCTTGGTGCGAATTGGAATTCGAAGCCGAAGCTAACTCGTATATGGTGCGCCTCAGGATGTGTTTAGCGCCAATCGAATGAGCTAGGATGATGCTGTCGATCAGGTCGACGACTGTGCTGGCTGGAAGAGGTGTGAAGGGAACTTCGAGGGACATGAGGTCCGTCTGCAAATCCCAGGTCGTCGTATCCCATGAAGGGTTCCACATGAGATAAAATGATCGGGAGGCAATGGATGTGGACGTATATTCCAGGGTAGTTTCCGCCCGAAGCACGGGGGCGAGTGTTTTGAACGGAATGTTTTTGCAACCACATTGACCATGTCTATGTGAAGATGAACAGTCAACACTTCGAGCTTACAATCTTGTGAATTGACTCACGAGAGATCTCTCATAAAATCCAGGAGTGCAATGAAGTCATCAAGCGAAAGCGGGAGCTTGTCGAGCACGTAGAGAGTATTTCCCTTGACGTCCCGTTTCTCAACCAACTTTGCTATCAAGATATCACCGCGTTCCTCAAGTCTTATATCAGACTCTGAAGTTGTGAGCAACCGTTGAAAAAACCGACTGCCATCGATGAGGAAGGGAGGGAGGTTAAAGCGCACCCCCCTCAACTCGATAAGAACATTCGAGTAAAAATGAGTAGGATGGTTAGTTGGTGAGATCAAAGTTTCAGAGCCGTTTGCGTTTTGTTCTTCATGGTTGGACGCCTGATAACCTTGGATGGTCGTAGGCTCTGGCAGTTCCTCGAGATTGGGGGGCAGAAGTGGACTTGGAAGCGTCGGCTGATTCTGAACCGTCGTATCGCAATTTTCTCGCTGAGCAACCTCAGTGTCCGGTCTGAGCCTCTTTGCTGGTGGCTGGGACTGAGCTTCCGTGGATGGAACACGAAGAGCACTTGCTGGGGGTTGGGTCAAGACCGTTCCGCCGTTAACCACTACTGGTATCTTCCGCTTTCTTGGTAATGCAGGTTTCCGGAGTGGGGTCGGTCCTACGGGCAAAGGTGATAGCGGGGAGCTGGAAGATAGGATCGATGAAGCAGCGGAGAAAGAGGTTTCTTCGCTTGAAACCTTTTGTTGAGGATTCGACAACGGAGACAGGGACTGCGTTAGAGCGAGGGATGGTGAGGTTTTGAATTTATTTGTTGGGGAATCAATTTCGGATGAGACGTCTCGTTCCAACGAGTTGGAGTTGCCTCGCTTAACAAGATGGTGCCATGTATCTTCTTGTGGAGTCTTCACTGGTGTGACGCTTTCCTGCTTCCCTAACACAGTGGTAGGGGCTGCACGTGAAATGAGTTCATGAGTTACAGGACCTGAACTGTGTGTTCAGTGACATCGACGCCGTCAGTCGTAGAGCGGGCACGAACAGAATACGGATGGCCGCCACGAAAAACTTTGAGATGTGTCAGGGGAACTTGTAGCAGACTGATCTGTCGATAACGCTTCCTCCATACTCTGTTTCTTTCGTAAAGCCGCAGCACGCGTTCCGTAATTGTGTGGTCCGGAGTCTGGATTCATTCTC
The DNA here is from genome assembly GCA_018417955.1 of Laccaria trichodermophora. NCBI lineage: Eukaryota > Fungi > Basidiomycota > Agaricomycetes > Agaricales > Hydnangiaceae > Laccaria > Laccaria trichodermophora. Next base: position 375,866 of record JACTVC010000036.1, read on the forward strand.
GAAAGCGCTGAAGTGGATGAGGTCAAGTTTTAAGCGCGCAACGATCGTTCCATCATGATGTTGGCAAACGCCCACAATCTCCCGTCACGTGGCTCACGCCTTTCAATTCCCGTTCACCTTTCGACGCGTCACAGTAGTAGCCAATGGTAAAAAACCATTGGCTTGGACGGCGTTTGCTTGACGAAACGTCAAAAACATGTTGATGAGAGTGGGATTCGAACCCACGCCCCGGAGGACCAGATATACTACGAAATGAATCATACACATTGGAGGACATAGAATGCCCTGGTCCTTAGTCTGGCGCCTTAGACCGCTCGGCCATCTCACCTGTGTGGAGGGGAACTCGCAACGAAACCTGTTGAGTCGCTCTGTGAAGTTGATATGCTCAAACATGAATATCACTTGTACAAATCTTATATTCTTCATAAAAAGGCTTTTTTCTCGATAAGTTGATAGTAAAACAAAGTCCCGCCACTCCGTTATTCCCCAGGTCACCGTACAAGCCAGATTCACGCGTTTTCAAAAGGGGAGTCGACGGCAAGGCATTTTCTCTTCAAGAGGAAAGACAAATGGTCACCTGGTATCCACTCTAAAATCCCAGAAGGAGCGGTGAGTACTACGCTCGCAAGTCGTCTCCAACGCGGGTAGGAAGCGATAACTTAGCCGGAATAGGTAAAGTAGAATGATCGCCGCATGGATATCTCTTGATTGCGACATTGTTTGCTTTTGTAAGGGCCACTACGGTATCGTGGAGCAGTTTCTTCGCGTAAAGTGAATATGGATGGGGTTGGCTGGGAGCTGTACATATATATTAGTTGTGTCACCTGGTAAAATGACAAAATGGATGTTACACTTGATGGGAGTCGAACCTGCTTGCTACCCTACAGAATTTAGAGTTCGGAATGATAGACAAGCAATACAACCCCTTCACCACAAGTGCTGTTGGATATTCAGCCGAGTCATAAAATATCTCTTTCTGGAAATCTGACTAGCAGAGCTACGGTTCTTTGAGGGAGCGCAGAAAATAGTGAGGGATTGTAAAGGGTAAGTACTTGAGTTTTTGTGCTACAGGATAACAATCATCCCCCTCATTTGGTAAAATGAAGAGGTTTAGAAGCTTAACGATACTCCACGCAACGGGAGTTGAATCCGCTTGCTACCCCACCGAATTTAAAGTTCGGAATAATGGACAAGTTTCATGACAACCACTTCGCCAGTGGCCACAAGTGCTGTTGGAGATCTGGCCTGCTATGTATAGTTAAACGATGGTCTTTTCTAAAATCTGACTAGCAGAGCTACAGCGCCTTGTGGGAGTGCAGAAAACAATGAAGGATTCTAAAAGGGTGTACTTGAGTTTTTGTGCGACAGAGATTTCAGATTCATATCTAAACTCATCTGAACAAAAAGGTTATCACACCCAACAGGGTCGAACCCGCTTGCTACCACACCGAATTTACAGTTCAGAATAATAGGCAACCAAGATAACCTCTTCACTACAGTGTTGTTGACCAGGTAGCCGAGTGCTGCTACACATACACTGGTTCAACGGTCGTGAATCAGGGCTACAGTGCCGTTGTGGAAGTGCAGAAAATAATGAAGGATATGGGTACTTGAGTTTTTGTGCTCCAGAAAAGTTTCAGATAACAATCTTCTCCGTATCTAAACTCCTCTGGTAAATAAACAAAAACGATACTACACGCAACGGGAGTCAAACTCACTTGCTACCCCACTGAATTTCAAGTTCAGAGTGATACGCAAGCAGGATAACTCCTTCGCCACCAGTCTGGTTGAAAATCTTACCGAGTCATGCTACAAGTTGTGCTCAGCCCGAAGACACTCGAAACCAGACACTAGAAAATGCCGATAATCGTATAAAAGTTTAAGCCAGGTAATCCTTGAGAAATGGGAAGATACCGTCGAATCATTGCATCCTTCCTTTCCTTGAAGGGCCGGGCGAACAAGCGGCGTTCACGGAGCGCACACTGCTTGTTGAGGGATGGCTGAAGCATGATGATCAGTAGTGAGGTCAAGGCTCGTCGGGAGTCACATACGGGATTTGACGGGGAGCAGAACACCGATTTTCGAAATTCGGTTGCTGGTCGTCGTCATCCGTGGTGAACGCAAGAAATAAAAAAACAAATAGATTATTTGTATCACAAACAGTACTGTAGAAGAACGCAATGAGATTATGCAGTGAGGGATTGGGGATCAGAAAGGACGTACATTAAGAAGAAAGTGACATCAATCAATCTTCTCTGCGATGCGATAATTACTAGAAGAGAGCAGAGGATACGGTGGAATCATTGCATTCTTCACAGCTGAACAAGCGGCGTTCACGGAGCGCGCGATGCTAGACATTGCTTGTTAAGGGTTATCAGCGTCTGGCGACAGACCAGCTGAATAAGAGAAGAGATTTACGTTGAACGTAAACCCCGAGACGATATTGATGACTCGATCGATGAGGACCGGAGACAGTTAAATAAGAACAACAGCTGCTCTGCTCGAGCCCCTTGAAACTATGATCACCTCTGATGATGGGTAGACGCATCTACAGACGGACGTGGATGTTCCACTGATCAAAGCTGACTCTGATTGATAGATTTTGAGTGCTCACTGTGATCCATCCACAAAGAGGCAGCCCGTCGTTGATCTGAAACGTGGATTCCGAGCGGGACCGATGAGCAACGAATGGTTTAAGCTAGAACGGGCTGAGACATGACATGGTGAGGTCAAGGCTCGTCGCGAACCACATACTGAGTTTAGCTGGGAGCAGAACACCGATTTTCGAATTCGTCGTCATCCGTGGAAATTACCTGTATCGCAAACAGTACTGTAGAAGAACGCAATGAGATTTCGCTGTAACGGATAGGGAATCATAAAAAACATACAAAGTGTCATCAATCAATCCTCTCTGCGATAAGTACTGTAAGAGAGGATACCGTCGAATCATTGGATTCTTCACAGCCGAACAAGCGGCGTTCAGGGAGCGCGCGACGCTAAACACTGCTTGTTGTGGGTCATCAGCGTCAAGGGTACAGTCGAGCGACAGACTAGCTGAAAAGGAGAAGAGATTTACTTTTTCCATATACACCGAGACGACGATCGACAGTTGAACAAGAACAATAGCTGTTCAAGCCCCATGAAACCATGATCACGTCTCATGATGTGTAGATGCACCTACAGACGGACGACTAATTAAAGCTGACTCTGATTGATAGATTTTGAGTGCTCACCGTGATCCTACCAAGTCTCAAGCGCGTAATCAGATGCACCGAGGCAGGCTTTCGTTGATCTGAAACGTGGATTCCGAAGGGGAGCGAGAAGCAACGAATGGATACAGCTAGAGCAGACGATAGTGAGGTCAAGGCTCGTCGCGAGCCACAGAACTAGACTACGGCGTTCGGTCAAGAGCGGAGTACCGATTTTCAAATTCGGTCGCTGGTCGTCGTCGTCCGTGGTGAATAAGAACGAAGACCCGATTACCGTGAAAATTTCATTCAAGCCGTGAGTCATGTTTGCATTGCGCTGCATCGTAAACAGCACTGTTGTCCTGAATAAAAAAACGTTCTTGCACTGGTTGTGACAGCCTCAAGGCCCGTCGTCATTGTCCGAAGCGCGTGACATGTGACAGCACCGCCGCTTCGCGATGGCAACGAGACCCTTGTATGTAAATAATGCCTGGTATGGAGTGTCCGAGAGAACAATGCTTGCACCCCACGATGACGCTTCTCCGTCTATAATTTGTCTTTCTTAATTGTTCTCCATCCGACCACGTTCACACCATTGTCTTTCTTCTCTTATCAACCCCGTCTGCTTTAAAGGTTGCTTAGACCCACTTCAAGATACACAGTTTAGCATTGACTGCGGCTGTTCTTCTTCTACTACTCGTCCACACCTGCCTTTTCGTGTTTTATTCATTCATCATGACGACATATTCACCCCCATTAACCACCAACACCCTCGACGCTGAACAGCGTTCCCGACTCCTCCGATCCACACGTAAACTCGGCGCCATGCTCGGAGCGACCCCGCTCGTCCTCGAAGTCACCCCTCCCGTTTCTCCACGCACAAAATCATTCCGCCGCGAAGGCCGCGTCTTCCCTTCATCCCGCTCATCGATAGACAGCTACGTCATCGTGTCATCTACAACACCCATGGCACCATACCAGCCTATCCTCCTCGATCTCCCTACAAGTACTTCCCCCAACAGCAAACAACCCAAACCTACACCTACACCCAAGCAACAAGAAGGCGCACGTCCCCTCGCGCAACCGCTCATCCTCCGACTCCGCTCCGTACCGGCGAAGAAAGCGAGATACTCTCCCATCACATCCTCCTTCGACTTCACCACCACCTCTTCTTCTCCCACGCTGAATGATAGAAGGAGAAAGATGGCAAAGCTCACGCGCATACTGGGCGAGAATATTCCCCCCGAACTCGTTTTTGGGTCGAATCCTTCCCCTTTGACTCGACGTCCGTCGACGCAGAAGGGCGTGTCTGCGCCTATCCACGCCGATACCCCAATCGTCCTTTCCCCCGTACCACAGTCGAAGAAACGGGCAGGTGGAAGACCAAGGAGTTTGACGTTGGGGTCAATACCCACGCCCACGCCGCAGTATGCGATGAGGGGGACGACGTCGCTTGATTCGCCGAGGCACCAAGCGACGTTTGGGCAGATGGAGGCGGAGTGGGGCAGGAGGGAGAATGGTGTCAGGAGGAAGGAGAGGGAGTGGAGTGGGGAGTGGAATATGCAGGATATGGGAGATGTTGTTAAGGCGTTGAGGCAGTTGAGGTGATGACTATGATTGCGACCTTTTTCCATTTACTCCCGTCTGCGTGCAGACTCCTTATATCGCTTCATGTTACAACTATTCTACATAATATTCTAATTATTCATGTATTCCTATCCTGCACCATCTTTGTATCGTTACTAGAACTGTATATCAAGTTGTATTTCCATTCGACGTTTGTGATGGACGACAATCTGACCACAAGGGGTGTATTCATTTCGATTGAGAGACACGCATATATATACACCACAATCCACACGAAAGACTTGTACGCGTCCTTGTACGTGTGTAGGCTACGACGGGAACTTGCTATTGCCGACGTGAATGACAGTGATACCGTCGGATCCAGAGACCCCACGATGATTCAGTCGGAAGAGGCGGCACGCAAGTAGGTGGTTGTCTATTAGGCACCACTGATCCCCGTCGATTTGGGGAAGCAAATCTCATTCGTCGGTGGTGATCTATGGGTCGTTGAATTGCAATTATCATTGTCTTGAGAGGATCGACGAGAACAGTTGATGGGGAGATGTAACGAATATTGTTAGTATCTATCATATGCAAAACCATGCATACTAGAGGTGGTAGAATACTGGAGCTGATTATCTATCCCGAGACGGTAAGAAGATGAGACTCACGCGCACGCAGGGAGGGATTTCGGGCTTGCTTTGAGTCTCCCCTCGGGTGGGCAGGTAATTTCGAGTCGACGGATCTCCTTTCAAAAAAAATCGCGAGATCCGAGTTGATGAAGTTAGTATGTCTTGCGGAATGTATCAGGGATAGTCGTCGGCTTCTGTCCGTTAAACCTACGAAAGCATCAAGATCCTTTTCGTTAAATCAAGATGAGAGACATAACTGGTTCTTAGACGTGTATTGCCTATGATATCAAACAAATCCGTTCAACCGATACTCAAGGAAGCAATAATGCAAAGAGTAAACTCACCCTTCTCGTCATTGAGGTGCTCGAATACCCGAATGTTCTCGTTATCAGTCCCGGAGGGTGCACCAAGCGCTGGAATATCGGGGAACAGCTAGCAATTTTGATCCACAGGCGTTTAGCAAAGCGGGGTTGTTGACTGAGGGGGAGGCGCCGGTGGTGAAAATCAGGCCAACCTGATTCGTCAGGACTACTCGGATGGAAGAGAGTCCCTACATCATGATTCCCCCAATTCAGTTCATATTCACCAGAGGCAAGAAATGTAAAGAAGCTCACCCTCATCGAGATTCGTCCCCGCAATGAATCGCGGAATGCCACGACTTGCACTGATTTTTGCACAACCGATTTTCGGGAGTTGCTATTTGGTTGTGTTTTGACATCACTTTTTTTTTTGGTCACAACTCAAACCCTGAGCTCACCGCCGTCCTCGTTTTTTCGCGTCCGAAACACTTCCAACGGCTCTTACCCGCCCCATCGCGTCATTTACATGCAGGTTTAACAATATGCAAGGTGGTCAGAGGAAGAACGAGCCCAACCTTTGAGCGACCATTGCACTTCCGTAGGACATCTTTCTAACGGCTTTCATCAACCCATCTAAAGTCAAGAAAGCAACTTTGCGAAGCAATCATAGATGGATCATGGATAAAATTTGCCTGATTTCCGAAGAGACCGCTTGGGGGCTAAGGGATGTCGATGGGCGCTAACGCGGTAACGTGCGACGAACTCAGGATCTGTCGTGAGCGTCCCGAAGATTGCCTCACTCCCTCCAATTTACTCAGGGTCTACGCTCTGATTAACGCAGGGTCTACATCCACTTCCCCGATCAAAATGGGAAAGCAATGTTTCTGGACATCGAGTAACCTCGTTGCAGCACTCTTGCGGTTATCGATCTGCATCCAACATTTTAATACTTTTTTGGAGAGAATTTTGGAGGGAGATGGGGAGATGGTGTAAGCGTTTGTGGACAAGTGGAAGGAAGGTCAAGGTGCGTCATGCAATGATTTCTTTCTTCAAGTTCTGGTCATCATAACTGACATTTTCTCATTTTCTCACCCAGGTCACCGGCGCAGCCGCTTAATTTTGACAAAGTCTTAATTCACCGATTCTTGAATACCCGCCCGGATCTACTCTGCGTCTAATACTTATAAAAAGGTCAGCCTATTCGCCTTGGTGGTCAGCGACCTCGTCTCTCTTCTTCAAATTACACCCTTCCCCATCTTGTGCGACATGCCCCCACTCCGAGACGATTCCGACGAGGAGGACCAACTCGACGAGCTTGAGGACGATAATTCACAAAAATCATGGGTACATGCGTTGACTCCGCGCGGCTGCTCGCGCTCGAAATCCAACTCTCTCGGTCAGTGCTCGCCGGAGACCATGGCATTCTGTGCAAAGCACAGGATCCCAACACCGTGAGTAGTCCATTTGAAATTGTCATTCGCAACTCACAGCTTAAACAACTTAGCCCTCTTGATTTTCGCACCGATGGGCAGCGCAAAAAGTGCAACGCTGAAGAGCGGAGCAGAATCCGCTTTATAATCAGCCACTTACGCCAGGAGTTCCGCGAGTCCATCGGAATCATTTTCGATCGGGACATCGAGACATTGCTAAGTATAGTTGAGAACAAGTATGACAGGACCAATGATCACCTCGCCGTCGATCAGCAGTGGTTCGCAAACGAACCATTTATCCAATCCTTCAGCCGAATTCTCGATCGCACAAAGATTGCTGCCTCTCAGGCCCTGCTTCACGTCGCGCAACGACCGGTGGGCAGGAGGGGGTCAGTCATTCATCCCCCGACATATTCAGGTCAACTACGATCGAAAAGAGGTCGGGACGAAAGCGGGAGCGAGAGCGAAACTAACGGCTCCCCGAACTCGCAGGTAAATTTCTATCATTTCATCTTCATTCATGTAGACTAAACTTTAAACCTATCCCAGACAGCGCCAGGGACTAAAGCTGCGTCAAATTCACAGGTACGTGTCTCGTATCGCAACCTTTCCTTCACTGACTAACTTTTTAAAGTCGATGGGATTCAGTTCTTCTCAAACCCAGCCCAGGAGCGAGCGAGCGCAGAAGCGAGTGCGCTTTACCGCTGGGGACAGCATGGAGGGGGTGGGCAATGATGTCGCGGCCCAAGTACAGCGACGGAAAGGTAAAATGAGGGAGGAGCAACACTCCGTGGAAACCAACAAGAAAGGGGGAAAGGGTACGAGCTCCCGCCTCGCCTCTACTTCTGCCGTCGTCTCCATTCCACCAACCCCACCTTCCGTACCATTTACATGGAACCGCACCCTCACTCAGCCGCCATCGTCATCTCGCGGTCCTCCCTCGTCCCGCGGTGCTTCATCATCCCGACTGAAGCTCAGTGTCGCAACTCCGCCCCCTGCCAACCCTACTAGCACTCGTGTGGACCACGACGATGCCTGGGATGAGGAATGGTGGCGAGAACTCCTTCGGCGTCACCGCTTCGATTGCGATGTCGTGGTAAACGCCTTGCGGGTAGCGCAGGTTCATCGGATTCACATTGAACACATGATGCACAGTGACGGCTATGAGCTACAAAGAATCGAAGCGTTGCTGAGAAAGTCTGTTTCTGATCACCTGGCCAACAGTTATATATTAATCTTAGCAGAAATCGTATGGGAGGAGAAGCTCAAGCTCAACTCTGAGTAAGTTTTGTGTCTGGGGCATCTGTGTATATGTTGTCCCCAAGCAAAGTCTGGTACTTGTATCGATGTTTCGTAGTGATGTTCAACCATCACAGTACTTGATAACATATAGCTTTAAACGTTGCTACTGACCGGGTAGAACATTACTGTGATACCTTCCCAAATCAAGACATCTTACACGAAGCCGAAAAAGTACAGCCGCAACAATGTCATGACCATTATTTTCGCATCGTCATCGATCATATTATCCAATCCGAATGCAAAGTCAATCATCACTATTTCTCAAGTAGGCAGGTGGCTTCAAATCGGCAGAGTGAAAACTACTTAGTCTCTTTTGAAAATCAATGAAACCAAATTGCCAGATCCAAATTCATGAAGTCAGTCTGTGTCTTGCGGAAGGTATCAGGAATAATCGTCGTGTTCTGTTGGTTAATCTGCAGGAGAACCTACAAAAGGCATCACCGGTGTCAACATCCTTTTCGTGAAATCAAGAGGAAGACATACCTGATTCTTAGACGTGTGCTGCTCCCATTTGGGGCCTGGGGTATCCAAGAAATCCCTTCAACTGACACTCAATGTGGAGGAAAACTCACGTTGTACACCCTTCCCGTCATTAGGATCTAAGCCATTCGTGAACGATACCCAGCAATCAATGAAGTAGCTGCTAGCCGTATGTGCGGAGGTCGTTTTCTCGAGGGGCTTGTAGTAGAGCCCACCATAGACGAATGTGAGATCAACAGCATGCGTTGCTGAATGTCAAGTGGGTTAATATCGCAGCTTGACTCAAAGGAAGAAATGAACGCACTGCCAAGAGCAGGGGGGTCCGCAGGCATAGGCTCAGTGAACAAATACCCGTAACTCTTGACTCCGAAGTCGGCAGCAGCTTTCTGCCAGAATCTGCGTGGCGCCAACATCATCGCATCAATAGCTATGCCACAACAACAGTCAGTTCAGGGTGAAACCAAGAAAGGAAGGGAACGCACAGATGGCAGCCATCCGTTTGTACTGGCTCGAATACCCGAATGTCTCATTGCCAGTCCCAAAGGGTGCACCAAGCGCTGGAAAATCGGGGTACAGCTGCAAGATCTTATCCACTGAGGCATTTAGCAATGCGGGGTCGTTAAAGGGGAAGGCGCCGGCGATGAGGCTCGTGTGAATTTGGTCCGTGGAGTTGATCGTCCGGGCTACGAAGAGTGTCCCTACATCCCTTCACTTCAGTTCATATTCTCCAGAGGCAAGAAAAATAAAAGAACGCACCTGATTAGTCCCTGTGATGAATGGAAGTTTCGCGAAATGCCCTTTAGCATACAACTTGGACGGATAATCTGGGATAAACCTGTCCGGCCCATCAAGCACTGGCATGAAGGGTGCGGCCGTGTTTGTCTCCACGTTGACGAGGGAAGCAAAGATCTCAGCGACAAGGGCCTCACGAATACAATCCCAGGTGTTATTCGTGGCGACAAGGTCGGCGCAGCCTAGGACGAGGGCAACGAAGCCGTCCCAATCGGATTGTTGATGCGTTGCGGGAAAGTTTCCTTTGAATGTCAAGTGTCCAGATTGGAAGATCTGAGGGTGCGTTGGTAGGGGTCGCTGGTGAAAGATGACAGGGGCTTACTGCAGCCCTCGTGTACTTCTCGAGGTCGGAGTTAAGGAAGAGGGCGGATGTCATGATAGACCTGGCACTCTCTCCAAAGACAGTTACCTGGAATGGAGATTAGTGGCGTAATTATTAGCCTTGGTGGTAGCCACTGACCTTTTTCTTGTCACCGCCAAAAATCCCGATGTTCTGCTGGACCCACTCGAGGGCGGTTACTTGATCTTTGAGTCCAAGGTTGAGTGCTTTGTTATTGATGGCTAGACGATAAAATGGATGAGTCATACGGTTCGCGCAAGGAGGATCACTCACGTTCTTGACCTTGCGGGAACCCAAGAGGGCCGAGATGATAGTTAAAGTTGACGTAGATGATTGGGGTACCGTAACTTGAAATGAATACTTGCATTAAGGGAAAAGTGAGAGGAACGAACCCGAGTTATACTCTGAGTGATGATTGCACTTCCGTTGAACATGTTTCCAGCACCTTGAATCATCCCACCACCATGGCTAAGATATCGTTAATTTAAGATGGGAAGAAAAAATATGTTCTGAAAAACGTACGTCCAGGACAACTGAACAAAAGACGTCACTGAAAACATCGACATCGAAAAAAAATGAAACTTACCACAGGTAATTTGGTGTCAGAGCTAATCCCAGCCGAAGGATAAACATTGATAGTCATGCAATCCTCGTCAACTTCATCAGCAGCAAGATGCTTTGGCTAACGACACATAATATCAGCATAATTGATCGCAAGGCAGCATTGACTTACATATTGCAAGCAACCCTTGCCAAAATTTGTCGCGATGAACGTAGCAACGTTCAGGTGTATTTTAGCACAGGAGGCCTGAGGCGAAGCGGACCAAGGGGAGATTCAGCATAAGGAACAGCTACAAGAAACGCAAGTTTATAGATCAGCAAATCGTCAAGCGACCAATGTGAACGACGGTACCCCCAAAGAACTCGACCTTCGACGCTGTGATAGCCCTCCCAAAAAGCGTCGTCTTCCCCAACTTGACGCGGGGAACACCATCGTTCATGGTGGGCGCAGCGAACGTTGACAGAGAGTAGAGCGCCAACACATAGATGTTGGAGAGAAGCATCTTTTTCGAAGCCTGGGGTCCTAAACCTACGAGTGGGGAGATTTTATAGTGTTAGTTTTGATCTCGGATTTTCCTCGTGCCACTCTGGACAGATCGCAAGGCATGGAGTGAGATTCACCTCCTGAGCAAACACATTAGTCAACCAATTTCAACCAGGGCAATTTCGCAAGCTCTTACATGATTGAATCGTTGTCAATGTAGTTTCAAAGTGGACTGTGGCATCAACTTTTCAAACGTTATAGCCGGACGTATAGTAAGTGTATGGCGCATAAGAGAGCAAGCGAGACGTTCCAGAGCATGGTGGTAAGAATGGATAAATTTAGACTCCGAAGTGCTCGACGCTTTTGCTTACGTAAGCAAGCACTTTTCTTTTTTTAAAAAAATCGAGCTTCTTGTTTGTAATTTTCAGTTCGTTTGCACACCCTTGACCGTCCAAATTTCACGAACATACTCACTCTTCCTTACACATAGGGGTGCGATTCTTTCTTCCCTGCATGTCCCTCCAATATATTAACGTTGTGACTAACCCTCTTCAGTCGGACCGCGCTTCCGATGTGGCGTGAGGAATCAATAATAATACTCAAATAATACTACACTGGTCGGCCAATTTCTCCCTCACGGATGACGTATAACAATCCCTGAAGTTATTCAAAGTAGTGTATACGCATTTCTGAAATCTACCCTTCAGCCAGCGTCTTAGGTGTTGGCTGAAATGCTCAAACTTCAAAGCGTGGTGCGTAGTATGTAACACATTATTAAATGATTAGTTGAACGTTGATGGCCAGGATGGCCCACAACGGGACAAATTTTTCGAATTTGAATTACCGGGACTTTCTTCCGATGTGGGGAATCATTCGCATGTGGGGTATGCTTGGGGTATGCTTGAAAGTTGATCGTAATCCAAGTCGTAATCAAGGTACCTGAGTGTTCAACGTTCAACGTTCAACCATCCGTTTGCGTAGATTTGAGGCCTGGATCGATGGATTACAGTACGTTGTGAGAAGTACAGGTTACAGAAAAAGTAAATCCAATGGTAGACGTGTTGAAAAAATTAAAGGCGTAAATTCTTTCATTCTCACGGTCTTTCAGAGACGCATATTCAGTGGAAGTTAAGCAAGTTGTGATGCTATAAAAACCGAATAATTATTGCGAGCAAGAAGGGCGTTGGTTCTTTAGGGGCATTAGTGTAGACGACACATCGCGGCTCGAGGTCGCTCCGAATTCCGCTAATTCATTGTTATGGTCTAGTATCGTATCGTCTTCGACCGATGTGTATCTGGATTTTTACTCTCACATCCAAGATAGGATACTCTTAAGATAAATTTACGGTCTGAAACCCCGCCCTATGACCAGGCGATACGCTAGAATTCTGTTGTTGCGATCAAGATATCGAGGCCAACGATATGATTGGTGGGGAATCAACAATTGCAGTAGCAGATGTAGGGAAGCAAAATACTTTGAGTTATATATCCGCTATCAACTCTAGGTAGCCTTACAAGAACTGACGATGACTGCAGGGTGAAACAATTTGACGCGGAGCAGACAAGAATGATACGAAAAAAAGAAAGAATCCAGGGTTTGAAGGCTGTAAAATGGAACAATGCTACGACTAGCGTTGATCTATGTTTCAGTCCCCTAGATGAGAGAATAAGGCAACGGCGAGCTGCACAAAAATAAACGTACCAGAACATCGACGGGTTCCTGCACAAAGTAGACGAGAGAAGTTCGCCGTCAAATCGTTGAAATTACCCTGAACCTCCTGCATCTTAGCTAGACCACAAACCTCGCTCTCAATATGTTGGACAACTGCTGAAATTACAGTAAAGTCCTTGTTGCACTTTACGCACCTGAATTCGTCGGCGTCGTGGGCCGGCGAAGCCAGGTGCGCGTTAAGGCTGGTAAGGAGTCGAAAGCCCTTGTGGCATAAGAAGCATTCGTACGATGTTCCATTGAACGATTGTTCCGTCGCAATATAAGTCGAAATCGTAGGCGGGCCTGAAGAAGGGAGAAGCCTGGTGATGCAGATGTCGGGAACGATCTTGAGCTTCTTCACTGCTGCTGTGACTTGGTGGCGAGTGATCTTATGGCAACCGGACTCGATGTGATGGGCAATAGCGGAAGGTGCCTTGAACCTGTTAGAACAGAAGGGGCATTTTGAAGGATCGATCGGCATGGGCCAGCTTCAATGAATAATGCTAAACAAAATATTGAGCGCTGTTCATACAGTGCGAAGGAGGGCAGGACGAACTTGCTCTAGCGCGGTCTCCGAATTGAAATCCCTAGAACAAGTAAATCACCAGTTATGCTTTAGGCTCGCAGACAGGTGCTGGTATAGGCTATCGAGGTCGATAAACCAGCGATCGCACCCCCTGCAGTAAGGCTCCTCATCGTCAGATGCATCACTGCCGTCGTCGCGCAGGAGACGCATCGAGATGCTACAAAGGGTAGTGAGCGGCGTCAGCCTACTATGGGAGTCAATGGTGGATTACCTGTGCTAGCGCTGCACTGGAAACGAACACACGATGCATCCATGAAAATCATGGGTTTTCGCACGACAATGCGATGAGAGGGCTGTAATAACGGTGAAAGCGCGCGGACAGTCCCTGCAGTCGAAGGTCATAGAGAATGAGAGGGGATAACAAGGGAAGAGAAGGGAACGAGGCCGTTCTCATGCTTGTCACCTTATAAGCAGAGCAACGGGACTTGCCGCAAGTCATGTCGTTTCAGCTTGAAGAAGACTCAAAGGAGACTCGGGGTAGTTTTGCACCAAGACCATCCACGTCTACTTTGAGCTTAAGATACCTAGTAGTAAACGCAACATCGTGAAAACTTTACACATACTAAGTCGTCACTTGAAATTCACATTGCTTTTCCTTGGTTGGTGGTACAAACTTCGGCTTCCACTCTTCACCCCCTTCAGACACCCTCCGAATGGGCTCAAAAACACTCCCGACCCCACTCAACGTGACCCTCGCCTTCAAATACCCCGGGTGGACCTTTTTTTCCCCAAATCCATCCCTTCAATCACAGTAACGCGACGCGCCTCCGAGTTTCCCATCATGTTCAATGGTGAACACGATTCCAGAGGGCGTGGCGTTGGTCGTCTAGGCCAGGTTCGAGCTCCCCACGCAAAAGGGCGGCCTTCTAAACGACGTCGGGAGAGTCAAGAACGTTGGATTTGGGGTGGGACACGGACACCTTGCCTCCTGCGTGCAATGGCGTTTGTTAGGTGTGTGCGTTTGGCGAAGTCGAGTTGGGGAATGTGGAATTCCGCGGAGGTGAAGGTTTAACGGTGGTGGAATGGTTGTTGGCCTGAGAACGAGGAGGGAGGGGGAGAGGTGAGTTTGAGAGAAATGTACACGACGTTAGGAGGCACCTACCATTATTTCCCCTCCCTTTCTCTACGTTGTCTGCTCGTCCATCGCCCGCATTCCGTCGACGACCGAGTTGTTCGAATCGTGTAGTGTTGTCGACGTCCTGGTGATGGTACGCGATCACGGCAAGTGTTCATGAAACCTGACAAGTGTTTACCATCCTGTCTTCAAAGCATCCGTCGAGCCCATCGGAATACGTGTTGGAGTCGCCGACGCTGAGGGCTTCGTGTACGGAAAGCCCAGTGGAATGGGCGACGAACGACGTGGGCGGCTGGTGGTAAGAGGTAGGTCACTATCGTCACACGTTACATTTACAACGTTACTGTCTGCTCACCGTTTCCCACAGCCACAGCCAGCTTCAGCCACAACGTTCAGGTAAGTTGATTTCTAGGGGTTTGTGTACGCTGACTTACGTTTTGTAGGTCGTCATGCCCATGTGAACCACGTTGACGCTACAAGACACAGGTAAGTGATTAGTTCAAACGTAGAAAGACATTGACGAACCTTTTCAGAGTTTCATCAACAGCCCAGCGCTGTCGTTACACGGGAAACGCGATGAACGAGCTGGAATGCAGTCTTCCAGGTGAGTAACCTTGTGTACTCAAGGAGACGTTGACGAAATTGACGTACTTTTTGCAGAATCAACGTATCCACGGCCTCCACACTTCGCACCGCCTATTCTGCCCATCCAAACCATCAGATGGTGCACGTCGCGTAGAAACGGGGTGATGGGGACCTGAGGAGCACGAGCAGTAAGTACGGACCAGGTGCAGCACTCGCGTTGACGAAAACTTACCGCTGTCATCAGCAGCTTCACAACGAGTCTGCAGAAATGGAATACAAGAAAAGGCAAGACGACGTTGCCCATGAAGAGACTGACGTTGACGTACCTGGTTACTATCTAGCGTTCCGTGACGTCTCGTTGAAGGAAGGTCCTACAAAATCATTACGTGACGTCAACATCAACGACGACGGACGACCAGCGGATGGCTTACCAACGAAAGATGAAGATGATTGGAGGTCGACGAGGAGAGGGGAGCGGACATCGACAACAAAAGAAGAAGTGCGGGAGGAGGAGAGGGAATGTATGTGGGTGCTGATGAAAGATGTTGGACTTACCACCCTGTCTTTATAGGTTTTCTTACTTGGTGGTGACTATGTAGTCGAGTTGTGACGTGACTTAGAAATTTTACGGAAGCAGGGTCCGAGTCTCGTTTGGTGGAGGGTTCGGATCCAAGGAACCGGGGACGAAGGAAATGATCCTCGCGTAAGTTTCGTATCCATCCATTTCTCTGGTTTCTTGACTCACTCCGGCATCGTTTGGTGTACTTTTTCATTAGGTATCACTCAAGGTACGTTCAATCCATCTGTGAAAGAATTACCGACTAACGTACAAACAGATATCTTCATTATGCGGGAATGGCTCCCTTTTGCGAAAGGCGCATAACGCTTCAAGAAAATACCAGCCAAGTCCTTCCAAATCAAAGTACGTACCTGCATCAAACCCTTGATGAATAATTTTCTGACAGTTGAATTTTCAGAACGCCGTTTTTCAATACGGAATCGGGAGATGAGATGGAGGACACATCCGGCGCCCATCTACACCCGAATGAATCTACTTCCTACGCAAGTGAGTGTGTAATAATTCTACGATACGAAGGGTAAATTCTCAAGGCTTCCTTTATCACAGAAACACAAAAGCGTATCACGAACCAATGGTGAATTCGAAAGATAAACACCGACGTACTTATAAGATTGACTCAACGTTAGCGCTGATAAGCTTCGGCAACGTCACAAGAGGAAACTAGGTCAAGGTTGGATGGAGGAGAGGGGCGGCTTTGGTTTCATTGAGTCGACATAGCGAGAATGTCAAGAGGGGCAAAAATGGCACTGCTATTGAACAACAACGAATGGGAACATTTGCATGTTACGAGATGTCGCCAAAAAATACTCGCAGATCAATCGGTCACGGTTCAACAGGCCCAATCTACAAGCTACCAGGCATCGGGCAAATCGAAATGGATCATAAACAAAATGCTTCTCTGCAACGATTCGAACTCACTCGTCCAGACCTCTATTAAATCTGATCCTTGCCTGCTCAATGATCAATTCACTCTTTGAGTTCAAACCTGTTCTTGCCATTTTTGCATGCTATGGTCCAGATAAAAGCTCGATGGAGTCCTGTAAGACGTCGCAGGTTGTGTGAGAGCACTGAGAGGCGGCGTGAGCAAGCCGATTGATTTGTGAAAGTCGCACCGACTTTCCTCATCAATGCCATCACGTGATAATCTGATCTGGTTCTGGATTTTCAGCGACTGTAAGTATTAAGTAGTATTCACGCTCTAAGAATGCTGAGATTTTAAAAGGGATTCCAGATGGATTCAATGTGGTACGCGCGTTTGAGTTATGTACCAGTAAAATCTCTCTCACGAAAGCCATCTCTTTCCATCCTTTCCGGGACCACGCATTTAACTTAGAGATCAAGCCAGAATTACAGCCTTTTTCGAAGTGTCCCGCGATCAGCAATCGTAACCTTGCATGTTGGCTTTCAGCAGACGGTAGCAGAGACTATGGCAGCTATAAGACAGGTGTGTATGTCGCCGCCTCTTCCCATCGTTATTCGCGGGCATTCAATTCGACTGAATACGCTGTTAGTCTCCTAGTTTGCAATTTCGGCGCTTGCCCTATGATCGTCTTCGTCTTTCAAACTGTGACAAAATTCAAACAGCTGCTACCGTGTAGAACCGGGACCCTTTAATTCCGCGCAAGGTGTCCAGTGGTATGCCTTCCAGAACGGGTGTGCGAATCTAGGCGATAACGCTGGTCAGCCTTGGCTCGTTAAGGGGCGGTGCTAATGAAACTGATGAGCTCCCCCGGCACGGGTAGGGAGGGATATTGAAAGAGTAGGATAATGCCTCTCTTATGAGAGGCATTGAGGGCTTGTAATTTGAATACAAGTTGATAAAGGTTGAAGCGACTACAAATCAAATGATTGGGGATTATGTATATGACAACCATGTTTTAAAAACGATCACTGAAAGATGATGATGACTTTGCTCTCTTGATCTTTCTATCGCAGCCCAGCCGAACGGTTTCTTTTCGCTTCAAGGACGGGTTGTTGGCATTGAACCGTTCAATAAGTGCGTTATAAAGCTCGTGGTCAAACCCAACGCACTGTAAGCCCAAGTTCTCCGCCTTGAGGACACCCTGGACATAAAGCTGAACTACCATTTTTCTCGTGACGTGGTGGACCTTTTGTACGTTCGTTGATATCGTGGCATCCACCATTTCTGACATTGACTGAGAAGGCAAATAAAAGTTCAAGATTTTTGTCTCAACCAACCGAAAAAAAGGGGCGGCGTACAGTATCTATCTGGACGGGATCACCATCTGGGTTTTTCTGCCGATTGTTGTGACACTTGAACTCGCCTCCATAATAAACTAGATCTTTGCAGTTGTAAAACAATGAAACGGTTTGACTATACAAGCCGTCGAAAGCGGACTTCCTTTTCCACAGGATTTTGTCGGAGTCGAATGTGAAGATGGGGCCAAAGGCGAGAGCGTGCATTTTCAATGATGTGCACCAGGTAAGTCGGCCAGGAACGTATAACATTTTCTTAGTGCATCTGAAATGGATGAACAATCAAAAAATAAACAAAAAGGCGCTGCGAAACAGCACAAACGGTGAAGATTGGGGGTCCTGATTGAAGGTTTGCGGAATTAGTAAAAATGAATGTTTATAAACAACATTAACCCACTGCATCGAGATAGGCGCGTAAGTCGACACCTTTATGACAAACGGGAAGGATGTCTTCAAAGTCTGGGCGGCCCGTACATCTCGGAAGAGAGCCAAGCCTTTTGTTGAGCATGTGGCGGGATTCACGCTACGCACACAGTGAGAGATGAGTAAAAAGCGCTCAACCATCAGCAAGTTGGCAGACCGTTGACCCAGATCCGGACACAACTCCATCACATGCCTGACATTGGGAAGGAGCGTCTTTTCGATCCGCAAGCGAATTGATTTTTTCTTCTTGTTCATCGCATCTCTGAGACCTGTTATTAGATCTTGTTCCATACAGGATGGTAGTTCTTACTTCCTGCAATCGCTGCTTTGCTTCGCGTGCTTTTTGGTACTTTTCACGATATTTTTCGACGGATTTCTCCAACGCTGCAATCTTTTCATCCTAGCAGGAATTTCAACCTATATACTGAGCACGGGTTGAAGGCGTCTCACCTTTTCTCCACTCAATCTCTCCGTCTCTTGAATCTGATTGATATTTAGCATTTGCAATCGAGATTCTTACATGTGTTGTGCACCTGATTGTTGTCCTGTAGCAGTAGAAGGCTATTGTCTCCTGGCTCCTGTATGATCGTTTCATGAGGTGAGACAGTTCTACCAGGTTAAGCTATGAATCTTACCTTCTTGCATTGGTTCGCTAACTGACGATACTGCTCTTTCTCAGCTCTCTCATCCTCAGCACACTTCTTCAAAATCTTCATCGCGGTCTCTGCCCCTTCGGCTCGCTTAGTAAGTTCAATTACATCGGCCTATATGCACGGTTTGGCTCAATACAAATACGTAGATGAGATCATATGGGATACCTGATTTTCCTCCAATTCTTGAATCCTCTTCCGAGCGACTTTGAGTTCCTTCCCGAGAAGGGCGACCATCTCAGCGGCGAGTTCTCCATCTGCTTTGATAGATTCCATGTGGAACGATGCGACACGTCACAGTCTGGAGCGAGATTTGGTTGAAGTCCTCATCATATTTGTTTGGCATCCCACGCCACGCATCAACAAACTACTTGGGGTGCTTCGTTGCCCTCGTCGGATGTCCTATGCTGTGTTGACCTCGTCGTCCGTAACGAACAACGCTTGGAGATGAATTCGTGAGGCTTGTGTCGCTGAGATCTTTGCTTCCCTCGTCAACGTGGCGACCTCCGCTTTCCTTGTAAATCCCATCGATTCTCTTTCTCGCCCATCTTCTCAATGTCTGATCCGTCTTGGATCCGTCGTCAGCAGCACCCTCCAGAACATCGTCATCTCCATCTGGTACTATGTTTTCGTCATTCGCTGCAGTATGCTTCAGCATCTCTTTTGTCATTCTCTCTCTATCCTACGAAGGTCCGTTCCAGTCCACATCCTTTCTTTGCCTGCCACCCTAGGTAAAGACTTCAAAGTTAGACAAGGTCCTGACTAGGGGAAAGTCGTTGTCGTTGTCGACGTCACGGATGAGATCGGGTACGGCATCATCATGTGATACGCAAACGTACTATAATTGGCTTGGCGCAAACTGCGGGTGAGCCCCGCTTTTTTCGACGCATACATACAGGTTTGCTTATGGTATATGCGCATATACCCCATTGCAGGTCAGTATATGCGTTCACCTTTCGCTCTGTTGTTAACATCGTGTATTGTCATGCATTCATAAGCGACAGAGACGAATCCCAAGATGTAAGTCTTCGCCAGGTCCATGGACATATCCTACTCGCTGATCTCAACACGCTTTTGGCGAAGAAGAGTACACTGTGACCCATTCCCCATTGTGGGTGCCCATTTTAGTTAGGACAACCAGCGCGAGCGCATACATGTAAGATATAGCTAGGCTGTATTTCTGATCGTATTATTGAACAATCCTGGCGGTGGTCCCAGGCGAAGAACTGAGGTCGAGGATAAAGTTGCGGGCCAATTGCGCAACCTCATCCTCATATCTCAAACCATTTCTAGGCCTCATTGTATGGAAAGATTGTGAGTTTTGTTGCTGGCCTTCTTTACTCAATTTTGATACCCATGCATAGTATATCTTTGGCTGTATTTCAGAGAGAAAAAGCCCAACTAACATACACTGAATTGTTCATTAACGTGTTTGTTTCCAGGCTCCGCATCTGCACTTCCATATCTAGAATTGTGCTACGACAATTGTCGCAAACACTGCCAAGCATGGAGTTCTTCATGAAGGAGGCAGGGAAGGTGGGCGGAGTTGGGGTTGTGAGTTTATCCACCCATAGCGTCAAGGTTGCATACTTCTGGGTAAGGTTCACCTTCGCGCTTTCGCTTTCCTTTTGAAGACTGGCAGTCATTTCATCTTGTAGCCTTGAATCCCATTTGTGAAGAAATTTGGAATTGGCTGGCGACGAAGTTGGGACTCAGGAAGAAGACAACGCAATTTGTGTGAGGCATTTTTGTCCCCCAGGGTGTTTCGGGGTTACTTGTATTTTCATTGCAAGAATCGATATCACTTGTACCTTCGCCTCTTTTGATCCTGTATCACATATTTTTTACGTGGCTTCAAAGCATTTAGAATGGCAGCCTTTTGTACTAGGTATTGAAATTGATTATTTCCCCAGGACACAGGTCTCACAGATTCCCTTTAACAGCCCTAAGGCCTAAACTTTCCTTCTAGCTGACTTGAACGACTGACTGCAGGAAACGATGAATGGGAGGGTGTAGCAGCCTGTTATTGTCTAGGACAGCATATACCACATCCGGACCATGGCAACACTGGATAGTCTCCAGCTGTTGGCCTAAGAGAACTAAATCCTCTGTCGGTGCATTTCTGGGTAATTCAGAAAATGCGCTTGAGTTGATTCCCTTCTACATTTGATTGGGATAAGTCCACTGGGGCCAGCAGAGCAGCGGGTGAGATTCCTTCCTCCACCATGTAGGAAGCTACTGGAGGGCATTGTGCCAGGTAGCGCTAGTAGGGTCTGGACCATCAGGTGTTTGACTCCGAACACCTATATGGGAGGCACAAGCTGCAGTAGGGCTCTTGCTGGGCCAAACCCAGTGGTGACCAATAAGTGTTGGGCCTTGCAAGAGAACCCTTTAAGTTGGCCGTTATCACCTTGGGTCGCTGAAGAAACACACCATGTTCGAAGGCAAGGCCATAGGGTCCATACTAGTGGTGTGGATGTTACAGGGATGCCCAGAGGTAGGGAAGGTGACGATTACCAGTTATACTGACAGCCAGGCCTTTATCAAAGCAACGGGGGCAAGGAAGTCAGGATCCAGGCAATACCTCGTCATGGAGTATCTGAGGCTGACAGAAGCCATGACTGACGGATCTGATGACTTCAACCCCACAGGCACTGCAAAGTTTGCACTGAAGTGGGTGGCAGTGCATGAGGGGGTGATAGGGAATGAGAGGGTCAACGAAGAGGCGAAGAAGGCAGCACAGGGGGAGTCGAGCCCAATGGAGGAGCTTCCACCAATTCTGCGCAAACGCCTACCACTTAGTGCAGTGGCAGTTAAGCAGGACTTTGCAGAGAAGCAGAAGGTCAAGTGGCTGGAGGCATGGAAGGTGTCACTGCATTATGCGAAGTTCCAACATGTGGACCCAGACTTCCCCTTCAACAAGTACAGGAAAATCAGCAACAAGCTCTCCAGGGTGCAGGCGAGCTTACTGATGCAGATACGGACAGGGCATATCCCCCTGAACAGCTATCTACACTGCATCAACAAGGTGGCAAACAGGCGCTGCAATGCATGCTGGGGAATCGGCCAGATTTCGGTGCCAGAGACAGTCATACACTTCCTCTTCAAGTGTCAAGCATACGCAGGGGAGAGGTACAACATGGACAGGGTGCTAGGTCGCCACTCAAGAGACCTGCAGGTGTGGAAGTGCAGAATGACCCATTCATGGCACTTCCGTTTATTAGTTGTTTTTTTTATACACTTTGATTTTTCTTTTTTTTCTTTATTTTTTAGACCTTTGAAGTTTTTCATTTTAACGTCTACACGACGCGCTATCGAAGTCCCAAACGAATGACGCAATATCTGGCAACTTACAGGAAACGGTACCCTCGTATGACATCATCTCCGGATACTTCTTTGATTACGATTTCCTTGCGTCAACTTGAAGGATTTGGGATTCAAGAATTCATTTTTGTACGCACACCTTTCGTATATTTTTCATTTTATTTCGTTTCATTACTTCTAACGTTTTCTCATGAGACCGATGCCTTTTCCAAGAGCTGGACGGTAGGGTAGAGTTGTCGACGACTGGGGCGCTCGCGTTGAGGGCGGCGACGCGCACGTAAATAAGCTCCCCCAGTGTCGTTCAATTCCCCGAGCAATCCCCAGCTCAAAGATTTGGTTGAGGAATCATGCGGGAGGCATAAGTTTTATTGTTTATTTTTATTTTTGATACCTTTCTTCTTTTTCTAAAATTAGAACCTTTGGGGACAGGCAACACGAGAGAACGTGTCGAATGCCTTGTGATTATTATTTGTGTATAAAAGGTGTCCTCCCACCTGTCGAATGGAGTACCTTTTTCCCCCTTCCTTTGACTCCCCCCTCACGAAGATTCCTTAAGATTTTAAGTCATTTTACGCACAACGCACTCCCTCCCTCTTGAACTCGTCGACTTCGGCTTTCAATTGGACCCTTCAAGAAGATTTTCCCTTGCACACCAAGACGCAACATCCCTTTCGTCGAAACGCATCAAGCGCGTCGAAAGACTCACGCCGCTTTTTCTAAGCGCTCACCAAAGTGCTCACGCCACACGTCTTAAGCTTTTTAGGTTTTATCAACGCTACGTACTCTTTTAGTCTCTCCCTTTGTCCATTGACATTCTCGTTTCTCCCTTTTTCCTTTGTACTCGAGGTCGACGACCGATTTCCGTTTCTTCTGTTGAACTTTCGTTCTTCCTCAGTGGTGACCGAGACAGGGGATCGGTATTCCGTTCGACCTCCTCTTCTGAGCATTGAAAACTCAAATCGGTAGGGTTTTCTTCATTGTTCTCGCGCTGATTACTCGGTTTTCAGACGCATATATTCGAAAAATCTCCTGATTCGCACTTTGGTACGTTCGCTCCCTTCGTTTGTGCGCTGATTACTCGGTTCTCAGACGCATAAATTTCATTTGCACCCCCCAAAAACCTGATCGGCTTATACACGATCGACCAACTTTGCTTCCAAGCTGTCCACTTGTTCTTGAAGTTCAAAGGCTATCGATTCATACGCATATACGCTGAGTTCTTTATACGTCCCCCTTTCATTTTAAATTTTCTCTCTATCATTTTTTCGTTATGAGTCCCGGTGATGAGCAGACGTTGCCTGAAGAGAATTCGGTTAAATCTTCTCCTTCTGATATGAGTCTCAATGCTACGCTTGGGATTCCTATGCCTACCCCGGGAACGTCAGGCGCTCCCAAATTCAAGGGAAAGCGTGTCTCCGACTTTTTAGACTCACTTGAGCAGCATGCGGACAGCGCTCGCATTTCCCATTCGCTTTTACCAGGCTATGTCCTCCGATATTGTGATACTAAAGTTAGGACAGTTATTGGCGCTTCACCCTTTCTAGCTGGAGATGATTGGGTTTCGACAAGGGTATTCTTGGACGACCTTTATGGGTCGAATGACTCTGTCCCTCTCAACTCTCCTGATAGGTTACGGCAGTGGTGCTCTAAACACGGAGAGACGGGCAACATTTCTTCTCGGAAGGACGTGGACAAGTATTACCGAGATTTTACCGCTTTATCGTCCGATTTACCGCCAGAAAGAATGCTTGCTAACGATAAATATCTCTGTTTTTACAGAGGAATTCCGTCTACTTTACGCGTACGAATTAAGAAGCGTATTCCCGCCGCCAACCTCAAAACGTCTTCACCCCCCTCAACGGCGACACTACTTGGTCTGTTAAGAGCCAAGTTTGATGAAGAAGATTTGGATGCAAAGACAACAAATGCGGACGTGGATCTAGACTCCGACTCGGATTCGAGTTCTAGTGACTCCGACGAAGACATCGATAAGGTCATCCTTACGAAGAAAAAGAAGAAACCTTCGAAAAAGGTCACATTTGAGAAGACAGTTCCAGCAGCGCCGATAGTCGAGCCAATCGGTATTAGTCCAGTCGATCGACTCACGAAACAGATGGAAGACTTGAGGCTTGCCCACGCTGAGTTTTTGCGCTCTGTTAATATAACTCCCAACGCAAACCTGACTAACCAGCAAATTTTGAAAGAAGCTAGATGTTTCTTTTGTGACAAGACTACGCATAGGCTTGGCCTGAAATTCTGTCCAGAAGTCGAGGTATGTATCAAAGAGGGTTTGGTTGCTTACACGCCTCTTGGTAGGTTAGCGCATACTGATGGATCAGAACTTCCTCGCGCTTTTGGAAGCGACGGTGGCGTTGCCAAAGTTTTGAGGGAACAACATGCCGCTTCCAGTCATTTAAAAGGTAAGGCCAGGGAGGTCTCTAGAGACCTACCTCCCCACATGGCCAACTATGCCGGTCTACTGTTTGATGGTCAAGAAGTCTTGTCCTCCGAGGTTTTCAACGCGTCCCCTTCTACAATCATCCCGGAATGGCGCGCATCTCCTTCTTCGACGCTTGCAGTCACTCGCTCTCAAAAAGATAAGGAAACACGTTTTGATCCTATCAAGCGCCCCGAGAAACGGGAAACCGAAACTAAGTCTATTCCTAAACCAAAGACGAACCAAACTAAAACCCCCATTCCTACTCTTAGCAACCTTAGGCTGGCAATCGCCCCAGTTCAATCTACCCCTCAAGCATTTAATTTGCGTCCACCCGCAGCCAACACGGAAGAAGCGTTTAAAAATCGTAGGGCCACGCTGCCTTCAAAAGCCAAGGACGTAGAGATGAAGGATGCTAATGTGAAAGCTAAGTCGAACCCTTCTTACCACTTTACGTCTGATATACAGGAAATGTATGACCTAGATAAGATCGTCCAAGAAAAAGTCAACAAAACGCTCGTGCATCTCGAATTAGGGGAGCTTCTAGCGATTTCGGCCTTCCTGCAGAAGTCAGTCAGCAACATGACAAAGACATGTCGGGAGTATGTCTCCAAACCTGTCATAGCGAATGTTGTCGAAGTACTTGAGGACGCTGATTGGGAAGAAGAGGAGGGTTCATCTTCGGATTTAATTGGGGAATACGACTCCGATGACGAAGACTACTACCGTTCCCTTCCTACAGCTGAGTCTTCTACTAATTCTGGGTTTATCGAGTCACACGTCGGCCTCGAATTTAACGAATCCTCAGAGTCTAAAGAAGAAATTTTAATACGATACGCTTCCGCCGTGAAAATTCACCTCACGCCACAGCCGCTTTTTGCAATGGTTACAGGACGTTTTAGGGGAAAGTTTGCTGGACTCGACGTTGTTTTTATGGTTGATACCGGATCCGAGCTGAACTTAATGTCACAGGAGTTTTATGACAGGACGAACTTGGCCATAGACCTTGACGGGACGCGCTGGTCTCTCAAAGGGATTAATGGACGGCCTGTTCCCTTAGGTGGTTGCGTCCGCGACGCGGAGATAAAGGTTTCTGGTAGGCGATTCGACCACCATGTTTTCGTTAGCAGGGAAGGTACTGGCAAGCAAGAGATCATTCTTGGGCAGCCCTGGCTCCAGTGGTACTCGGCTTCGATTCAATACACACGTCAAGGTTCGATGAACATGCGGATTTGGCAAGAAGGCGATGGAGACAAGCATGGCTGTCATCAAGGCCCTTCCATTTTGATCCCTCTCTGCACGCCAAACGCTCCTCGCAACACATCTTCGCTTAATATGGGAAATCACCCAAGAGTCGAAGAAGTCGTAGATGAAGATTCGGGAAAATGAAGACGGGCGCGTATCCCGAGCCTGGACTTGACCAGGACGCGTCCGTTCCTACACTTGGGCGGTCGCTTTATTCGTTGATGGGAACATATGGATTTGACTCTTCTCCTTTTGCCTCCAAACTAGAACCTCCCGAAACTTACGATTTTATTTTACAGAATGTTGCGCATTGTTCTCCCCGAACTTCTCGTCCTCTTTTAACGCCTTGGACTCGTCGTGCTCTCACTTACGAATCAAATCCACTTCAAACTCGCACCAAATACAAAACTGTCGATAAGAAAGTCCGGCCTGTCCCAAGTTATATGCCGGACCCTGCTGGGCAAGTGTTTCGTCCAGTTACAATACCTTCACTACCTCCGCTTCCTTTAGATCCGCCGTCTCTTCAAGATTTTATTCCTACACAACGTCTATCCCTTGACCGCCTGGAGAAGATTTTGACAAGCGTACCTCGAGGATTTCTGAAACCTCGAGAAATTGATCTGTTGGTTTTCGTTTTGCAGACGCGGCAACAGGCTTTAGCTTTTGAAGATTCAGAACGAGGGACATTCTCTGACAAATATTTTCCAGACTACGATATACCGGTGATAGAACACATCCCTTGGGTTCAAGCCCCAATTCGCATACCAAAATCCATAGAAGACACGGTGCGCCAAATGCTCCTCGATCAGAAGGCCGCTGGAAAATATGAATACTCGACGGCGTCTTATCGCTCGAGAATTTTCGCTGTCAGTAAGCCCAAAGGAGGTATTCGCTTGGTGGCGGATGTTCAAGAGCTCAACCGCATGACGGTGCGTGATGCCGGACTCCCTCCTAGAACTGACGACTTTGCAGAGAGTTTTGTTGGCCATGTAATCTATGGGCTCGCTGACTTGTTCTCTGGATATGACGGAAGGAGGCTAGCTGTAACATCAAGACCTCTCACAACCTTTAGCTGTTTATTAGGACCCCTCCGGTCCTGCGTACTACCTCAAGGCGCAACAAACTCGCTGCCTGAATTTCAGCGCTGCACGACTCATACCTTACAAGACGAGATTCCCAAGAATGGGAATGTATTCGTCGACGACGTTGGATTGAAAGGTCCCATGACAACTTACAACGACACTGAGATTGCTCCTGGCATCAGGCACTACGTCTACGAGTATGCGACTACCCTTGATCGATTTCTGATGCGCTTTATTCAAGCAGGGATCACCGCTTCTGGCAAGAAGTTAGTGCTTGCGACCCCACGTTTGCACATCGTAGGCACAATCGTCTCGAAAGAAGGTTGGCACCTTGAACATGGCCTAGTCACGAAGATCCTGAACTGGGGTCCCTTAACGAGTGTCACTGACGTTCGCTCTTTCCTCGGAACAGCTGGTGTGGGAAGAAAATGGATACGTGGTTTTTCAATTATAGCAAAACCACTGACGCTTCTCACTAAAATAGCAGTCCAACGGCAGTTCTTCTTTTCTGAAGAAGCAGAAGCAGCCCAAAATGAGCTCAAGCGCCTCGTTTCGACCGCTCCAGTACTCGTCAAGTTAGATTATGATGCCGCGAAACTTTTCACACATCAAGATTCATTACCTCGGCCCTCGGAGAATGGTCTGGTCATAATCGCTGTTGACTCTTGTCAGAACGGTTCTGGTTGGATTTTATACCAGATGGTTGAAAAAGATAAACACCCGGTGATTTACGGATCTTGTACCTTTAACGATGCTGAATCCTGCTATTCACAGGCAAAATTGGAACTTTATGGTGTGTTTCGAGCAGTCAAGGATCTTCGGCATAGAGTTTGGGGAATTCACTTCCGTATCGACGTCGACGCAAAGTTTTTGATCGAGATGGTAAAGCAACCGGATCTTCCAAACGCGCCCATGACGCGCTGGATTTCGTATATTGCACTTTTCGACTACGTGATGAATCATGTACCAGCACAATCCCACGCAGGCGCTGATGGCCTGTCTCGGCGAAAACGTACTCCCGAGGATTCAGAAGACGAAGACGCAGAAGAGTACCTGGATAAGTTCATGGGTTCTGGCCTTCTCGTTTCTCCCCCTCCTCCATCCTGTTCATTGATAAATTTCTTATCCTCCAAGTCGCTTAACACATTCCGACCAACTTGCTTGGACAACAATTTCTTCCAGGATCTCCTGTTGACTATGCGGCGCACTCCTCGCACTCCCTACACTTCGTTTCGAACTACAACGATTGCTGACGACCTTTCTATCCTTAGCGTAGAAGATCCCATTTCTTCCTTAGTTGTCGAACTTCAAAGGATAAAGCAAGAGCGTTACAACCCTTCTGAAAAGGAGTGTGGCAAGAAATCACTTGTTAAGCGTTCCCTCCTTTCAATTACAGATGATTTTTCGTACACAGGGCACGAGTTTGAACACCGAAAAATCTGTACCCCTGTATTAGCAACGTGCTCACTCGGGGAGGAAGTCTTCACTCTGGAGCTGAGCCATTACCGGCGTTCTTATATGTCTTCCTTGGAACCAGGTGCGCCTCGGCCTTCAGTATCTGATGAATCCACTTTGCAGGGAATTCCAGACCCAGCGCTTAGGACCGACAACAGAATTAATTACGAAGACGTTCCCCCTCTTACGAACGTAACCTGCGCGACACACTCTTTTGGCGTCAAGGACAAAGATTCGCCGGAGATGTGGCAAGAGATCATCACTTACCTCAAGACGGATGTTTTGCCTTTACGTTGTGAAGACCCGACTGAGCGCAAGTCGTTTATTCGAAAATCAAAGAACTACCTTCATGATGGAGATCGTTTATGGAAAATTGAGTTTAAAGGGAAGATTCCTCGTCTAGTAATCATCGACGTTGACCGCCATTCAGCCTTGATAGCAGAAGCCCACAATGATGTTGGACATCGAGGACGTGACGCAACATACAAGACCCTGTCCGAACGTTTCTTCTGGCCAAACATGTTCGACCAGGTCGCTTATTTCATACGCTCCTGCAACATTTGCCAATTGCGTTCAAAAACACGCCCTGTTGTCGCTTTCAGCCCAACGTGGAATTCAGGGATCCTACGGAGGTTTGACTTGGATACTGTCCACATGCCAGATGGCGTCGGCGGTATGCATTATTTGTTGCAAGCCACTGACCCCTCTATGTCTTGGGTAGAAGCGCGTGCGGTAAGGCGAGCGAATTCGGAATCTTGGGCGAAGTTTTTATACGAGGAAGTCTACTGTCGATTCGGGTCTATTCTACTCTGCCTAATCGATGGCGGGTCCGAATTCAAAGGCGCGGTCGAGATACTCTTCAAACAATATGGTGTTGTCGCTATCGTCTCCTCTCCTTATCACCCTGAAGGCAATGGTCACGCGGAACGCTCTCATCAAACTCTCGTCAATTCGATTCTTCGAGCTTGTGGAGAGGACGCTTCTCGATGGCCGCTATATGTACATGCAGGCCTATGGGCTATGCGTTGCTCAACTTCTCGAGTAACGGGGTACCCTCCCTATTTTCTTCTTTATGGCCGTCATCCCTTTTTCGGCTTTGACTTCGCTGATAGAACTTGGGACACCCTAGATTGGCATGCCGTCAGTTCCACTGAAGATCTCCTCGCTTTATGAATGCAACAAATCCTTCGACGTGACAAGAAGCTGGTCCTTGCTTTAGAACAACAGAAGCGCGTGTGTCAACGGGCTGTTGACGACTTTAACCGTAAGCACGAACATTATCTCTCTTCTGGTTCTTTTATCATTGGGACTTGGGTTCTCTTGCACGAGACATGGCTGGATTCCCAGATGGGAAACAAAGGAGCATTGCGTTGGACTGGTCCATATATTGTTCATTGTCAGTTACGTGACACGACTTATCAGTTGAGAGAGCTTGATGGGACAGTGATGCGAGGGTCTGTTGCCGCTAACCGTTTAAAGGTCTTTTACTACCGAGAAGAACACCAAACAGTGCGAACGGTCCAACCCACCGAATTTTCTCTGCACATAGCGGCATCCTCATCATCTTCATTACACGCATCAACAGTTATAGGAACTCTCAACCAGGATCTGATCGTCACTCCTCCCTTCCCAGTATCAGTGAAGGTCGGCGTTGCACACTCTCCAGAAAATCCCTCCCTCGCCTTCTTCACTTCCGTTACTCCGTTTGTGTATACGTCACACAGTCTTCACTATCGTTACCATCCCACAATTGCAGAGCTCGACCCTTTGGACTGCAACCCTGTTCAATACATTCGTTACACCGCCTCTTCAAGCATCGCGAATGACCATATCCATGAAAGCCTTCTTGAAAGATCAAACATTCGCGAACTCGAAGCTTGGGCTCTCGCCGCTCTCCCCCTCCGCTGAGTTTCTTTTTTATTTTTGTTGAACACTTTCTTGGCCTCTGTCCGAAACGATGGGGGCATCGTTTTAAATTTTCTCTCTATTTGTGGAAGTGCAGAATGACCCATTCATGGCACTTCCGTTTATTAGTTGTTTTTTTTATACACTTTGATTTTTCTTTTTTTTCTTTATTTTTTAGACCTTTGAAGTTTTTCATTTTAACGTCTACACGACGCGCTATTGAAGTCCCAAACGAATGACGCAATATCTGGCAACTTACAGGAAACGGTACCCTCGTATGACATCATCTCCGGATACTTCTTCGATTACGATTTCCTTGCATCAACTTGAAGGATTTGGGATTCAAGAATTCATTTTTGTACGCACACCTTTCGTATATTTTTCATTTTATTTCGTTTCATTACTTCTAACGTTTTCTCATGAGACCGATGCCTTTTCCAAGAGCTGGACGGTAGGGTAGAGTTGTCGACGACTGGGGCGCTCGCGTTGAGGGCGGCGACGCGCACGTAAATAAGCTCCCCCAGTGTCGTTCAATTCCCCGAGCAATCCCCAGCTCAAAGATTTGGTTGAGGAATCATGCGGGAGGCATAAGTTTTATTGTTTATTTTTATTTTTGATACCTTTCTTCTTTTTCTAAAATTAGAACCTTTGGGGACAGGCAACACGAGAGAACGTGTCGAATGCCTTGTGATTATTATTTGTGTATAAAAGGTGTCCTCCCACCTGTCGAATGGAGTACCTTTTTCCCCCTTCCTTTGACTCCCCCCTCACGAAGATTCCTTAAGATTTTAAGTCATTTTACGCACAACGCACTCCCTCCCTCTTGAACTCGTCGACTTCGGCTTTCAATTGGACCCTTCAAGAAGATTTTCCCTTGCACACCAAGACGCAACATCCCTTTCGTCGAAACGCATCAAGCGCGTCGAAAGACTCACGCCGCTTTTTCTAAGCGCTCACCAAAGTGCTCACGCCACACGTCTTAAGCTTTTTAGGTTTTATCAACGCTACGTACTCTTTTAGTCTCTCCCTTTGTCCATTGACATTCTCGTTTCTCCCTTTTTCCTTTGTACTCGAGGTTGACGACCGATTTCCGTTTCTTCTGTTGAACTTTCATTCTTCCTCACAGGGTATCCTGGAGAGTATGGACAGGATAAGGGAGCTCCTTAAGTTCGTTGGAAGGATGGCCAGGTTTAAGAAGACACTTGGCGATGCCATAGGTGATGTGTCAAATCTTGAGACAGAGGATGATTGACAGGTAGCACTTCTTTATACAGGAATCAACGCAGCAGCTTCGAGCTGGCCAGTAATGCCAGTGGGCATGCCCACAAACCCTCTTTACCCCCCTTTTCCTACCTGCCTTTCAGTCCATGGACTTCACACAAAAGACATACATCAACAGGATCACATGTATATTCGAAAACACAGGATGTCCGCAAAATGGCTACAATTCTCTTTTTCTTTTTCCCTGATATCGCCTGTCCCATTATGACTGTGCCTGTCGCCTAGCGATCGGGTACTTAACAGACAACACCTCACATAGATGGAATGCATAGGCAGCAAATGATGAGGCTACCCCGCTCATGTATATAGGTGCATCCCAAAACAGCGTTTCTGTGCCAGGCTGGGTGGGGGAATGATCGCCTTGGGCATGCTCTCACCAGTGCATGGGATGACCTCAGGGGTCAGGTATAAAAGGCACTTGGGGCCTTAGGTAGTCTAGTCTACAGAGTTGTAAGGTCTGACATGGGGCTCTGCCCCAATAGACTTGAATTTGACCTTAAAAAAAAAGGCCTAAACTTAAATTACTGTTCATCATATTGAAGGTCCCTTTGCTGTACATCAAATTGAAGCATTTTGGAGCTTCGCCGTTTTCAATCTTGAATCATGTATCCTTTATGCTATAATATTCAATACAACAATCTGCTTTTACCTTCTACAAATACAAGTTTAATTCTATACAACAAAAAAACCAAAAGTTCGAAATGAAACAAAACAAAAATAATAAATAATAAATTCGAGGCTGTGTGCATCAGGAAAATCCAAATTACTAGATTATGCACAATTAACGCAATCAAGGAAGTCATGCACAATTATGCACAATTATGCATAATTATGCTCATTTGTGTTTACCTCAATAGAGTCCCAATCAATTATACATAATTGTGTATTACCCCACCTAATAAAGATCTGTAAGTGTATGAATAAAATTGGGTGACATGGTAGCGCATGACGTCTTTGAGCCCTCAGGGCCTTAAATGTAGTGTATGACATCATACACACCCTTCATTTGTGGCAAGTTACTGGATCTTTGCATAGCAACGAAAGATTTGAAATGAGTAGAAAATGAAAATGAAAGATAAAAATTTAACATAGTAGTACAAAATAAATAAGGAGGGCTGTACAATAATTAGAAAACTATAAATCAATATAATATCCAATACAAGTGACGGTCTGTAAAAGTATTAACAAAGAAATGATTACAGAGATCAAGAACATTGCTGCTTGTCCATTCCTTTGGTGCAACTCATCCAAATTTGGGCAGTAAGTGAACACTTTGTCAGACATTTGCAAGAGGAATGATACTGCAAATGTTGTGACCTTCCCGATCCTTTATTGGTGAGATTTTGAACAAAAGATGATTTGGATCAGGTGTGTCAGGAAATGCTGTATACCATTCAACATATACAAGGTGAGAAGGGATGTCGATGCCATCATGAAACAATAGTGGAAGGGAGGCAGTTGGTAGACTGAAGACAACATGTATACAACCCACACAATAGCCTAACAGATATTTAATGGTCAATGAAACAATATTTATGATTTATGGAGCAACGGTTCATACATACCTTGTATCCCAGTGTCGCCACCAGTCCCATCATTGATCATTGCCATATCGAACCTCCCAGGAACTGGGTGGCTCCGCTTGTCTTTTGTGGCTGGTCAAACGTGAATTGTTTCAGCAGTTGAGGTGATCTTGGTGAGTGGATCCTGACAAAGATACTTAATTTTGTGCCATACAGGAAGTTTTCGAAATGGTAGCTGGATGTCCCACAACTTGCGTTCCAGCTGTGCAGAAGTCAGGTGAGGTTCGTTACATTGGGCAATGAAACGTCGCAAGGCAACACAAAAAAACAGCCTTGTATCCCCTCTCCAAATGGTCAAGTGAAACAGCCTGAGCACTTGGGTGCTTCGCCATAGAAAGTCTCCTCTCCAGTTCCAACCCAGGGGGTGACCACTCACACAGCTCTGGGGCTGGTGATCTGTTAAGTCGCCACTTGATATACTGGTCATGGTGAAGTATCTTTTCCTTTCACTTGAGCCACGTTGTCATTTGTGAAAATTCATCCCCAAAATTGGTGGCCAGGTAAGCGTCTTTTGCAAGATCAATGTGAAGGTGCTCGGTATATTTGGTATTGAAGTTGTCTGTGGTACCAAACAATTTGATGAGTTCAACATAATGTCAAGCAAAATGCAACTTGGGAATATTGAAGCCCTCTCAAATTCCCAGATCAACAAAAATGTACTTGTTTTCATGGAATTGTGAAAGGGCGTCTTCAAGCAGGTTGAGAGTTTCATCCGTATGAATAGGGTACTGAGAAAGGTAGAGGAAATCGAGCAAAGCACAAATGGATCGCACAAGAGGGGCACTTGAAACTCCACCAGCAAGCGGGATGTCGATAACAAGCCCCAGAAGGATGCGGTACATCTGATTGTGTTCCTGACCTGTTACTCAAGAGAGGGAGCTAATTCCCTTCATGAAAAGGCAAATGTTGTGATTGGGAGGCATGCGTTGACACTGAGTGTCGATCTCCTCTGCACTGTAGGCCTCAATAATCCAGCTTATTAGATGCTTAATTATTCCCTGATATAGCTGATGAAGGACATCAGGAGTGATTGAACAAAACAGGTTTGCATATGGCAGGTCCATCCAAAATGGTTCCATGAGCAGCTTGATCCCAGTGTTCGCACATGCCTTCAAAAAGCCAGCAGGGTCTTCATCAAAAGAACTAAGAATTTTCAGGATCTCATCAAGGTTCTGCAAGCCTGGAGGAATGTTCTTGTCATCATCCTCAAGATGATTGTGATCCTCAGGACAGGCTGGACATTCTCCAGTGAAAGCCCCAGTAGTGAGAACCTGTTCTGGGTAATCGCTTACAAAGGATGCAAAGAGGGGATAACCTTAACGCGCAAGACCATCACTGCTTGTGAGAAATATGCCCAAGAGCCCAGCAGTGCTTTTGTTATCTCCAAATGAAAAAATAGCTCACCCCTTCAATCGCCATAAGTTCATTGAAAGCGGTTGAACTAGGACCTCTCAACTTGGCCCACCGCACAATCTCCCACTCCATCTGCAATGAAAATGGTGCAAAATGATGATCCTCGCTGCCAACGGCTGCTGAGTATTGCGTGTTTTGATCAACACCATGCTGTGAATGCACTGCCCCTGCAGAATTGCCTGGAAACTGAACAATGAAGGGTTGGTTCTTCTGCTCCACCATGTAGCCGAACTGCTGGTCCATCATTGCAGTACTTTACACTCCCTGATATGTTCCATATGGATTCCAAATGGAATAGGTGGAAATCCATGGATGCCATATGGAATGGGGATGGATTCCATGGAATGGGAGATGGATTCCATGGAATGGGGGATGTACTCCATGGAATGGGGGATGTACTCCATGGAATGGGGATGGACTCCATGGAATAGGGGATGGACTCCATGGAATGGTTTGGGTGATGGAATCCATGCTTTTTTAAACTACATTGCATACAATTTTCAGGGGAATTTATCATAAGTTCAAACTTAAAAGGTGTAGCTGATTTAATGTAACCATTCTTACTGAATAAAGATAATTAAATGTATTGAATATAACTACATAATATCATATTACATAATATAATACTACATTCAATACTAAAGGGAGGGGGAGGGAGTGGTGAAGGGGGGAAGGGAGTGATGGAGGAGGAAGGGAGTGATGGAGGGGGGAGGGGTGAGAGTGCAAGGGGGGGCAGAGGGATGAGGGACATGGAGCTCACTCACCTGAGCTCAAGACCCTCGTTTGTGGGTGGTCGGCGACATGGCCCTCCATCTGTGACGTCGTCCGTCGGTGCTCATTCACATGCATGGGCACTCGTCTTTGTGGGCGGTGGCTCTTGCTCATGGTGACGTGGCCCATGTCGCGGTCGTCGTGTCACGTCGCCATCTCACGTTGTTGTCCCACATCATTGTTTGTCGTTGTGCCGTGTCATTGTGTGCCATTGTGTCATGTCGTTGTGTTGTGTCGTTGTTTCACGTCATCGTTTGTCGTCGTGTTGCGTCATCGTGTCACGTCATGGTGTTGCATTGTCATGTTGCGTCGTTTCACGTCGTTGTGTGTCGTTGTCATGTCGCGTCACTGACCATGATGGGGCACCTGCTTGGTGCCCTGTCATCTTGTTCTTGTGCGTCGGCGCTTGTTTTTTGGTGACGTGGCATTGCCGTGCCGTTCTTGGTATGTAGCGGGATGTGCCAGGGTGGTCATGGGTCATTGGCAAGGGTGGTGGGGTGTAGTCACAGGTGACGGCGGTGGTGTGGAGGTGATGGGCAGTGTCGTGGATGGTGGTGGTGGTGGTGGTTGAGTAATAGGTTGTGTTTGTTGTTGATAACATCCAAATTGATTGTCGGCATTTGCTGATGTTTGTTTTTTTCCCACGAAATATCAAAAATTCGGAATATCCAATCAATTCCATTGGAATCCACCTGGAATAGTCCATGGAATCCATAGTGACTATGGAATGAGAAAATAGCAGGGGACTCAGCTAAAAATCTTCCATGTGGAATCCATGGAATGGATGGTGGAATCCATATGGAAGAACTCAGGGAGTGTAAAGACCTCTTGTGGGCGTTGGGTGTCTTTGTGGGTTCTGGTGCTCATTGTTTTGTGACATGGCATCGCCGTGTTGTTGTTGAATGGTGTTGTGGTCAATTTTGGTGGTCGTCATGGCCATGGGTAATTGACGAGTGACATGGGCGGTGGTGGCTATGGGTGACGGTGATGGCGTGGCGTTGGTGGTGGTGATGAGCGTGGTGGTGGTGGTGGTGGAAGGAGAGAGTATGTTTGGTGAGCATTGTTTGCCAAACAAGCATTGTTTGTTATTCATCGAAAATAAATAAACTATAATACATAACAAATAAACAAAATAAACAGGATTTCCATTCCTGCCCATTCCGGGGAACATTCCGGTGTACATTCCAGAATCCACCGGAATTCCACTGGAATGCAAAACACTGCAATAAATAATTTAGCAGGGCCTTCTGCTAAATTCCATTCCACTGGAATCCACTGGAATTCCACCGGAATGACTGAAATCCTGCAGGAATAGGGGGGGCACTGCTAAGACCTTGTCTGTTGGGACAACAAGGAGTCATTAGTGCATCTCAAGGACATGCATGTTCTGAATGTACCCATCCTTTCAGATCATCTAATGATCCTAATGACATGGATGTTGGGCAAGGATTTATCACAATGCATGTTGTTGATGGGATTGTTATGGGTCCAACTCACTGTGCATATCAGAATTGTGAAAATGAACTTCTCAATGCAAGAGGTGGGGCATTTTGTGCTATTCATGAACATGAGTATGGAAATCAGTGCTGGATTATTGGTTGCAACCAAGATAGAGTTCCTTTGACTATGGCTTGCCAACA
Organism: Laccaria trichodermophora; assembly: GCA_018417955.1. NCBI lineage: Eukaryota > Fungi > Basidiomycota > Agaricomycetes > Agaricales > Hydnangiaceae > Laccaria > Laccaria trichodermophora. The sequence continues at coordinate 412,903 of JACTVC010000036.1, forward strand.
ACACCAACATGAATGGCAGAAGCATATTCAGAGTCATAGCCCTAGTGCTTTAGCTGGTGTTCGTAGAATGCTTCGGCGACCTGGAGAAAACCTACCTTGGCTTCCAAACCCAATCCAACATGGTCAGCATTCACATGATGGTCCACCTCTTGCAGATCAGATTGTAAAAAACTACTTTAGTCCAAATTGCTTTTACTGTGTTGAAACATTATGTGCACCATGTGGAACAGTTATTGGTTGGGCAAAGTTTGCTCGATCTGAATCTCCTACCAACATTGTTGCTTTTCTCAACTCAATGTACTCCTCAGGAGTTCCTTGCCCTGCTTATATCTGCCTTGATAAAGCTTGTGTTGTGCTCAGACATATTCAGGCCTCTGGACAACTTGAAGACTGGTTTGAGACATCTCGTTTTCTAGTGGATTCCTATCATTATACCACCCACAAGGCAACTGATGAACTTTGTTGTACTTGGTGCAATCCTGCACCAACTGATGGATCAGCACCAAATCTTGTAATTCCTGCAGTTGATAAATTTGGAAATGACTGCTTTCAACAAGCATTCAACACACAGGTATGTTTTTATTAATGCCATATAATAATCTTTGTTTAATTCAAGTGATAGGCTTGTGAACAGTTAAACTCATGGCTTGGTGGTTTCGAATCAATTTTAAAATGCATGACTCCAGCCAACTTTGATTGGTTTTTACATTCTATGCTGTTCTACCACTCAGTGTTTGTTCTCCAAAAACAGGATATAAAACAAAGAAGGGCAGAAAACAGAGAGGTTGATGAAGAGAGTGAAGATGATGATGGTGTTGAATTTGAGGACTAGGTATTTTGAGGTTATCTAATCAGTGTAAAATAGCTCCAGAAGAGAATATTATGTGACAAAAAAAATAGCAGTTGTCTTGCAACAAGTTGAAATCCATCTTGTTAGTAGAAACTCTGATCAGAACTGATCAGTACTGGTCAGAAAAAAAACCATCAAGATAGTTGCAATCCATCCTGATTTGTAGAAAATCTGATCAGAAATCCTAACGCTGATCAGAACCTGTGGGGGAGAGAGAAGTACTGTGGTTTTCATGGGTACTGTGATGTTTTCGTGGGTGTTGTGGCCTTTTCGTGGGTTTGGCACTCATTGTTTTGTGACGTGGTGTCACCGCGTTGCCGTTGAGAGGTGTTGTGGTGGATGTTGGTGGTCATGGCAGCCATGGGTGATTGACAAGTGATGTTGGCGATGGTGGCTATGGGTGACAGTGACGGCGTGGGGTTGGCAGCAGTGACAAGCATGGTGGTGGTTGGTTGAAGAAGAGAGTGGCCGTGTTTGGGGAGCATCTTTGCCAAACAAACATTGTTTGTTACCCATCGAGAATAAATAAAGTGTAATACAGTAACAAATAAATAAAATAAACAGATTGGACTGTAATCCATTCCTGACCACTCCGGGGAATGCCATTCCTGCCCATTCTGGGGAACATTCCAGTGTACATTCTGGAATCCACCGGAATTCCACTGGAATGGAAAACACCGGAATAAATAATTTAGCAGAGCCCTCTGCTAAATTCCATTCCACCGGAATGACCGGATTCCTGCAGGAATAGGGGGGGCACTGCTAAGACCTCCAAACACTGCTGCTTCTACAAGCATGAGTCGAATGCCCACACCCTCTAGGAGTGTGATGAAGTCACCCACTGTTCCTTGAAGCATGAGCAACTCCAGACCTACCAACTCCAACAAGGCAAAGGGCAAACCTACCTACAGTAGCGCGTCTCAACATGCAGCTCCTTCAAACCCTGTGCCCCCAATGAATGCTGATGATGAGACCAGGATGTCATCTACAAATCAGGACGGTAACAAAGATCATCATGATCATGAGAACTATCATGGACATGATGAGCCTCATAGGAAAACATCGGAAGGATTCATAGACTCCTCCCCATTCCATTCAGTCTTTTATGACATTGAGGAAGTACAGGGTATACCCATTTGGGTGGAACCCATCTCCGAATTGAGGGCTTTATTGTCCCCCACAGATTCCTGCAGGATTCCTGAGGATTCTTGCACAGTCCCAGGACTGAGTATTGGCTGATGTACCAGCCAATTTTTTCAGTCCTGTGGGGGTCCATTCCTGAGGACTGAAGACAGTCCTGAGGATTTTCAGACAGGACTAGTCCCAGGATTGATGCATGTGATGACTCACATGACCCACAAACATGTGCTTGGGATGCATCATGTGATGTGATGCATCCTGTGCACATGTTTGTTGATGATGGTTCTCATATGTGACGCATCACATCATGTCACTCTTTCATCACCACCCACCACCACCTCACCCACGATGACAATGACGACTGCATCAACGCCCACGACCCCATCGACATCAACTATGACAACGACAACGGTGGTGGTGCCCAGCAAACAGCGCCACCACCAAATGGCTGACGTGGCACGCCCCATCCAGGTGCAGTACTTTACAGTGCCCCACCTATTCCTGCAGGAATCCTGCAGGAATGGGGTCATTCCAGTGGAATTCCAGGGGAATCCTGCAGGAATGGGGTCATTCCAGTGGAATTCCAGGGGAATCCTGCAGGAATGGGGTCATTCCAGTGGAATTCCAGGGGAATCCTGCAGGAATAGAGTCATTCCAGTGGAATTCCAGAGGAATTCCTGAGGAATCCTGAGGAATCCAGAGGAATTCCACTGGAATAGGACTGGAATCAAGCAGAGTAAGTTTTTTTCAGCTCCAACCTTATCCTGATGACTTGGCACTCATATTTCTTTATAAAATTCACATGTAAAAGTCATAGATTGAGTTGTAATGTATTTAAAATGTACTACTACACACACTACACAGTTTATCTTAAAGGGAGGGGGTAGGGGAGGGACAAGGTGGGGGTGTATTTATATTTTTGAGAGGGACAAGGAAGGGGGAAGAACAAGGGAGGGGAGGACAAGAAGGAGGGAAGGAAGGAAGGGGGAGGGACAAGGAAGGGGGAAGAACAAGGGAGGGGAGGACAAGAAGGAGGGAAGGAAGGAAGGGGGAGGGACAAGGAAGGGGGAGGGACAAGGAAAGGGGGGAGGGAGGAAAGGGGGGAGGGAGGGAAGGGGGGAGGGAGGAAAGGGGGGAGGGAATGGTGGAGCAAAGGGGAAGGGAGCAAGGGGGAGGGACAAGGAAAGGGGGAAGGAGGAAGGGAATGGTGGAGGGGAGAGGGAGTGTGGCTGGGACCTCGGCCATCGTCGTCCCACGTTGGCGTCCCATCGTTGTGTCGCATTTCGTTGTCGTCTCCTCGTCGCGTGTTCGCGTTTCGTCGTGTGTCCGCGTTTTTGCGTTATTCGTGGGCGTTGTCGTCACCGTCGTCGTGGGTGCTGGTTGTTGTTGAGGGCGTCGTCGTGGGTGGCGTTGGTGTGGACGTGGTGGTTTTGGTAGGCGGCGTGGTGCTGTCGTGTGTCGTGTGGGCGGTGCGTGGTTTTCGGTGGGCGGCGCGTGGTTTTCAGTGGGCGGCGCGTGTTTTTCGGTGGGCGCTCGTGTTTTTCGGTGGGTGGTGGGATGTTTTCGTGGGCGGGGTATGGTTTTCGTGGGCGCTGGCGGTGTACGTGGGTGGTGGGCGTTGTTTTTTGCCCATCGGGTGTCGTTTTGTGTCCGGGGGCGTTGTTTTCGTGGGCGTTGGGTGTTTTCGTGGGTTACGGCGCTCGTTTCGTGACGTGGCGTCGCCGCGTTGTTGTTGAAGGGTGTCGTGGTCGATGTTGGTGGTCGTGGTGGCCATGGGTGATCGAGGAGCGACGTTGGCGGTGGTGGCTATGGGTGACGGTGATGGCGTGGCGTTGGCGGCGGCGACGAGCATGGTGCTGGTGGTGGAAGAAGAGAGTGGCCATGTTTGGTGAGCATGTTCACCAAACAAACATTGTTTGTGATCCATTGAAAATAAATAAACTATAATACAGTAACAAATAAATAAAATAAACAGATTGGACTGGAATCCCATTCCTGCTCATTCCGGGGAACACCATTCCTGCCCATTCCGGGGAAGACCATTCCGGGGAACATTCCGGTGTGCATTCCGGAATCCACCGGAATTCCACCGGAATGGAAAACACCGGAATAAACAATTTAGCAGGGCCTTCTGCTAAATTCCATTCCACCGGAATCCACCGGAATTCCACCGGAATGACCGGATTCCTGCAGGAATAGGGGGGGCACTGCTAAGACCTCTCCAGGTGTGCTGCGTCGACGGTGATTTTCTCAACAATGAATGCCCACGACCCTACGACGAGGGACAACAACCCCACCACCACCACACACCACCACAACAGCCCACACACCAATGCCGATGAGGCAGTGGCGCCCAACAAACGGGACCACCACCAAACCGCTGACGTGGCATGCCCATCTGGGCATGCCACGTTGACGGTGACTTTTTCGATGATGAGACGAGCGCCCACAGACGACGACGACCCCCCACTCACCAATAAACACCACCCATGGACACAACCACCCCCAACACCAGACAATGACCACCCAGTGCCCATGGATGACACCACCACAATCAACAAACGGCGGACGCCCCCCAAACGACTTCACACCAACAAAGCACAAGCGAAGACGCCCACATACACAAACGACTGCCCACGTACGAGGACGACTGCCCACCAACGTGACCGCCCACCAATGAGCACAACCGCCCACAAGACAACCGCCTGCGAACGAAGACGCCCACGTACACAAATGACTGCCCACATACGAAGACACCCACGTATGAGGACGACCGCCCACCAACAAGCACATATGAAGGAAACGGGCAACGATGAGCCCAGGTGAGTGTGCTCTCCCCCTCTTTCCATCATTCCCCCTCCCTCCATTGCTCCCCCTCCATCACTCCACCCACTCCCTCCTCCCTCCATCACTCCTTCATTGCTCCCCCTTCCATCCTCTCCCCTCTCTCATTCCCCTCCCTCTACCCTCTCTCATTCCCCTCCCTCTCCACACTCCCTCTCCACACTCCCTCTCCCTCTCCACACTCCCTCTCCCTCTCCACACTCCCTCTCCCTCTCCACACTCCCTCTCCCTCTCCACACTCCCTCTCCCTCTCCACACTCCCTCTCCCTCTCCACACTCCCTGTGAAGTGTTCACCCTGAACTTCTTGCATAGCTGAAGCCAAGAGGGAAGGAGGAGGCAAGAATGGGTGGATCTGGGATCAACACCCATGAGTGAGCAATGGGCAGTTACAAGATACTCAGCTGGCCCAACATGATTATGCATACTGTAGGAAGTACAGTTATACAAAGCACTACATGTAGTGCAAGAGGATGGCAAGACTGCTGACAAGGTGGTGGTTCAAGACAAAAGATCAATATATTATGTAAGATATCCAAATCTAGCTATATACCACTGTTTGACTATGGCCTCTGGGCATTCCCTTCCAATCCTATATCACAAAGCCCCCCAATGTCCAGAGGGCATGTAAGGAAAACAATGGTGGGGAAGAATAATAGAATAGGAATCCTCTTGCCCCCCAGAGTGAATATCAGGATAAAATGAGACCAAAAGGTAGCAAAGCAAAGAAGATGAATAAAAGAAAGAAAAAATTTGGCCCCAAATAATTTCCTATCTGGAAAGCTGGTCACTGTAAGCTCCCAGCTTAACCCAGAAATACCCATATGATCCTCCCATTCTCTCTTCAGTGATGTATAACCATGAGTACTGGGAAACCATGCAAGTGGATGGCTTCCAGGTCATCCATCCCAACTCCATTGCCTTTCCCCATCAAGATGGTGTAGCATGCTTCCATCATACTTGTGGTCTGGGTATAAGACATGTATAGTGTGATAGAGGCTTGTGCCTCTCCACTCAGATCGTTGATCCCAACTCAACTCCCTCTACCCATCAAGATGATGTAGCTTGCTTCCATTGTGGTGTGTCATCTGGACGTGGGGAGTGTGTAATGGGATAGAGGCTTGTGCCTCTCCTCCCATCTTCCACCTATACTCCCCTACAGCCCCCCACTTTTCCAGTGTGCGAATCTCAAGAATCAAGCCAGGGAGGATAGAGGTGAAGAGATCGTGCAGTGGAAAATTACAAGCCGTGATCCTAAGTTGATGTCTGAGTGGGTAAAGGTGGTGCCAAGTTGGGTAGGAATGATAAGAGGTCGAAGGAAAGGAGGGGAAAAAAATGTTGTCATAAATTTTGCCCCCCAGAGTGGACACAGGCCATGCAACACACAAGCAGCAATCTGTAAGGTTACCATGATTGAAGAAGAGTCCGCCGCATAATGTGTGAGGAGCAACTCCTCAACACTGATCCGCTGCAAAACATGCGAGCTGCAATCAGGAGCCAGAAGGTTACCATGATTGAAGAAGAGTCCGCCGCATAATGTGCAAGCAGCAACTCCTCAACACTGATCCACTGCATAACACGCGAGCAGCAATCAGTACTTCTGAGGGACCCAGAAGGTTACCATGATTGAAGAAGAGTCCACCGCATAATGCGCGAGCTGCAACTCCTCCACACTGATCCACCGCGCAACGTGCAAGCTAGTGCTTGGAAGTCCAGTCTCAAGACTGAAAAAAGACTGAGACTGGACTGAACCAAGACTGCCCAAGACCGGAAATTCCCAGGACCGTCGAAGACCACAACCGCAGTCCGGTCTTCGGTCTCTCACAATTTCGGAAATTTGAAGACCATGAAGACCGACAAAAAACCGGTCTAACCGGTCTCAACTGGAACTCGTAACCAAACACAAAACACAAACACAACTCGTAACCAAACACAACTTTCCTCCTCCTACCACCACCCTCCCTGTTACCATCACCACCCTTCGTGACGACCACTTTGCATCGTGAGCACCCGCGATGGGCTAAATGACCCGTATGCTCACACATCGACCGCCACCTCACACGCTGGAGGCTCAGCAACGACACCCATGGCCACGGCACGCCACATCATCCTCCACAACGACGCCCCCCCCCTGCCAGACATCACCTACGGCCACCACCACCCACACCACCAACCACAATGGCAACAACAAACACCTGCCATGCACGACTGTCGTCAACTCTCACACCCACCTCACACCAACCACAACAACAACAACGAGCGCCTGCTACGTCGACAGCGCATGGAGAAGACTTCCCTCGCCCTCTGCCGCCTTTGGCAATGACAAGCGCACGACAACGGCCACGCAACGACGATGGAGATAGGTGGATGACGATGATGTGACGTGGCAGCAACGACAGATGACGGAGGACAAAGCAAAGAACGGCGACGGCTGACAACGGACAGCAACAAGGAAATGTGAGTGCTCCCCCCCACCCCCCTCACGTAGTACTACAGTGTATTTAGTCAATTATATACATGTTCTCCCCATGTCGTAGCTCTGAGACCAGTTGAAGACCAGTTGTCAACCAGTTCAGACTGAAACTGGTTGAGACCGGTCTTTCAACCATAAAAAACCGACCAAAACCGCACTGAACCGGTTGACGTCGGTTCAGTCCGGTTTTTCCATGGTTCTTCAACCTGCGAGGACCGGTCCCAGTCCCGGTCTTGTCAAATTTTGACAAAAGACCAGACTGGACCAGACTTCCAAGCACTAGCGCGAGCAGCAATCAGCCTTCTGATGGAGCCAGAAGGTTACCATGACTGAAGAAGAGTCCGCCGTGTCATGCGCGAGCAGCAACTCTCAACCAGTTGAGGTGTCTCCCCTGCCCATAAGAGTCCTCCAATCAAGTCTTAACACCCCAAATAGAGGGGAGATCCTGAGGTAGCCAAAAATGCATTTGAGCATAGCGTAGTGATTTCTGGCCCGTTCCTGGAGATCAAATACCCGTTCGAAAGCCACGAACGACACCTTTCCAACGGTATAAGTCGCGTATCGTGACGAGCCGTGGAAGTCGAGATAGAGAGGTGATACCCAGAAACTGCAGTTCTGGAGTAAATGCATACTGCAGACCAGGCTGTCGTCCGTTGTCGACGTAAATAGGTGCGTCGGAAAGGTACGAATCCAACGTTTAAAACGAGCTATAGAACGTCCGATGCGAGCAGGTTATAACAATAGGAATGGGGAGATGGTTGTTGAAAAGATGGCACTGTAACACAAGGACCGCTCGTCCGTTTGGCGCGTATAAGAGCTTCCCAGAAGCACATTAATCGTGGCTTTAAAACAAACCAAAGAACGAAAGGGGCGACGAGAATCTCGCCGAGAACGGACGAAATATGTTCATTTTGGTCATACCAGGCTGAACGAGGCGAAACGCAGCCAATATGTGACCGTTTGGCGAGTTCAGGGAGTCCAAAGAAAGGTGTGAATGAGGGCTTTCCAATGCAAAAAGGATGAGCGCGATCCGGGCGTCGGTCGGCGAGATATGACATGAATAAGTCCTGTGTAAATGGTTGTTGGAGGGATGGTGCTATAACACGAGAACCGCTCGTCCGTTTGACGCGTATGAGGGCTTCCCAGAAGCGCATTGACCGTGGCTTTAAAACGAACCAAAGAACGAAAGGGACGACGAAGATCTCGCCGAGAATGGATGAAACATGCTCATCTTGGTCATACCAGGCTGAACTAGGCGAAGCACCGCCAATAGGTGACCGTTTGGCGAGTTCATGGAGTCCACAGAAAGGTGTGAATGAGGGCTTTCCAATGCGAAAAGGATGAGCGCAATCGGGGCATCGGTTGGCGAGATATGACATGAACAAGTCACATGTAAGTGGTTGTTGGAGGGATGGTGCTGTAACACAGGAACCGCTCGTCCGTTTGACGCGTATGAGGGCTTCCCAAAAGCGCATTGACCGTGGCTTTAGAACAAGCCAAAGAACAAAAGGAACGACGAGGATCTTGCCGAGAACGGACGAGATATGTTCATTTTGGTCATACCAGGCTGAAGTAGGTGAAGCGCAGCCAATACGCGACCATTTGGCAAGTTCAGGGGGTCCAAAGAAAGGTGTGAATGAGGGCGTCCCAGCGCAAAAAAGACGAGAGCAATCGGAGCATTGGTTAGCGAGATATGAGGTGAACAAGTCCAATTTTGATGTCCCATCAACCCCATCCAACCCAAAACCACTCCAAACCCTTCTAACCATTCAGAAACCAAGAAGAGCCATTCCAGAGAGTTCATAGAGACTCATTCCTCAAGCAAGAAAACAGCAGAGATTGGGAGAGAAGCATAGTAGGGCATAGCACATAATTTCCAGAGCAGTAGACTGAACTGGAGGGATGTCAATGAACATCTGGCTATTCTTGAGAGGCCTAGATGCTAAAAGACAAGGGAGATGGTTGAGGAACAGGTGGAGTCTGAGAGACAGTGAAGCAGTGCAAAGCAGCAGGCAACACTGGTTGTGGGCAACCTCCTCACCAAGTCAATGGTCGCGTAGTCGCGGAATCCAGACCTCAGGTGAGAGGAACTCTCCTCACAGTAGACTTTAGGCTGCGTAGTCGCGAAATCCCAAAGCCCAGCTGCTCAGAGTCAGCGCAGCACCCCAATCGAACAAACCTCAACCAGCTGTGCAAGCACAAGCTAAAGTCAATGGTTCATCCAACTGAAGGATGGATGAGCCCTTTCACATGAAGTAATAAGCCTGCTGCAAAGTGCGCAAGCAGCAGCTACCATCCATGCTAAGGTTCCTCCTGTGATGAGCTGGCACTAGGCATTGTCACGGGTAACCCCCGGGTACTTTCGGCCTTACCCGTACCCCTACCCCTGGAAACCCATACCCTCAACCACGGGTACGGGTTTCTGCGGGTAAGGGTACGGGTTCTGGTGGGTTTGGCGGGTTTGGCGGGTTTTACAGGTTCAGCACCACAGTTAAATATCTAAATTCTGTATTGCTTAGTAATGTACCATACAAATCCTACTTACTTCTCTCAGGAAAGAGACGGTCCTGTATTCTACTTCTACAACCTTGTCCTTCAAGTTAATAGTTCATCATGTAGGCAAAAGACATTGCAGCCATGGGCAGTGCTTAAAAAATAGTCAACTTCCATTTGGTTGTATTGGACCGTATTCTCAACAAAAATGAGTGCTGAGTTTGAACTATTCTGCGCCATGTTTCGTAAACTGGGGAGGTGGTTTCTGGAAGGATTTTGGTCAGGTAGAGCCCAAGAACATAAAATTCAAGGAAGAACTTACTAGCCAACTTACATTTTTGGTAGTGGATCGTATTTCCCACAAAAACGAGCACTGAATCTGAACGGTTGGGTGCCACATTTCGTAAACTGGGGGGATAGTTCCTGGAGCAATTCCGCTCAGGTAGAGCCCAAGAACGTAAAATTCGAGTAAGAACTTACTTTTAAGCCTCATTTTCCGGTGACGGACCTTATTGATCCACAAAAGCAAGCACCGAGTTCGAACGGTTGAACGGCATGTTCCGTAAACTCGGGAGGTCGTTTCTGAAGTAGTCACCATCAAATAGAGCCCAAGAACACTAAAATTGAGCAAGAACTTACTTGGCAGGCCTAATTTCAGGTAATGAACCATATTCCCCCTGTAAAACCAACCTCAGAATTCAGAGACTGGGCGCCATGTTTCGTAAACTTGGGAGATAGTTCCTGGAAGAATTTCGGTCAGATAGAGCCCAAGAACGTTAAAATTGAGCAAGAACTTACCTGTCAACCTTAATATCTGGTAAAGGACCATAATCACACACAAAACCAACCACCAAAATTTCAGGGTTGGACACCATGTTTCGTAAACTTGGCAAGTCATTCCCGAAGTAATTCTCGTTAGATAGAACCTAAGAACAAAACAATTGAGTGAGAACTTACATGTCAACTGCAATATTTGCTCATGGGCTGTACTTTTACCAAGCTGCCATCAGTTAGAGCAAAATTTAGGGTTTATATTACAATTCACTACGTAAATTCAAGTGACTAATTATACATATAGGGGCCAAGATGGAAGAATGAATGAGGAAAGCAAAAGGGACATGAAAGAAGCTGAAGCGCCATATAAACAAGGCACTTTAGGGCGGGTTCCGATTTAGGGCAGGTTTAGAAGAGAACCTGCCCTAAATTGGAACCCGCCCTAAAGTGCCTTGTATATATAGCGCTTCAGCTTCTCTCGTGTCTCTTTTCCTTTCCTCCTTTACTCCCATCATGATTATTTATGCCCCCTTGTATAATTACCCCCCCCCATATATACTTGTTCATATGTAAAATATTTGATTAATTTAAAATGACAAAAAACAAAACCAAATACCAAAAGGTCCCCCTCTCTCAATATGACTTGGGGGTGATAAAATACCTTACAAATTGTTCTTATTTATGCATAATTAAATTAGTATTTTTTTCGATCTTATTGCCAGGCCATGAGCTACACAAACACTGACTAATAACATGACGGGTACCCGCCAACCCCTGCCACAGGTCCGGGTTTGGTGAGGGTAGCGAATATCAAACCCATACCCCTACCCAAGTGCACCCCTACCCGTAACCCGCATGGGTTGCTAAACCCGTGACAATCACTAGCTGGCACATTCCCACAACTCTCCAGCTCTCCCTCTACCAAGAAATGCAGACTTCAACCATGCTTTGGTGAAGTCCGCGGTGCCCCCACCATTGTGAAGCGTTCACTCTGAACTTCTCGCATAGCTGAAGCCAAGAGGGAAGGAGGAGGCAAGAATGGGTGGATCTGGGATCAACACCCATGAGTGAGCAATGAGCAGTTACAAGATACTCAGCTGGCCCAACGTGATTATGCATACTGTAGGAAGTACAGTTATACAAAGCACTACATGTAGTGCAAGAGGATGGCAAGACTGCTGACAAGGTGGTGGTTCAAGACAAAAGATCAATATATTATGTAAGATATCCAAATCTAGCTATATACCACTGTTTGACTATGGCCTCTGGGCATTCCCTTCCAATCCTATATCACACTCCCTCTCCCTCTCCACACTCCCTCCTCTCCACACTCCCTCCCCCCTCCATCACTCCCTCCCCTCCCTGTAAAATTAAATTGTAGTAAATAGACTAAATTAATTACATGCAATACATCTTATTTTTCATTGGTCAGATTTACCTATCATAAGGCATTAACTTGTGCAAATGACATGTAGTCCTCAGGATTCCTGAGGACTTGACAGAAATTTTCTCCTCCAACTCAAAATCACCAAAATTATAGTGTAGTCCTGAGGAATCCTGTGAGTCCTGCAGTACTCTGTGGGGGACTGATAAGTACTGTCCGAATCCACTAACCGAATGTTCGGAACCTTCAACCCCATTGTGGATGAAGACATCCTAGTGCCTCTAGGAGCTATCAATGGCATAATACCCAGTCGAGATAAGTCTGAATGTGACTGTTTAAGGTGCACCATCAAAATGGTGTATAAGACGCCTTGAGACTGTCGATGGGAGTTCATAGGCTCAGTGATAAAAGACTTCGCTGCATATGAGCCCTCCAGGGATGACTTGGTACACTATACAGGACAAGGAGTCTACTACAGAGTCCAACAAACTCGACTGCTACAAGTAGCTCAAGTAGTAGTGATGGTGGATCAAATCCTACAGGTACTAGCCAAGTTCTTCAATAAACAGGAGCGAGATCAATTCATACTCAACCAAGGATTCTCTTTCCTCTGACTACTAGCTTGTCACGTGAGCCGCACGGAAATTTTGGCTTCTTATCAAGTGTTACAATACCATACAACCTTGGCATCCAAACATCTTGTTCAAGAAATCAATGCCCTCACACACATGTATGGAGCGGAGACTGATAAAATGTCTATCAGCTCCTACGAGTCTTCCAGATCGTCCTTAGGATCTCTCTACAGTACTGGATTGGCTAGGAAGGAAGTAGGAAAACTGTTAGCCAGCAAAGTGTCCATTTTGCAGCTGAGCCTCCCATTCCTAACTCCATTTTGGTGTTGCTGTCCAGGAAACACCCTGTTTCATGACTACCGGGAGTAGGAAGAGTTGGCATGTCTGCTGTAGGAGCTCCCTCAGAAAGGACTACCACTACCAACAATGGTCCTGAAACGATAAATTCAGGATTCAACAATAACGAAGCAAGGGTGCCTGCAGCATCGAACACGTGCATACCAAGCCCTAAGTCGTGGACCAGCTATATTTTCTGTAGCAGAAACAATCAAAATAGCTCCAGACCTGTCAAACAAACCAACGGTGACTGAGGACAAGGGAGAATCCCTGCTCATGGTAACGGAGGACTCCTGTCAGGAGAATCTTCCTCATCTGGTAACGGTAGTAATCCTGGTCAAAGAGGCAACCCTCCTCAGAGCAAACCTCCTCCCAGCAATTGGTATGTCCCCCCTCAAGGCAATGGAGGAGGAGGAGGAGGAGACGAACCTGGAGGCAGGGGAGGCGGCGGCGGCAGAGGTGGGAACAGGAACAATAATAATCCTGTTCTGCAAGACCCAGACTACCCCCCTTGGTGGCAAACTCCTGAAGAATGGCAAATCAATCATAAACTGAATGCCAATGTCTTACCTGAGTGGGATGGCGCAGGGGAAACCGCTATAGATTATTTGAGCAGTATGGGCTTCTTGGCAGCCCTGAGCTCCAAGATGAAGGAAGGCATAGCTCAGCTAGCCCCTTTCAAGTGGACCTCTTACACCCTGAGTTGGTGGGAAACTCTACCCACTCATGACAGAAACTACTTCTCAAGCAACTGGGACAACATGATGATAGGGATTCAAGCCCACTTTTTAGATGAAGAATGGGTGCAAGATCGAACATTTGAGTTCGATGAGATGACCTTCCGCAATAAAGGTCACGAACAAGAGAGTCCATTGGAGTACATCCAACATTGTATATGACACCACCATTTCCTCCATCCCGAGGAACAGGACAGACCCACTGCTGTCGCTTGCATTTTGTGATGACAACCTGTTGAATGGACCCATTATCTTAGCAAAACCATTTGTCCCTCAATCCTCTCTGTTCAGTCCATAGCTAAGCAGATGAGGAACGGTTTAATAACCTCTTGGCAGCAGGCTGAAAGAAACAAGAAGCCAGCACCGTACTATAGAAATCACTGTTGGCGCAATTCATGCGTAGCACACACTGCGGAGGTGGACTCAAACAATCAAGGTATGCAGCTTGAGTCTTATTCATCAGATGAGGAAGAGGAACAGGATGTTAACTACACCTCAAACAACGATCGTAAGCCTCCACCTCGCTCTGGGGGGCAAAAGCCCAAGCCTGCGACTGCCAAAATGGAGTTTCCTCACAGGAAAATGGTTAACAGTATAACCTTTGAAAGGGATGATACCAGGATTAGTCTGTGAGATCCCAATGGAGACTGCTACATCTGCACTAGTCCCAAGCACTTCCATAGGGACTGTCCCCACTTCAGTAAATGGAACGCTCTACAGAATGTGCATAAGATTCACGTGGACTGGGATCCAGCTGAGGAGGAAGAAGCAGATAGAGAGTACTTAGTTATGTTGGCTGAATCTAAGACCACCCTTTCTGCTTATGAGAGTGAAAACCTGCTTAAGTCCTTTGCTACCGAGATACATTCATCCCAGGGACAACTAAGAAATTCATTTGCTGCTGAAAAGCCCATAAAAATTGCTGCTGTAACACGCGATGAATTAGACAAAGTTAAACCATGAGTGGAAGCTACCTTTCATAAGGTGTATTCTGCACATCGAAAGTCTAAGGATTACATTAAGGGGAAGAACAAAGAGGCCGTATCAGTCAATGAAATTGTAAGATCCGCAAAGGTGAAGAAAGTTGAACCTATCTATGAACCTGGCTGTGTATTCCCTGCAGTCAAGAGCTGATCTTTACCTGAAGGAATGGGATCGTTAGGGACGAAAGCTCTACACATGTGTGTGAAAATTGGTAACCTCGAGTCCGATTCCATTCAAGCTCGGCTGGATTCTGGAGCCAATATCACTCTGATATTGGAAGAATTCTGGAAATCAATGTCTGATTCTCCTCGCCTGCATGAAGGAATGAGAATGAAGCTATACCATCTCACTCACTGGAGGAGTGAAGGTCCTAAGATACATTAAAACTGAACTATACATCTTGGCTTGAGATGAGTCCATAGTCAGTTTTGAACTAGAAGCTTACATTGTATGAAACATGAACGTACCTATACTACTGGGAGAAGACTTCCAAACTACCTACAAACTCAAAGTTACAAGATATGCTTCAGGGCATTGTGAAGTAGCTGTAGGGCAGTCTGGGCATGTGATTCCCACTGCCTCTTCCCAAAACGTGGACTTAGGATTCGAGATCCAAGCAGCCTTCTTAACACAATTGTTTGTTCGACGAAAGGCAGCAGCCCATGCTAAACAAAAGAGTAGCACGACTGGACTTATGGAAGTCTTAGCATTAGAAGACATGCTTATGCAACGTAACTGCATACACAATGTAGACATCCATTCAACCTTCGAGGGCTGCGAAGATTGGATAGTCAAGAAGGTTATCATTGGAACTGATGATCAGAACATTATGGCTGCTCCGACCACATGGATTAACACCTCATGTCCCTTTCTCCCTATAGCTAATCCCAGTCCGCACCCACGCTACATTAGAGCTGGAGAGGTTGTAGGTTACCTACACAACCCCGAGATGATGTTAGATAAGCCCAAGGACAAAGAACAACTAATTAAAATGATTGCATTTGCCGAGGCTCTCAAGACTACTATCATTGGAACTTTAAAGGCTCAGGATTGAGCTACCACTACTAACCCTACAGCTGATTCACCTGGACATGACAATTGATTCGAAGAAAATGAATCATGGGGACCCAAGACTACTGCAGTACCTGAAGACCTGGTTAGCAGAGACGTAGATAAATTAGTTAACCTTGGTCCCAATATACCAGAAGAATATCGTGACTGACTGACCAAAGTATTGCACAGGAATGCTGCAGCCTTTGGAGTAGATGTTTGATTAGGACGTATTAAAGCACGAGTTCAAATCTCACTGCAACCAAATATGCATCCTATTTCAGAACCTATGTATGGAGCCTCCCCAGCAAAAAGGGAAGTTATTGACCAACAACTCAAAGCTTGGTTCGAAGTGGGAGTCATTGAACCCTTGGTCAGCCCTTGGGGATTCCACACTGTAGTAGTCTATCGAAACGGCAAACCCAGACTGGTCATAGATTATTGGAAACTTAATGCTAAGACCATACCAGACGAATTCCCTATACCTTGACAATCTGAAATTATACAAGCCTTGTCAGGAGCCCAAGTGTTATCGTCTTTCGACATGTTAGCAGGTTTTACCCAATTAGAAATGGCCAAAGATGCTAAGGATGGTGCCTTGCTATATGCAGGTAAGACAGCACGTGCTGGGGCGCAATCTTTGTGATGGGCCTGATTGGAAAATGTTAGCAGTCATTGTTAATTAAGAGAACTTAAAATGTACCCTCAGGCTGTCAGGGTTTCTGTATGCTTTTTTGCAACCGCCAGGACTAGTGTCACAGGTCCGGTTCAGTCTGGTTTTTTGCCCCAAAAACACGCAACCATGGACTGCAACTGGTCCAGGACCGACCCAGATATTGAGGGAACCGAACTGAGCTACCTAGGACCGGTCTTTTGCAGTCCATGGACCATGTTCAGACCAATTCAAACTGGTCTTTTTGCATAAAATTTGTCATAGCAATATAAACCATTTGTATCTCAATTATTATTACTCTAAAAAATAAACTGGTTATATATCATAGTAAAACATATAAATACCCATCATTCCACCAATTCGTAAGAAATTTAATGAAGGTTTGACATAGCTATGACTGAAACCGAATTACATCTCGTAAAGACTCAGGCAGAATGTAATGTGGCAACTGTAAATTATTTGATGCATACCATATATTGATAGATGGTGAGTATATTGTCATAGTTAAAATGTCAATATCCAAAAATTGAATCAAGCAAAATGATGAAAGTTTGAGTGAATTAGAATTAAAGTCATTCTGGTACAAGTTGCACAAAAAAGTATTTGTGCCAAAATGTATTTGGTTATATCTCTCTCAGTTCTTAACCGTTTTTGATGAACCAAAAACCGAATTAAAGGTAAAAAACGTGGTTACAAGGCTATGTAAATCACGTGACCGTTTAACCGGTTGCAACCAATTTGAACCGGTCTTTGAATGGTTTTAAAAGATTTTTGAAATGAGGCAACCGGCAACCGAACCAACCCCAAATTTGGGCAACTGCAACCGAAAAACGACCGGACCATGGTCCAGTTCAGTCTGGTCCATGTTTTATTTTTGGTCCTATGGACCGGACCTGTAAACACTAGCTGGGACAGGTGAATTGGCCACCCTGTTTATGGATAGTGATCCCAAATAAAGTACAAGTGAGGAGGTGGCTTTTTTTGTGAGACTTGAGAGTGTCAGTGGTTTGGTGTACCTTTTTGCACTCTGGGCATTCAGGCATGGTGGTGGACAGGATGATAGATTTGTTGACGGCATCCAACGCTTCTTATATCTCAGAACACATTACATAAGTCATGCTATTTATAAAGTTTTAGAACTGCTTGTTTCTAATCACATTCACCAATTGTTCCTCTAACTCTACGTCATGCAAAAGGGTGGGATGCTCAAGGTAGTATTGACATTAAAAAGTTTGAGTATGGAGTTCAACATTCTTGTTCGAATGTTCTGAGAGCAGCACGACGACGATGGCAGGGTGGCGTTTTGCAAGGTTGGGAAGGACATTGTCTGTGCACCCTCGACGGAGGAGGTCAAGGTCTGACACAGGGTACTAAAATATATCAGGGGTGTGAAAACCAAGAACAAAACTGAAACTTACTTTTTCACAAGACATGTACCCATGGCGCTGTAACAGTTTGCCTCCACTTTTTCGGTGCTTGTCAACAATTTGAAGGGAAACTAGTAAGCAGAATTTCTGGGATTGCTGTTCCCAGATTTCGTGTCAGTTGATGATCAGCAGATGCGCGAGCTTGTCCAAACCCAGCTTCTTCACGGCAAGCACAGAAAGGTAAGGGCCAAAGTGGTAGGCCCAGGAAGAGGCTGATGGGAGGCTGTCAGGAGGAGGAACAAAAGTTGTTGATGCTAAGCACAAGATGTGGTGTTTTTGCCAATCGGCTTCTTGGCAGCTGGGAGACTGCAATGTTTGTGACATCATATGTTTGGCAAAGGTAAAAGAAAACGTACACAATATGTTTTGGCTTTGCAGCTGACACATCGTCTGTGTTCCTTTGGAGCAAGAAGCCTGGAACAGTATGGGGCAGAGCAGGGATAGAAGGGGTCCTGACAAATGTGCATGGGGTAAAAAAGCTCACATAATTGAGTGGAAGCCTTACGTACCAAGGCATATCTGTACACATGGATGATGGTGTGTGAGAGTGAGAGTGATAATGTCTCAGATGCTATCACTACAAACTTTTATACACCAGACCGTCCTGGCTTTTCCTCTTCTGACAGACACAGCAGCTATACCCCAGCCACTGCCACCACACAGCAGAGCAGTCTCAACAGTAGCTGCAATAACACAATCATGATGTCAACATGCTGACCAATTAAGCCACCATTTTTCTTGTCTCCATTTCCATGATTAAAACATATTTTTTAATGGAATTTTGGAACATTGTAATGGAGTAAGGAGAAGCTGGGATACTCCTGACACATCACTGCAACGGCTTGTTGGCAAACCAAAGAATGACCTTGAGATAGTTGCACATTATTGCATCTGTTGGATTTGTAAATGGAGTTTGCAGCCATGACACAAGTTCTTCAGCTTGGCTCTTTGAAGGTAAAGAGTTAATGTGAGATGGAATGTCCAGGCAACCAGTGGTGGTACTTCCAGGATAATGAACAAGGATAAACAGCATGGCTTTGATGAGATGTGGATGACTGCAGCTATCAACATCAGCCATGGTTTCTTGAACATGTAGAAAGAATGTGTGCTGTACAAAAGTTACTTCTTGTGGTTTTTCCAACAATGCGAGTTTGAAGTTTACCTGAGGGAGTGAACAAAAATAACAAATGCCTGTGGGGTAACAAAGTCCAGTTGAACGAAATGTCATCCATGCATCAAATTCGGTTGGATCATGCAAGATCTGACATGTTTCACAGCTGTGACCCTTCCAATCCGTACCTGAATCAAGAGTGAAACAAAATGCACATTGCTCATTCAAGTATTGCATAAAGCACAGAATTGGGTCTGTGTGCGTCACCTAGAAATGCTGGGTGGCTGTGTCCTTTGCAAAGTCAACTTCTGTTGCCAGGGTTAACATCAACTTTGGTTTTTTCCTGTTGCAGATAAAAAAGGTCAACAATAGATTACAATAAAAACTGTCCCACATACATTTTTGGTTGGACGTCTTTTGGATTTAGTGATGGTTGGCCACACTTGATGAGTGGAGGAAGCCTGATGGATGTTGTAATCAGAGGGAGAGTGGCCCCTGCAGCATGAAAGGTAACGTCCAGCATGGCAGGTGCAGCCATTGGTGCAGCTTTCTTTTCTTGCTCCTCACAATAGTCGCAAAGAAAAGCCCCAGGAAGAAGTGAGCACATCGTCGCATTTCCATCAAGGAACAAACTTGGGTCAATCCTTTGGCATCTATTGGAGGAATGAGCCCATGCCTCCAGATCATCTGCTCCGAAATTGTACAAGTTGTTGTGAGCTGCTTGTTTCCGTCCATCCGTAGAGGTCTTATCAGTGCCCCTCTAATTCCTGCAGATTCTGGTGGATTCCAGAGGAATGAAATTTGGCAGGGAGGCCTGCCATTTTTATCATTCTGGTGCCTTACCATCCCAGCGGAATTTGGGCATTCCAGAATTGACACTGGAATGATCCGCAGAATGCACAGGAACAGAATGCAACAGAATCTGGTCCTTTGTTTGTTTATTTTACTTGTGTTACCAAACAAAGGCAACATTACCAAGCAAATGCAACACCATTCCTTTCCACCACCACCACCCATCCTCTTCCCCACCCCCACAACAGTCACAATAAACCGACGACGCCACACCACCCATGATGATGACGACAACCCCACATGACCCCACACCGGCGACAACCACCAAGCGACGAATGGCGACAACCACCACCAGTGGCGTGGCAACCAAACGGATGACAACGACAACTCCACGAGTGCCCACCACAACGACAATGTGAACACCACAACGCCATGTCACAAATCAAACAAGCCCCCACAGCACAATGGCAACAACGCCCACAACAACAACGATGTCCAATGTCCACAGCTACAATGATGACACGCAACGACGACATGTGATGACAACACGCAATGACAACATGTGATGACAACATGCAACAATGACAACATGCAGGGAATAATGGTAGCCCCCACTCCAATAGTGCCTTGGTTATTTTTCAGTGGTGGAGGTGGCCAATATATTGCTGCCATCTCCGCCATGGTGCTCTGCATGCTGGAATGAATTTCTTCTTGAACATTGTTGTTGAACCAGGTCCTCATCTCCGAGTGGCTGGCATCTATCATCTGTTTGATAGATGATGCCGAGAGTGTGGTCATCTCTGGCATGTGCTGTGGAAACAGAGGCACTGTGCCCTCTTGTTGCAACAAGGTGTGAGTGGCCTCTTGTTGCAATGTGTACGGAGAGTCTTGATCAATCCCGATCAGTTTGTGCCACAGTATGTGGAGACCAATGCATCCATGGATGTGTCGCAGATCAACTCCCTGAACCAGTGTGCTATCCAGTCCATATTTCCACAATCCTGTTGCAGTGGTGTGGTTGCTGGAAGAATCAACGTAATACTGCTTTTCTAGTTCAGATGTGATTGGATCTCCATGAGCTTGGATAACGAAGCTTGTGTAATTCTGCCAGAATATAATCTTCATGGCTTTGTCACAATTACCAAAAAATTTGGTCGTTTCTGTGCCCAGAATGTTCTGAGTTGGTCATACATGGTCATTTTCCCGAGATGAGGCCACATCATGTATAGGTGAAACAATTGGCCCTCAGCACCAAACAGATCCCTGACGAGTAATTCCTGGAAAGGGCACATGACAGCAAAAAATTGCACAACTTGCTTAGCGATGCTAGGTGGTGGTACATGAGGGTTGAACTTGTCATGTTTCATGTGTTGAGAGGTTTTGTCCTCCACATTGGTCAGGCACAATATATTGTATGATATCATGGGTGACCAGAGAATGCCAGCAGGTACATTTCTCAGTGCTTTGCGTGCAACTTCCGATGCTCTGGAGCTAGTTCCAGCCGATACAATGGTTGAGAGAAGCAGGATGTCTTGCAAGCATAGGCTATTTTTCAGCCAGTCGAGACAGGGTTTGGCCTTCCAGCAAATCTTGCTGCCCTTGATGATGCAAAAGCTTTGAGCGTGTTTTGCATCTGACAGAAGCCAAGATCCATATGCCATCCTCAACTTTAAGAAGGGGTTTCTTGGGTCATCAAGAAAAGAATATCCTGGGGAGAAGTTTTGCATGTCTTCCACAATCTCAAAAAATTAGTAATCAACCATTAGGTCGCTGGAAACATTCTCCCCAAAGAACATCTGATTTCTGAGGATGCCCTGTGCTTGAACAGAAAGGTCTTTGACCATTCAGGTCACTTGACAAAGGTCAATGTGGTGCCCGTGATAGGACACCTCTGTCTTGTCCTGATTTAGGAATGTGAAAGAGGGAAGATTCTCCTCCATGCTGGCTATAGTCATATGAGTGTGGTAGAGAAAGCACATGGGCATCTCAAAATTGTCTAGCAGATATTGCTTGAACTCGTCATAAGCATTAACAATCAGTCAGACGGCACTCTATAAAAAATGGGTGACATGAAACTCACACAGGAATACCATAGTTCCAATACTTTCCATTCCTCCACTGATTCCTACTGGATTCCACGGATTCCGGCCAGAATCCAGGGATTCCGTGGATTCTGGCTGGAATTGACAGGAATCTGACTGGAATAGACAGAAATTTCAGTACAAATCTATACTTCTCGATTCCTCCTACAATTCCACTTTAGCTAGATGTCATATGACTTAATCTGCACTTATCAAGACCTCCTGAATTACTTGTGTAATGCAGTCAGTCAATCTATTATTCTATTCTATGCTGACAACTTGAACTTAGGAATTGCTTATGATATTCAAATTTGAACATAAATAATTCAGGTGTATTTACTAGAACTACATGAGATTATTCTACTACAAAATTATCCTAGTACATAGAGTGTTAAAGGGAGGGGGTTGGGATGGAGGGGAGGGAGAGAGGGGTGAAGGAGAGAGGGGTGATGGGGAGAGGGAGTGATGGGGAGAGGTGGTGGGGAGTGATGGAGAGGGGAGGGAGTGATGGAGGAGGGAGGGAGTGATAGAGGGGAGGGAGTGAGGGAGAGAGGGGGAGGGAGGGAAAGAGGGGGGAAAGGAGAGAGAGGGGGCATGGAGGGAGGGACAGAGGGAGGGAAGAAGGATGGAGGGAGGGAAGAGAGGGAGGGTGGATGGAGTGGTGGGGACTGATGGAGGGGGGAGAGTGTGGTGGGGAGTACTGGCCCTCGTCGCTGTTCATTGTCCTGTGCTTTATGTCGTTCCTGTCGTGTCTTCGTCAACGAAGACACGCCATCATCCAAAACAAAACAAATGCATGATGGTTGTGGTTAAATCCTCACAAGAGGAAATGCAGGACCCCATCACTGATACTAGAATGAAGGTCGCTGCTGTTAAGAGATGAAAATGTTAAAGTTTTCTGGAAAGAAAGAAAGGGAGGGAGAGATCTTACAACAACACCCAGTAATACGCCCTCCACTGTGCACAAAGCCAAGAAAGCACATTCCGGATGCACCAACGTGCATATTGCTTGCCCTCAAGCATCCTTGGTCACATGGGGTGGTTGTAGACGTAGATGGTATTGCAGGTGTAAGAAGCGTAATGCTGGAGTGACTGTTAGGGTACCATCTGTACTTATCCTCTCATTCTCACTCCTCTTATATCAAACACTCCATATTTCACTTTTGTATTACCTAACTAGTACTTGCTAGTTGTATTCTGTCTACTGTTAGTTTAATAGTTGTACTCCGTGGCTCCTGTACTCGACGCATCAACGAATACGCCCAAACACGACTATGTTTACGTGCTATGTGCTTGTTTGGAATACAAGCTATTATTTGGATCGCAAGTCTTGCCAAACATTCCCAGACAGGGTAATGTTTGTAAGCAGCTGCAAGGAACTTTATAGTAGAAATAAGAAGGATCTAGGAACTTCTACATAGTAATATTTCTGTACTTAAATAGTGTGAAATACAAGAAGTAAGGCATCTTACATCTTAACCCCAACTTTGACAGTTCTTAGAACTAAGTGTTTCTTGAGTGAATTGATAAGGCTTCGTGCTATCAATTAACTTGACCAATCGTTAAAGCTACGCGCTAACGATCCAGGTCATCAAGTAACGCAATCAACGCTACGGTTAAGACTCTCACGTTTCTAGGAAACCCCGTTCTCGCATTTGATTAACAATACATTTCTGACTCTACGTACGACGATTAGTGTTTGTATTCATCGGAATACACCAACGTAGAGCCTCGCACTCTAACAGTGACATAGAGTCAGATAGAATTGAGTTTGCAGGTGGTAAGTTTGCATGGTAGAGGAAGTGGGAAGATAGATTAGTGGTAAGTATGATTCTCTCAGAGCCAAATCGCGTGGTGAAGTTAAAATAAGCGCCGTAGAGAACAAGCACAAAACAATGATGCCAAACATGATTGCTATGTGGACGATGGATCCTCGGAAAGGTGAAAAGTGACTCAAGTTCACAGAGTTGTAATGAAATTTATTTATTTCTTCCATGGCACTGCTAATTCCACTGCTAGTTTTCATGTATGAGAGCAGCAGTGGAACAGGATATGTCACATATAAACTTCGGTCACATGGTTTCACAATGAGACCACGTGACTATAACAGAGGTCTTTACCATCCCCCATGAGTTCTGGTGGAATCCGGCAGATTCCAAGCGGAATGTCGGAATTCCATGGAATTCCGATGGAAACTAGTTGGCTGGAGCCTCAGCCATTCTGGTTTCCAATTCCATGGAAATTCCAATGGAATCTGACAGAATCCAGTGGAAATGGTTGGAATCCAGGAGCCTCCTGGAACAGTTTCCATTGGAATTCCAACCAGATTCCATGGAATTCCAATGGAAAGTATATTCCAGTCAAATTCCAACAGATTCCAAGAGATTCCAATGAATTCCAATATTTCTTGTGGTTATTATAATATATATAAAAATAAGTGGATGCATGAGGATTGAACTCTAGCCTCAGGAAATGTCACGTGAAGTGTGAGCAGCAATATTTCCACTACACCATATGGCTGTTAAAAGCCTGGCAACATTTATTCTATATAACCCATCCTCACACCCACCTTCCTAAATGAGTCATGGCGTTTACTGGCATCACCATCAGCATCTGTGTTTTGCTGTCAACCACAACCACACCCACAATGGAGCTCTTTACTCTCCCCCACCTATTCCTACTGGACTCCTACTGGATTCCCGGAATCCTACTGGACTGGACTAGGACTGGGACACATTTTATGTTGGCTGATCACCATACAAATTTTGTATCCTAGTCCTAGTGGAGTCCTAGTAAACTCCTACTGGAATGATCCCAAATCACCAGGAATTGTGGAATTCTACTGGATTTTTAAGGAATGAGTCCAGTAGGAGTCCAGTAGGAGTCCAGTAGGAGTCCAGTAGGAGTCCAGTAGGAATTTCCGGGGACAGGGAGCCCAGTAGGACCAGCAGTTTGTCACTGTTGTTGTTATTATATAATATAAAAAAAAGCGCAACCTGACAGAATTGAACTCTCGACCTTATGGACATAGGGACAATACTATGAGCACTTTACCAGTTACACTAGGAAGGCATTATTGTAGGTCATTATTATATGCTCTATATACCAACATACTGACCTCCTTCCTAGAAAGGACGTCGGCGAATTCCGCGAGTGGGAATTTTGCCCAAACCCAACAACACTCGACAACACCACCATCACCACCCTCTTGCTCACCCACCACGAACATGTCGCCCACCACGACCACAATGGACGACGACAACACGCAACCATGACAACAACGACGGCCACGACAGACGACAACAACAAACGACCATGGCATGCAACGACGACCCCACTCACGGACATGACAACCACCCACGAACCACGAGCGCCCACCGACACGACAAACAAGAAAGACGAGGGACAGCGACGACCCGCTCCCACCCGCCAACGATGACCATAACACCCACCACCACAAACGATGCCCGCCACCCACAAAAACAACAACTGCCGCCCACAAAAAACACCCACCGCCCATGAACGACAGCCGCCGCCCACGAAAAACACCCAGCACACCCAAACGACATCCGCCGCCCACAAAAACACCCAGCAAACCCAAACGACGACCGCCGCCCATGAAAAACACCCACCACCCACAAATGACATCCGCCGCCCTCGAAAAACACCCCGCCTATGTGTCTCTGTCCCCCTCTCTCCCACCCTCCTTCTCTCCCACCCTCCCTCTCTTCCTCCCTCCCTCCCTCTCTTCCTCCCTCCCTCCCTCTCTTCCTCCCTCCCTCCCTCCCTCCCTCCCTCCCTCCCTCCCTCCCTCCCTCTCTTCCTCCCTCCCTCCCTCTCTTCCTCTCTCCACCTCTCTCACCCCCTCCCCCCTCCATCATTTCACTTCACTCACTTCCCCTCCTTCCATAGCTCTCTCCCTCCACCACTCCCTCCATCACTCCATCACTCCCTCCCCCTCCCTCATTACATTAGTAAAATATCTTTCTGTATTTAGTTGTCATTTCACAATACAACATTTGTTTAAATGTGAATTTTGAATAGAAATTTGAAGTTCTGACTTGGTAATACATTGAAGTTGATATTCCAGTGGGAATCCAGTAGGAATCCAGTAGGACTTCAATGTGTGGAGCATTTCATCTAATTTGTTTAAGTCCAGTTGGAGTCCAGTTGGAGTCCAGTAGGAGGGGGAATGGAGAAATATGTGAAAATGCCTTTTTGGAAATTTTGTTAAAATCCGGTAGGAATCCAGTAGGAATCCTACTGGAGTCCCGGAGTCCAGTAGGAATAGGTGGGGGAGTGATAAGTATTGCCACAATGAGGTCTTTATTGCGATTTTCATTAGTTATCTAGCCAGTATCATTGGATATTTCATTAGGTACATGAGTGATATCATTTTGTGATTTTCAATGGTTACTTTGGCAATATCATTGGAAATTTCATAAGCTACTTGGGCAATATCATTGTGAGTTTCATAAATTATGTGGCCAGTATCATTGAAAATTTCATTAGCTGGTTGTGCAATATCATTGGCAATTTCATTAGCTACTTGGGCAATATCATTGTGCTTTTCATAAATTATGTGGCTATTATCATTGGAAATTTCATTAGCTGGTTGTACAATATCATTGGCAATTTCATTGCGCTTTTCATAAATTATGTGGCCAGTATCATTGGAAATTTCATTAGCTGGTTGTACAATATCATTGGCAATTTCATTAACTACTTGGGCAATATCATTGTGCTTTTCATAAATTGCTTTTTCATTAGAAAAGTTTGTAGTGACCGCTTTTTGAGACTACAAAAGTTTGTAGTGTGTGCTTTTTGATTAGAAAAGTTTGTAGTGTCCGCTTATTGATTAGAAAAGTTTGTAGTGACCACTTTTTGAGACTACAAAACTTTGTAGTGTGTGCTTTTTCATGTGCGGTTTTTCATTAAAAAAGTTTGCAGTGTCCCCTTTTTTTGTCATTAGAAAGGTTTGTGGCATCTGCTTTTTCATTAGAAAAGTTGGTAGTGTCTGCTCTTTGAGACTATAGATCTTGTGGCGTGTGCCTTTTAATTGGAAGAGTTTGTAGTGTCTCAATCTGTGTTATGGGGATGAGGTTGAAGGACTGTCATCATATGTCAGTGCTGCAGCATTAGGGAGGCACAAAGTTGGCCACCGTCCACCATCGCTTTTTGCCTTCACGCATTTGATCGCATCATATGATCATTTTTAAAGTCCGCTTTGTCATGTCGATACAATGCTGAATAGATATCTCATACAATCCTTTCCTGCCTGTTGAAGGATGCCTCAACTCTCCACGCACCAGGACTTGGTAAACCAGTACATCCTCTTGATGCTTATGCATCAGATTTTTACACCGGCAGATCGGCAAACAATCGAACAGAGGCAGAAAGAAAATGATCTGGATATCAACACCTTGCTCTTGATCCTCCTTACATGCTATCCGAATGGACGGCCAACCGTTCCAAAGCTAGGGAACATGGGCCTTGCCTGGGATTATGCAGAAAATCCAGCAAACCATCACTGCTTTGTCAAAATGCTCTGTGTAACACCTCTTGTCTTCCAAACCATCCTCACTCTGATCGAGGATCATCCTGTTTTCACTAATAGCTCAAACAATGCCCAAGCTCCCATTGAGCAGCAGCTAGCCACCACTCTTTTTCGAATGGGAAGGTATGGAAATGGAGCTTCTGTGGAGATATTGCATGACAAGCAGGCTGTTCTGAGGGGTCTGTTGAAAACTACACCGACCGATGTTTTGAGGCGATTGAGTCTCTTCATGAGCTTTTTGTGCAGAGGTTAACCTCAGCAGAAAAGGAAGCAGAGAAGTGGTGGATGGATGAGCATCTTGGCTTCAAAGGAAAGTGGCAAGAGGGTTGGGTGATGTATGATGGGACCATCATTGTTCTCTACAAAAAACCTGGGCTTAATGGTGATGCGTATTACACGAGAAAAGGGAATTATGGTCTTAATACCCAGGTGAATCTTTCTCACATGTTCTTTTCTTTAACCTCACATTGGTGTAGATTGGAAAGATACCATCAAATCTCTGTATCGTTGATTATTCCCATGGAATGACTGGCTCAGCTCACGATGCCACAGCATTTGAGCATACAACAGCTGCAAAATATCCTGACTGGTTTTTCGAAGGCGAGGAATTTGCCTGGGAAGATTTTGCATATGCTGTCAATTCTCGTACAATTCCAGTCCACAAGAAACCTGCATCAGATGATCCTGCAAATGCGTTATTTGACAAAGCTGTTGCTCATCTTCGCGTCTGATCAGAGCATTGCATGGGTGCTCTGAAATGTCGATTCCAGTGTCTTCGAGGCCTTCACGTCAGAATCAATTCAAAACAAGATCATCATGATGCATGCCATTGGACTACAATTGCCATCATCCTTCATAACCTCATTATTGATGTTGAGGGCTCAAAATCAGCAGGCCATTTTGGACAGGACCATGGCCATGCTGAAGAATACATTGACAGAGGTCAGCGAGATGCAGCTCTTGAAGGTGAAGATGGTGAAGATGTTGAGACAAAGAGGAAAGAGCTGGTTACTGAGTTGTTGGCATTTTCGGAGATGTAACATGGTCCAGAAACATATATATTATTCAATAGCTCAATGGGTATAATTGGAATAGGAGAATTACATGTAAAAAGGAGAGATAAGGATGGGAAAATAAGGATGGGAAGAAATGAAAGAGATAGGGATTAAAGAGATTGATCAGCAGTGTAAAAATTGGCATCATCCCAATCAGGAGAGAACTGATGCATATTCTGATGTTTTGCAGGAGGACCACCACCCTCAAGCTCAGCCTTCTTCTCAAGATATGTCTCCCTATCGTAAATCCCTAGCTTGAATTCATCGAGAAGATGTGCTCGTTTCTGGATGAGCAGCTTCTCCTTTGCCTCATCACTCCACATCTTGTTGTTCTTCCTGTGAAAATAAATGAGGTTTATTAAACATGAATGAACATTAGAGCAAGAGACTTACTCCTGCATGTCGAGAAGGGTATCAAGAAGGGTACGTTTCTGCGGCACCTTCTCGATATTCAAACAAGCCTTGTTAATAGCCTCTTGTGAGATCGCTGAAAACTTGGGAGCACATTTGCCAGCAGAAACAGGAGGCCGTGCATCAGCAGAAATGGGAGGCTGTGCGTCGGCGGAAATGGGAGGCTGTGTGTCAGTGTTCTGGGGCAATTCCACAGGAACAGGTGTCCTGTTGGCGTTAACAATTGCCTGGGTGACATCTGTACCAAATGTATGAGTGGCAGGGCGAGCTGGGGTAGATGGAGGAGCCAGGTCAACAGCTGAGCCAGCTGTGGAGTCTCCTGTGTCATCGGGAGGCTGGAACCACACTGTCTTTCAACCTTGTGGACCAAGCGCAGTGGTTACAACAATAGGAGTGACATTGGGACGGGTGGCAAAGATCTTGTGGAGACAGGTAAAGAATTTGAAGTCCTTTTCAATTTGCTCTGTTAACAAAGACATCAATGCGAGTATGAGAGTTGAGTTTGATTGGAAATACGCACACCAGAGGTTGAGAGCATCCACTGGAGTTGTGTCATTTGGACCTTCACCTGGGATGTAGTATTTCATGTGCTCCTCTTGCGAATTCTCGCAGTTCTCATCCTCAAGACCACCCCCAGTCTGTCGAAGTCAAGCAGCGTGCTTTCAGTATGTTTTGGTCAATCTTGTTGAGGAAATTAGAATCAGAAAAATAGAAAATAAACCTTTACCTTTCGAGCCTGTAGTTGACATCCTTCTCACATTCCGTGATGAATTCCCAGACTAGCCTGTCATCGTTCTCTGCCCAAGGGATGTCCAGGATCCTGGGCTTAGTGCCTTTGGCCATATTAGATAAAGAGCGTGGTTATTCTATAGTAGATGGGAGAGTAAGGACTGTGGTGCATGTGCAGGATCGACACGCGTGAGGGAAGGGAGGAAGATAACATAATCTGTCACAGTTTGGTCACATCGGGCTTTGAAAAAATGATCATATGACATGTGAAGGCGAAAAGCAACAGCGGATGGCAGCCAACTTTGTGCCTCCCTATTAGTTTTTGGCGTCATGCACAAGTTGTCTTTCACATTAGGAAAAACCTTTCATATTGATACCTAATGTAAGGATATGGCTGAATGATTGACATGACTTTACATATTGCTATTGCCACTTCAGTCACCCATTTTTGGGTACCTATGAGGTTATCCAATTCTTTGAATTAGGGAACCTTAGTGGTACCCCATTCCAGAGTGGTATGACCCTCATACCAATTCCATCATACCATGGTATGGATACCACATACCATTCCACCTCATACCATACCATACCATACCATTCCACCTCATACCATACCATACCATACCATACCATACCATACCATACCATTCCATACCATACCATACCATTCCATACCATTCCATACCATACCATCATTCCATAGCTGTCACAGGGTGTCTGGGGTCCTTTTTACAAAATATGAAAATTATTTCTCCAGGCTGCAATACTGATCCATTGGGCTCCATTTTTTGTGGACTGGTTCTTCAGATTTCTTCAGACATTTTAAGCTACAAGTGGAGGCTATAGGGTGAACTTGATCCTTTGAAAATTAGCTTGATTGGGCTTTATCCCAGGGTTTGGCCATTTACACTGTGGATAATCCATCACAAGCCACTTAAAAGTGTATATCTTGCCAGGCCATTTATATTCATGACAAATAAATTAATGTTGTATCCATCACAATGGCATGGCCTCTGAAGGAAAACAAGAATTTTGCAAGACTTTATTCATTGCAAAGGCATGAACTTTAGCCAAATTACTACCCAAGGCAAGGATGCCTTCTTCAGATAGAATATATTTAAAATTTGCCATTTATGAAGTATGGGGTCATTCCATAGGAATGGGATCATCAAAAAACTTGGATTTGGAATCTCCTCATATCTGCCACTCAGCAGAGCTGGCATTGTGGGGAATTTTGATTTGAACATATGAACACAAGCAGACCAAGACTTTTAATTACAAGCTTCAAGGTATCATTATTAAATATAGCTATTCTAATTTAAATCAAAATTCTGTCTTTCATACAATTAATCAGGGATGGTGAAGAAGTCCATAACATTGACAGCAATATGAACAAATGCTATGGACATTCACCTATGAGGGAGCAACTTGGGAGATGCTCTTGGAACAGATTGCCAATTCCTTATCCCACATGTCTTCAGAATCATACAATAGAGATGGAATCATACTGTACCAGAGAATAGGCAAGGGATAAATGGTTGAGTTGATGTTGTGGTTCCATGTAACAGTACTGTAACTGCAACTGTGACCCTGGAACTGGAGCACTGTCACCCAATGCAGGGCTCTGGTATCATGGAGTGGAGGCATAAGACTGCCTAGCTGTAGCTGTGACTCAAACCACATGTAATAAATGTTGTGGCAAGAAGTAGATATATTTGTTATGAACGCAACACAATATATTAAGATGACAAATATAAGGAAATATGATGGTCCTATGTCATGCATAATGAAAGTACAGTACTACCACGCCATTACACATGAGACAGATGCCAGCTAAGATCATTGAACAGAATATACAGGATGACAGGTTACCATAAGTACTGTAGGAATGGAATCATACCATAGAAATGGAATCATACCATAGAAATGGAATCATACCAAAGAGATGGGATTGTACCAATGGAATCATCCCATAGAGGTGGAATCATACCAATGGAATCATACCAAAGAGATGGGATTGTACCAACGGAATCATACCATAGGAATGGAATCATCCCATAGAGGCGGAATCATACCAATGGAATCATACCAAAGAGATGGTATCATACCAACGGAATCATACCAAAGAGATGGTATCATACCAACGGAATCATACCATAGGAATGGAATCATCCCATAGAGGCGGAATCATTCCAATGGAATCATACCAAAGAGATGGGATCATACCATAGGAATCATACCATAGGAATGGAATCATCCCATAGAGGCGGAATCATTCCAATGGAATCATACCAAAGAGATGGGATCATACCATAGGAATGGAATCATCCCATAGAGACAGAATCATACCAATGGAATCATACCAGAGATTCCACTTACAAGTGATGTGACTTATTACTTATCACTTCTGCTGATAACTTAATCCTTATGACATTTAAATATCATCATTTAGAGCTCAACAGATAAAATTAAGATGTATTTAATTAATAACTACATAGAGGTATTTTAATACATTCAATGTTACATAAAGGGAGGAGGGAGGGAGGGAAGGGGGAAGGGAGGGAGTAAGGGAGTTATTAAGGGATAGAGTAAGAGAGGGATTAAGGGGGGGAGTAAGAGAGGGATTAAGGGAGGGAAGGGAAGGGAAGGGAAGGGAGGAGGGAGTGAAGGGGAGGAGGGAGGGAGGGAAGGGAGGAGGAAGGGAGGGAAGGGAGGAGGAAGGGAGGAGGAAGGGAGGGAAGAGAGGAGGAAGGGAGGGAAGGGAGGAGGAAGGGAGGGAAGGGAGCAGGGAGTGAGGGAAGGGAGCAGGGAGTGAGGGAAGGGGGGAGTGGGGGAGGGAGTGAGGGAAGGGGGGGGAGTGAGGGAAGGGGAGAATAAGTGAGGGAGAGGGGAGGGAGGGTTGAGAGTGGTTTCACGGCCCTTGTCGCGGTTTGCTGATGGTGGTGGTCAAAGGGGGAGGGAGGGAAGGGGGGAGTGAGTGAGGGAAGGGGGGAGTGAGCAAGTGAAGGGGGGAGGGAGTGAGGGAAGGGGGAGGAAGTAAGTAAAGGGGTAGGAAGTAAGTAAAGGGGGGAGGGAGTGAGGGAGAGGGAAGGGAGGGAAGGAGTGTTGGGCAATGGGTAGTGCTGGGTCCTCGTTGCCGTGCGTGCAGCGTGGTGCTGGCGCTCCGTGTGTCTTCGTCGTCGTCGTTTGTTGTTCGCCCTTCGGTGTCCTCGTCGTTCCGTTGTTGTGCGTAGGTGTCGATTCGCGCCATGACGTGGGGAGGTGATGTTGCGTTAGTGAGGTGGGGGTGAAAGTGAAAGGGGGGGGGGTGCTTACCGTATCCAAAATAAAATGACAACGATGACTTACTGTCGTCGTCGTTGCCACGTCTCGTCGCCGCGATGTGGTGTTGGGCCTTCGTCCCCATTCGTTGAAGGTGGCGGTGGGCGCACGTAGATGCTCCTCGTGGTTCGTCGATGGTGCTGCTGGGCGCTCGGCCCCATTGGTCGACGGTGGCGGTGGGCGCTCGTGGACGGTGGTAGGTTAAGGTGGTGCTGGGCCCTTATCGCCGTGGGTCAACAATGGAGGTCTTTACTCTCCTCCATGAGTTCCTGCGGATTCCGCCGGATTCCCACTGGAAAGTCGGAATTCCAAGGAATTCCATGGAATTTCTATGGAAAGCAATTGGCTGGAGCATCAGCCATTTTGGTTTCCAATTCCATGGAAATTCCCACTTTTTTCCAAGGAATTCCAATGGAAATGGTCGGATTCCGGGAGGCTCCAGGAATGATTCCAGATGGAATCCAAGGAATTCCATTGTTATGTATTATTCCTTGTTTATTTTCGATGGATAACAAACAACATTTGTTTGGCAAACATGCTCACCAAACACGGCCACTCTTTTCTTCCACCACCACCACCACCACCACATGCTCGTCACCGCCGCCAACGCCACGCCACCACCGTCGCCCTTCAACAACAACACGGCCACGCCACGTCACCAAACGACGACCACCAAGTGCCCACGAAAACGCCCCGGCACCCACGAAAACCATACCCCACCCACGAAAACGCCCCACCGCCACTGAAAAACACGAGCGCCCACCAAAAAACATGCACCGCCCACCAAAAAACACGCGCCGCCCACCGAAAAACACGTACCGCCCACACAACGGCTCCACGCCAACACGTCCACGCCAACGCCGCCCACGACGACGCCCCAGTGCCCACGACAACGACAACGCCGACGCCCACAGTGCCACGTCACACGCCGCCCACGAACACACACACACCCCAGCGCCCACGAATATCACCCGGCGCCCAACGGACAACAGGCAGCACCCACACGCAAAAACACCGGCACGCGACGAAAACGCGAACACGCGATGAAAACGCGAACACGCGACGAGGTGACAACGAAATGGGACACGACGATGCGACGCCGACACGAGACGACGATAGGTGAGTTTCCAGCTACACCCCTCTCCCTTCCACCATTCCCTCCCTCCCTCCTCCCCCCTTTCCCCCTTTCTTGTCCCTCCCCTTTTCTTCCCTCTTTCTTGTCCCTCCCCCCTTCTTCCCTCTTTCTTGTCCCTTCCCCCTTTCTTGTCCCTCCCCCTTCCTTCCCTCTTTCTTGTCCCTCCCCCTTCCTTCCCTCTTTCTTGTCCTTCCCTCTTCCTCCCTCCCCTGCCTTGTTCTTCCCTCTTCCTTGTCCCTCTCAAATATGAATACACTCCACCTTGTCCCTCCCCTCCCCCCTCCCTTTAAGATAAACTGTGTAGTGTGTGTAATAATATATTTCAAATACATAACAACTCAATTTGTGTGACTTCTACATGTGAATTTTATAAGGAAATATGAGTAGGAAGTCATCAGGATAAGGGGAATTTGACTGGAATTTCCATTCAAATTCCACTGGGAATCCATAGGAATCATTCTGGAAGTTCCATGGAATTTCCCTGGAATTCCACTGGGAATCCATGGGAATCCACAGGAATTGTACATTCCTACCATTCCTGCGGATTCCCAGTGGAATTCCAACATTCCGTGGGAATCCGGCGGAATCCGCCGGAACTCATGGAGGAGGGTAAAGTACTGCAACAATGGCAGTGGGCGCTTGTCGTCGTTCGTCGACGTGGTGATGGATCCTCAGCGCCATTCGTCGATGGTGGAGGTGGGCGCGTGTCGATGGTGGTTGGCGGTCGTCGAGGTGCTGGTGATGGGTGCTCGTCGCCATGGTGGTGGTGGGGCCTCGGCACCGTTCATGTGTTGGGCCGTCGTCTCCATTCGTCCATGGTGGCGGTGAGCGCTCGTGGATGGTGGTGGGCGCTCGTCTCCGTTGCTGGTGCTCAGCGCTTGTTGCCGTTCATGGATGCTGCTGGTCGTCGTTGGTGTCGAGGGTGTGGTGGTGGTTGAAGAAAGAAGCCACGTCACAGGTTGTGACATTGGCATCATCTTCACACTCGCACGTGAGATCACAATCATCACATGCAGATGACCTCATGTGACGATCACGACCAAAGTTGTAGTGTCTACTGTTTCTATTGTTGTTTCATTACAAAAGTCTGTATTGTCCCCTTTTTCTACTAAAAAAGTTTGTAGTGTCCCCTTCCCTTAATAGAGGTTCTGGTCTCGTGCTTGGCTGTGTTTAAAATCAATGTGTTGCCAAGTCGTCATCCAAACCCATCCTTTTGCATCCATCCAATCCTTGCATGTTTTTGATGGGGAAATTGATGGGGTATATGCTTAATCGAGTTTAAACAAGGTGTTTACTCAAGTCCAATGAAAACCGACCAAGGCTAAGTTGCACGCGTACAACCGCAGTCATGTGTCCGCTGACACATGACTACTAAGAGCCGCTGCTCTCAACCCACGTAATCCACACCTGGATACGCACTTCGAGGACCTAACATATTTTTAGGTCAGCCCCTCACGGTTGAGGAGTGAGATTGAGACGCCCCTTTCCGCCAGGCTCTTGTCTTGACATCTCACTCCTCAACCAGGTATGATTTCTCATTCTCTATCTAGGCTCTCGTCTTGATATTTTACTCCGCTATCCAGTAACATACGTCTTTCTCGTCACATCCAATACAACGTATTCATCGTCCCTCACTTAAACTGATGAGTGAAGATCATGCGAGACTTTTTGCACAACCGATCCCAGGTAACGGATCGTCCAGCACTCTGGGATCGAATGCAACTGGACGAGAGGAAGGACCAGCCAACTCTGCTCGAGAGATTGAGCGAGGCAGGGGCAGTGGATCCACAAATCAACTTGCAGACAGAACCAGCCCTAGTCAGCAGGATGAGAACCCCGATGGAAATGAGCTCACCCCTCAGAGGAACGAACCTTCTTGAGAGGACGACGAGAACCCTGACATCGAAGACAACCCCGAGCTCTTTTCAGGACAGAGGCCTCAACTCGAGGAAGAATCTATCGAATACATGGATGATGTCGTCGATAAATTCAGGAAAGGAGAAATCACGAAGCTCAAAGCCCTATCGAACATCATATCAATCCTCGACTTCGATCCTTCCAGGACCAATAGAGCCAAAGATGCCGCAGTCGAATATTATGCCAAAACTCTCGATGAATACGAGGCTCTCTCTTCTTCAGCGTCTAAGCGGGGAAAGCACGCCGAGATCGGATTACAACCGAACCGAGTTCAGTCAGGCGAACCCGAATCGAGGAACGTCGATGCAGATCGAGCCATCGACGAACTCATCTCTCACATTAGTCGAGAATCGAACAAATCGAAAAGGGGAAACTCCCCTTCAGGGTCTGACAATGAAGGCGACATTGACGAGCCATCCAACAAGAAGCGACGAGTTTTCGAATCTGAAATGCCATGGTACATTCGCGAAGACGAAGCCAGGCGAAGCAGAAATAGAGATTGCGAAGAATCACGACGACTCCTCCAACTCTTCGCTCGCGATTATAAGGTCGTCCGTCAATGGATCCAAAACTCAAGAACAGCCCCACTTGGTTTCCCCACTTCGGAATGGGACAACATCGTCAAGGGACAAGCCGTCAATCTTGACGCTGTGTTCTCGTCATTGCACCATGTATCCGCTCCTAAAGAGAACATTGGACGCGTGGGATCAACTGAAATATCCCTTGGAAGATCAGAACCAGTGAAGAAAGTCCAAACGAGTGGCGAGTGGACCAGTGCCTGGAACGCCACCGTCAAAGCGATTAAATTTGCTTTCCCTCACCGTGAACAAGAACTCCGTGACTACGGTGAGTACATTGAGGGGCATTTCTCCGCAAGAGTTGCATCCGCCCATCGAAAGATTATCCTCTATGACATGGCCATCCGAAACGAAGTCGGGGGCAGTCAGAATGCGCTGCTCACAGACACCCACCGCTTCATGAGATTCTATTCAGCCATCCTCATGCCAGATGGGGTCGAATCTGACCATGCCAGATTGGGAAACAAGCGATCCACTGGAAAGGGAGGGAAATCAGAAATCTGTAACCGCTTCAACTCAAGTAATGGGTGCAGAAATTCAGTCGACGACTGCAGATTCAAACATGCTTGCAAACGATGCAAGCGTACAGGACATGGGCAGAAAGACTGCGACGTCAAAGAGGGATCTAACGCATGATCTGCGACCGAAATATCTCAGGTACAACATTTGGGATGGAGGGAACACTTTCACTCGGTCATCCGCTGACTGGACGGAAACTGCAACTCCCTTACCTGAGATTCCAGCCTGCGAACTGCGCAACCCGGTTGCCAGTCGAACAATTCGAGAGAACCGCCACTTATTTGACATTGTCACACCCATTTTTGTCGACCGCTTTGAAGAACTACTTGAAACTCACCCAAACAAACCATTTGTCAAGTCGGTATGCAAAGGGCTCAGAGAGCCTTGGGCCGATACCCACTTTGGCGACTATCCCGACACGCTTGACCTATCTTTACCAGAACCTGACAACCCTGACGAAGCCCAGTTCCTCAGGGACCAGCGCGATCACGAAATCTTCAAAGGGCGTTTCTCCGAATCATTTGGGGACAAACTCTTACCTGGCATGTACTGCATGCCTGTTTTCGCCGTTCCTAAACCTCACTCCACTGATCTGAGAATGGTCACTGATCAGAGTGCTGGAAGATTCTCCCTCAACAGTATGATTCCTCGTGAAGACATCATTGGATATCCGCTCGACAATTTACAGCATCTCGGACAATTTCTTATCTCCATGCACGAGTGCTCTCCTCACTCACCTCGCGTGCTTTTCAAATCAGATGTAGCTGAAGCTTACCGTTTACTTCCAGTTCACCCTTACTGGCAGATCAAACAGGTTAATCGAATCGGCGGATCCCTGCATGTGGACAGAAACACCGCCTTCGGTGGTCGCGGTTCAGGCTGCAACTGGATCGCCTTCATGTCTTTGGTGTCATGGATTGCCAAGAAGAAAAGGGCCATCGAGCTCCTGGGTACGTACTCGGATGACTCTTTTGGCCCAGAACTTTCTTCAAACGTATCATGGTATCAACCTTACCACAAATTCATGCCTACGAACCAAGTCAAGCTGCTCGAGTTATGGGACGAAATCAACTTACCCCACAAAGAGAGTAAACAGGTCTTCGGTTCACCGCTAACCATCATTGGCATAGAAGTTGACGCTGACACGCTCTCCATGACCATGCCACCCGACACCTTACACCAATTGATCATTGCTATCCACGACTTCATCTCCACAAAACATAAATTCACCCTACGCGAATGGCAGAGACTCGCTGGTTGGATCAATTGGAGTTTCAATGTCTTCCCTTTGCTCAGACCTGCGCTGAATAACTTTTATGCTAAAATAGGTGGGAAGTCAGCCCCAAATCAAGTTGTCAGAGTCAACAATGCTGTCCGCTCTGATCTCTCATGGGCCGCAAACCACCTCGAACATGATACTGGCGTTCGGCTCATCCACCAAATTTATTGGAACGCTGACTCTGCGGACGTTACACTTTTCTGCGATGCCTGTCTACAAGGAATGGGTTTTTGGTTGCCTGACAAATGTGTCGGCTTCTATTCACCCACTCCAGACGACACCACAGATGAGCACATTTTCTTTTTAGAAGCCTTGTGTGTCCTTTCGGCACTCCGCCATGTCACCGATGTCCTCCGTGCACCCCCGGCAACAAAGGTCCTTATCTACACTGATAACGACAACACCGTTGCGATTTTCAACACACTAAGATGCCTCCCACATTACAATCCTATCCTCATAGATGCCGCTGACACATGCATCCATCACAACATACAGCTTAGAGTTCTTCACATCGCCGGCGAACTTAATTGCGTCGTGGATGCCATCTCCAGACACAACTTCGACTTGGCACGCAAGTATGTCCCCAACCTCACCATTTCACCTTTTCTACCCCCTCAATTACCGCTGGGGGCTCCCAAAAAATGATCCCAACCACCGTACGTGCCAAGCAACCCTACCGGGAGGCCTGGTCACAAGAGAAGCTGCTGAGAGAACGCGCCATTGCTCTCGGTCAAGCCATCGACAACTCCACGTGGAAGAACTACGGTTCTGCCCTCAATTCATACCTCAATTTCATCAAGTTGCATAACTTTCCCCTGGACCCAACTCCCGATACGCTCAGTCTTTTTACAGTTTACATGTGTCACCACATCAAGCCTGGATCCGTCGCAACTTACCTATCTGGCATCTGCCAACAACTCGAACCCTATTTCCCTGATGTACGCACCGCTCGCAACTCTGC
Organism: Laccaria trichodermophora; assembly: GCA_018417955.1. Classification (NCBI taxonomy): domain Eukaryota; kingdom Fungi; phylum Basidiomycota; class Agaricomycetes; order Agaricales; family Hydnangiaceae; genus Laccaria; species Laccaria trichodermophora. Next base: position 452,084 of record JACTVC010000036.1, read on the forward strand.
TCTTGTACATCGTACATTGCAGGGCTGCAGGCGTCTGCGTGGGACACCTACCACCCGCAAACGCGCTCTCACACTCAACGACCTCGAGACAGTCGCCAACGCCCTGGGCAACTCTTTTGATTACGACGACATGCTCTTCCTCGCTCAGCTACTCACAGGCTTCTTCGCCCTTTTCCGCTTGGGAGAATTAACTTACCCAGATGACCCACAACTCAGAGACCCTCGAAAACTCTCCAAACGAACGTCTGTCCACTTATCTGACATGTCCTTTCAGTTTTTCCTGCCTGGCCATAAGGCCGACAGGTTCTTTGAAGGCAATACCATCATCGTCAGAAGAAACAACCGTGCTTTCGACCCCTACAAGCGCTTTGTGGCATACCTAAATGCACGAGACCACAAGTTCCCTTTTAGCTCCCCCCTCTGGCTCACCAGCACCGGTGTTGTGCCCACCCGGTCTTTCTTCATCAAACGTCTACGTCGTTTTTTCGGGACCGACACCGCGGGACAATCTCTCAGAGCAGGCGGAGCCACCTCCCTCGCCGAAAATGGTGTACCACCGTCTATTATTCAAGCAATCGGCAGATGGGCCTCTGACGCTTTCAAGATATATATCCGAAAAAACCCTGTTCTTATCCAGGCGTTACTTTTTGGCCAAACCGCACGCGCTGCATCTTCTTACATCCACGCTTTGGATTCGTAACGCGAACAGTCCCCTTTTTTCTCCTACCATACAGACTTTACTTACTCACGAATTTTTTCCTCTTTATTGTACAGACTTTTTTACTGCCCTCACCACCACCTACGACACGGACGTAATTTCCCCCCTACCAATATCATACACGCATGTATTCCTTCCACCTTTCCCCTCGCTCCTCTCATCAACCACTATGTGATCTCATCAGCCCCCCTTTTTTCTTTTCTCTTTTATTTATATAGGAATATAGCCATACCTCGAGTGGAAACGTGTCGGAATCTGGCGCGCGCCGCACCAGATCTCCTGACTTTGGCTATTAGCTCTCGTGACACCGTCACTCATATCGCCTCTGCATCACGCAAAGCCCAGGTGTCATTGGTCGAGTTTAAACAAGGTGTTTACTCAAGTCCAATGAAAACCGACCAAGGCTAAGTTGCACGCATACAACCGCAGTCATGTGTCCGCTGACACATGACTACTAAGAGCCGCTGCTCTCAACCCACGTAATCCACGCCTGGATATGCACTTCGAGGACCTAACATATTTTTAGGTCAGCCCCTCACGGTTGAGGAGTGAGATTGAGACGCCCCTTTCCGCCAGGCTCTTGTCTTGACATCTCACTCCTCAACCAGGTATGATTTCTCATTCTCTATCTAGGCTCTCGTCTTGATATTTTACTCCGCTATCCAGTAACATACATCTTTCTCGTCACCCTCCCACCCACTTCCTTTTCATATACTACATATTACTAGTAGTACAATTGATGTATGTAGCCATACCTCGAGTGGAAACGTGTCGGAATCTGGCGCGTGCCGCACCAGATCTCCTGACTTTGGCTATTAGCTCTCGTGACACCGTCACTCATATCGCCTCTGCATCACGCAAAGCCCAGGTGTCATTGGATATTATAAGAACCATAATCTATTTTTAGTTTGTGTTATATTAAGCAGAGGAAGACAGAAAAGCCAAAAATGTACCACACATTTTTTCATTCCGAACATTAGTAGTGCCAGCCTTTTCTTTACAAGATTTTGTAGTGTTATCTTTGTCTATTAGAAAAATTTGTAGTGTGCGCTTTTTTGATTATAGAAATTTGTAGTGTGCACTTTTTTGATTACAGAAATTTGTAGTGTGCGCTTTTTTCATTACAGAAATTTGCAGTCTCCGCTTTTTTGCTTTTTAGCACTACAAAATCTGTAGTCTCTGCTTTTTAGGACTACAAATTTGTAGTCACCCCCTTTCTTCTATCAGAGTCACCCTTTTTTGAGACTACAACATCAGTAAGTTTCTGCTTTTTCATTAGAAAGTTTGTAGTGTCAGCCCTTTAAGACTACAAAATTTGTAGTGTCTGCTTTTCTGATACTGTGGTATTTCAACTGACTGTTCGGCCAATGTGACGCGTGATGGCCTCGAACAGATGGGAGGGGTGTTCGAAATCAGGATGACAGTGTGACATAGCAGTGAAAGTGTTCGGCCAGGGACAAGTGTTCGTTGAGCGGATCTGGAAGCAACCTTCTTGCCTCCTCCATAACCTCTCATCTGGTGCAACTCTGTCCTGATTGTGGCCAAAAAAGGTCTAGATGCCTGTAATTTGATATCTACTTCCCATTTGGACATCTGTAGAAGCAGATTTAGTGAATGATATATAGTTTTGTAATAGTTACAATTGTACGCTGCGCAGCGGAGAAAAATGAGTTTTGACCTTTTTAGGGTAAAATGTCACCCTATTCGACCTTCCAAGTGACCTGTGACAAGTGCCCAGATCTGTTCAGTTCATAGGCCGATGTGACAAGTGACCGAACAGTTGGTCGAAATACCACAGTACCTTGTAGTGTCCCTGGCTCTATGTAGATGCATGGTATATGATTCAAGGTTTGAGAGGAGTTGACTTTGCTCAAGCAGTCCTCCATCCTTCAGCCTTAGTAAAATTGAACTGATCATGATGTGGTAAGATGTCAGAGAATATAAAGAACATGTGAAAGGCAGGCTATGATCAGACAGGACAGTGACTACAGATATGAAAAAGGTTGACTGTGGTCAGACAGAGAATGTGGCTATTTGGTTAAAGACAACTCCTCTGAAACATTGAACTATATCTCCTTGTACCTACACAGAGTCAAGGATACCAGTACAAACTTTTTGTAGTCTGAAAAAGCAGACACTACAAACCTTTGTAGTGTCACAAAACAACTTTTGTAGTCCCAAAATGTTGAGGCTACAAACTTTTGTAGTGAAAAAGCGCACACTACAAATATTTGTAATCAAAAAAGCGTGCACTACAAATCTTTAAAAAGCGCACCCTACAAATCTCTGTAATAATAAAAGTGCACACTAACAAACTTTTGTAGTCCTAAAAAGTGCACACTACAAATCTTTGTAATCAAAAAAGCGCACCCATGGAAACTTTTCTAATGAAAAAGCAGAGAATACAAATTTTGTAATCCTAAAAAGGAGAGACTACATATTTTTCTAATGAAAAAAGCGGACACTACGAACTTACTTGGGCAAAAGCTGCTGGTAAATATATGTAAAGAAACTCTGAAATGAGCATGTGCAGTACATTTTTGGCTTTTCGGTCTCCCTCTGGTTAATATAACACAAACTAAAAATAGATTATGGGTCCTATAATATTTAAGCATATGTCCCATCAATTTCCCCATCAAAAACACTTACTTAAGGATTAGGTGGATGCGAGAGCATGCATTTGGATGACGACTTGGCAATAGCATTGATTTTGAACACGGCCAAACAAGAGCCTTTTTAATAGAAAAGGTGACACTACAATCGTCATGTGAGATCATCTGCATGTGATCTCACGTGCGAGTTTGAACATCACAATGTCACAAGTTGTGATGTGGCTTGCTTTCAACCAACCACCACCACCACATCCTCAACAACACCAACACTGTCGACAACGCCAACGGTGACGAGCGTCCAGCACCATCGACCGAGCGTCCAGCACCATTGACGAGCGCCCAGCACTATCGACGAGCGCCCATCAACGAACAGCGACGATGGTCCACCACACCAACGGCGACAAGGCCCAGCACGCCACAAAGGCCCAACACGCAACAAGGGCCATTACCACCACCTTCGACGAACGGTAAGAAGCACCCACCACCACACCAATGGCAACGAGCGCCCAGCACCATCCACGAACGCCCATGGCCACCATCAACGATCGCCGACAGGCGCCCAACATCACCATCGACAAGTGGCGACCAGCGCCCACCACCACCATCGACGAACGACGAGGAGGGCCCCAAACCACCATCGACGGACGGCGACGATCGCCCCACACACCTCGACTCGACGGCCACGTCACGGCGTCAGACGACGCCTACACGTGGCAACCATGTGACGCAGACCGATGAGGGACGATGACGACGACGATAAGTCGTCATCGTCGGTTTACATTAGATACGTTAAGCTGGCCCACGACCGCTATCACACCCACCTCACTAACGCGACACCACGTCCGTCGACCGCCCACTTGCGGTTGACGGCTAGCACCCGCCACGTCACCCCTACTCAAAGGGAAGGGCATGCCGCCTGTCAACAGCCACGTCACGGCGTGAAACGACATCAAACGACGCCTACGCACAACAACGGAACGACAGGGAGAACAAATGACGACAAACGGCGACCACGACGAAGACACGCCGAGCGCCCACCACCACGAACGGCGATGAGCGCCCACCACCATCGGCAAACCGCGACGAGGGCCGTGAAACCACTCTCAACCCTCCCTCCCCTCTCCCTCACTTATTCTCCCCTTCCCTCACTCCCCCCCCTTCCCTCACTCCCTGCTCCCTTCCCTCACTCCCTGCTCCCTTCCCTCCCTTCCTCCTCCCTTCCCTCCCTTCCTCCTCTCTTCCCTCCCTTCCTCCTCCCTTCCTCCTCCCTTCCCTCCCTTCCTCCTCCCTTCCCTCCCTCCCTCCTCCCCTTCACTCCCTCCTCCCTTCCCTTCCCTTCCCTTCCCTCCCTTAATCCCTCTCTTACTCCCCCCCTTAATCCCTCTCTTACTCTATCCCTTAATAACTCCCTTACTCCCTCCCTTCCCCCTTCCCTCCCTCCCTCCTCCCTTTATGTAACATTGAATGTATTAAAATACCTCTATGTAGTTATTAATTAAATACATCTTAATTTTATCTGTTGAGCTCTAAATGATGATATTTAAATGTCATAAGGATTAAGTTATCAGCAGAAGTGATAAGTAATAAGTCACATCACTTGTAAGTGGAATCTCTGGTATGATTCCATTGGTATGATTCTGTCTCTATGGGATGATTCCATTCCTATGGTATGATCCCATCTCTTTGGTATGATTCCATTGGAATGATTCCGCCTCTATGGGATGATTCCATTCCTATGGTATGATTCCTATGGTATGATCCCATCTCTTTGGTATGATTCCATTGGAATGATTCCGCCTCTATGGGATGATTCCATTCCTATGGTATGATTCCGTTGGTATGATACCATCTCTTTGGTATGATTCCGTTGGTATGATACCATCTCTTTGGTATGATTCCATTGGTATGATTCCGCCTCTATGGGATGATTCCATTCCTATGGTATGATTCCGTTGGTACAATCCCATCTCTTTGGTATGATTCCATTGGTATGATTCCACCTCTATGGGATGATTCCATTGGTACAATCCCATCTCTTTGGTATGATTCCATTTCTATGGTATGATTCCATTTCTATGGTATGATTCCATTCCTACAGTACTTATGGTAACCTGTCATCCTGTATATTCTGTTCAATGATCTTAGCTGGCATCTGTCTCATGTGTAATGGCGTGGTAGTACTGTACTTTCATTATGCATGACATAGGACCATCATATTTCCTTATATTTGTCATCTTAATATATTGTGTTGCGTTCATAACAAATATATCTACTTCTTGCCACAACATTTATTACATGTGGTTTGAGTCACAGCTACAGCTAGGCAGTCTTATGCCTCCACTCCATGATACCAGAGCCCTGCATTGGGTGACAGTGCTCCAGTTCCAGGGTCACAGTTGCAGTTACAGTACTGTTACATGGAACCACAACATCAACTCAACCATTTATCCCTTGCCTATTCTCTGGTACAGTATGATTCCATCTCTATTGTATGATTCTGAAGACATGTGGGATAAGGAATTGGCAATCTGTTCCAAGAGCATCTCCCAAGTTGCTCCCTCATAGGTGAATGTCCATAGCATTTGTTCATATTGCTGTCAATGTTATGGACTTCTTCACCATCCCTGATTAATTGTATGAAAGACAGAATTTTGATTTAAATTAGAATAGCTATATTTAATAATGATACCTTGAAGCTTGTAATTAAAAGTCTTGGTCTGCTTGTGTTCATATGTTCAAATCAAAATTCCCCACAATGCCAGCTCTGCTGAGTGGCAGATATGAGGAGATTCCAAATCCAAGTTTTTTGATGATCCCATTCCTATGGAATGACCCCATACTTCATAAATGGCAAATTTTAAACATATTCTATCTGAAGAAGGCATCCTTGCCTTGGGTAGTAATTTGGCTAAAGTTCATGCCTTTGCAATGAATAAAGTCTTGCAAAATTCTTGTTTTCCTTCAGAGGCCATGCCATTGTGATGGATACAACATTAATTTATTTGTCATGAATATAAATGGCCTGGCAAGATATACACTTTTAAGTGGCTTGTGATGGATTATCCACAGTGTAAATGGCCAAACCCTGGGATAAAGCCCAATCAAGCTAATTTTCAAAGGATCAAGTTCACCCTATAGCCTCCACTTGTAGCTTAAATGTCTGAAGAAATCTGAAGAACCAGTCCACAAAAAATGGAGCCCAATGGATCAGTATTGCAGCCTGGAGAAATAATTTTCATATTTTGTAAAAAGGACCCCAGACACCCTGTGACAGCTATGGAATGATGGTATGGTATGGAATGGAATGGAATGGTATGGTATGGTATGGAATGGTATGGTATGGTATGGTATGGTATGGTATGGTATGGTATGGTATGGTATGAGGTGGAATGGTATGGTATGGTATGGTATGAGGTGGAATGGTATGTGGTATCCATACCATGGTATGATGGAATTGGTATGAGGGTCATACCACTCTGAAATGGGGTACCACTAAGGTTCCCTAATTCAAAGAATTGGATAACCTCATAGGTACCCAAAAATGGGTGACTGAAGTGCTATTGCCACATCATCCGTCTCTCACATCATGCCCAAGTTGGCTTTCAAGCTAGAGAAGGCTATTCATGTTGATACCTACTCAATACATAGTCAATTTACAATATGACCTGACTCAAAGACACATCCAAGGATGAATCAACCCATCATCCTATAGCCCTTAAAGAGCTGTATCAAACCTGACTATGTTTGGGACAGTGTGAAAGACAAACTCTTCCAATTAAAAGGCACACACCACAAGATCTATAGTCTCAAAGAGCAGACACTACCAACTTTTCTAATGAAAAAGCAGATGCTACAAACCTTTCTAATGATAAAAAAAGGGGACACTACAAACTTTTTTAATGAAAAAGGGCACACTACAAACTTTTGTAGTCTCAAAAAGCGGTCACTACAAACTTTTCTAATGAAAAAGGGCACACTACAACCTTTTGTAGTCTCAAAAAGCGGACACTACAAACCTTTCTAATCAAAAAGCACACACTACAAACTTTTGTAGTTTCAAAAAGTGGACACTACAAACTTTTGTAGTCTCAAAAAGCCGTCACTACAAACTTTTCTAATCAAAAAGCACACACTACAAACTTTTGTAGTCTCAAAAAGCGGTCACTACAAACTTTTCTAATCAAAAAGCGCACACTACACAACTTTTCTAATGACAAAAAGTGGACACTACAAACTCTGTAGTCAACATAACCTTTTGACCTTAACTCTAACTTTGTAGTCTAAATCCAACCTTTTGTAGTCTAAGTCTGACTTTTGTGGTCTTTTATAGTCTATGAGTAAACTTTGTAGTCTAAGTTTGACTTTTCTATGGTCTATCAGTAAATCTATATCTGACTCTTATAGTAGGGCATGCACCTTCCTTTTTTGGTCATTTTTCCCATGATACGTTAATTGTAGCCCTTTCTTTTAGCTTCCTGAATATACTGAAATCATGTTATTTGGTTTTGTTTTCATGGAGAAAAACACAAAAAACAAAAAAAAACAAAGAAACGCAACACTTTTGAAATTCCTTTACCTCATATCTCCACAATGGGAGCACTTCAGAACATAATTCAAACAGATTTGGGAAGCTATAGTGCAGGGCTACAACTTTGGTTTTTTGACCCCTTTTGGAGTTTGGTCATGTGACCCCTCTCCTGATTACTCAAAATTGCCAATAATATTGGCCAAGTAGTTAATGAAATTTCCAATGATATTGCCAAAGGAGCTAATGAAATTGCCAATAATATTGCCCAAGTAGCTAATGAAAATCGCAATGATGTCGCCCAAGTAGCTAATAAAAATCACAATGATGTCGCCCAAGTAGCTAATGAAATTGCCAATGATATTGCTAATGATATTGCCAATGATATTGCCCAAGGAGGTAATGAAAATCATAATGATATTGCCCAAGGAGCTAATGAAAATCACAATGATATTGCCCAAGTAGCTAATGAAAATTGCAATGATATTGCCCAAGAAGCTAATGAAAATAGCAATGATGTTGCCCAAGTAGCTAGTGAAATTGCACAACCATGTAATGAAATTTCCAATGATACTGGCCAGATAATTGATGAAAAGCGCAATGATATTGCCCAAGTAGCTAATGAAATTGCCGATGATATTGCACAACCAGCTAATGAAATTTCCAATGATACTGGCCACATATTGTATGAAAATTGCAATGATATTGCCCAAGTAGTCAATGAAATTGCCAATGATACTGGCCAGATAATTTATGAAAAGCGCAATGATATTGCCCAAGTAGTTAATGAAATTGCCAATGATATTGTACAACCAGCTAATGAAATTTCCAATGATAATGGCCACATAATTTATGAAAATTGCAATCATTGCGATTTTTCAATGGATACCTGGCGCATTTCACTGCGAAATTTCAAATGTAGCCATTGGTATTTCATTGCGATTTTTCTATAGATACCCTGGGTATTTCATTGCAAAATTTCAAATGGAGCCTGGGGCATTTCATTGTGATTTTTCAAATGTATCCCTGGGTCTTTCATTGTGATTTTTCAATAGATACCCTTGATATTTCATTGCAATTTTTCAAATGTATCCCTGGGTATTTCATTGCAATTTTTCAAATGGAGCCCTGGATATTTCATTGCAATTTTTCAAATGTATCCCACATGTCAGGGTCCATGCAATGGGCTTCCCTGGAGGGTGGTCACATGACAAATTACCAAAAATGGTCAAAATTGAAAGTTGTAGCCCTACACTGTAGCTTCCCGAATCTGTTTGAATTATGTTCTGAAGTGCTCCCATTGTGGATATATGAGGCAAAGGAATTTCAAAAGTGTTGTGTTTTCTTTTTTTTTTTTGTGTTTTTCTCTATGAAAACAAAACCAAATAACATGATTTCAGTATATTCAGAAAGAGTTGAAAGGATGCTTGCTTGTCAAGAACACCAACCACAATGGCAAAAATATACAAAAAGTAGCAATCGTCAAAATCAAGCTGGGGTTCTTTGAATGTTACAAAGACCTGATGAAAATCAGCCTTGGCAACCTAGTCGCAGAGGGCCAAATCCACAGCAACATGGTGATCCAGCTGCAGACCCTCCAGAATCCAAAAACTACTTTTGTGCAGCAAGATTCTATTGTGTTGAAACTATTTGTGCCCCTTGTGGGGTTGTTATTGCCTGGACAAAATTTGCAAAATCAGAATCACCAACAAACATTTTGAATTTCTAGGATCAGTTTATCAAACAGAAGATTCACGACCTGATTATGTGTGTATTGATAAAGGATGTCAAGTTTTTGCAACTGCAGTGGCAAATGGAAGCTGGGAAATCTGGAGTAAAACAACTCGGTTTATTGTGGATGCCTACCATTATATCAATCATCGAGTGTTAGATTATCTCTGCATAAAATACTGCAATCCTTCACCAGGAGATGGCTCAGCTCCAAATCTTGTTGTTATTGCATATGACAAAAATGGAGACCCATATGTAAAGAGGGCATTCAATACACAGGTATTTATTTATTTATTTTCATGTTTATTAGCTCAATATTATACACTTAGGTTTGTGAACAACTCAATGCATGGCTTGCTGGATATCAATCAATCCTCAAACGTATGACCCCAGGAAACTTCAACTGGTTTTTGCATACCCTGTTATTTTATCATACAAAATATGTTATCCAAAAACAGATGATGAAGAAACAACCAGAAAAGGAGGAAGACTTGGGTGTAAATGTATGTAGTTAAGAAAAAAGAAGTATATCCTGTGTAAATGTAAATTCCACTAAATTTCGGTCCCATTCCTGCAGGAATGTGTCAATTCCTGTTCCATTCCACTGGAATCTGGTGGAATCTGGTGGAATCCAGTGGAATGGATGTATTCTTGCAGGAATCTGTAGGGCATCGAAAAGTACAGCAGTGCATCAGGAAAACATGAGTATCATCTTTGAGGTCTTTGGAAAGATCTAAAGACTTCAAAGACCTTGAGACTGGATGTCTTTCAGAAGAAAGGTACATTTTCTTTCAGACACAGGGCATCTTTTAAAGACCTTCAACAATCTTTCAGAGATCAATGAAGAGCTTTGTAAAGACTGTCTTTGGCTTTAAACACTATCTTTGCAAGTCTTTAAGTAGGCTTATTGTACCATAGATGCATTAAAATAGATCATATTCAAGCACTGTACATAACAAGCAGGTCGCTACTAGTAATAAGTCAGTGGGGGAACTAGAACAGCTAGTCAAGGTGATGGCTACATCATCATGAAGCAAGGTTGGCCTAAATGGTTGCACTTGTTAATGTCCCACACACTTGTCAACATCCCACACACTCAGTACCCCCATAAATTCCCAGTACTTTACCTTCCCCCATCAGTTCTGGCGGACTCCAGTGGACTCCCATAGAATGTCAGAATTCCATCCGGAGTCCACTGGAATAGTAGGAATCTCAAATTCCAGTGGATTCTGCCAGATTCTGAATGGAATTCCAATGGATTCTGCCAGAATCTGAATGGAATTCCAGTCCAAATTCCTGGGGATTCCAGAGGATTCCTGCAGGACTACACTATAAGTTTGGTAATTTTAAGTTGGCATTAAAATTTTGTCAAGTCCTCAGGAATCAAGGAAACTGTCAGGCACTATCTTCAGGGTGTACTTTAGGGTCCATCCCAAAAAGAATGTGTTGGCGCACCATTGGTGCTGGTGGTTTTTCATGGGTGCGTGTCATGTTTTGGGTGTGCTGGGGGTGGGCACTCATTGTTTTTTGTGGGCACATTTTTTTCATGGGCGTGTGTTGTTTTTCATGTGTGGTCAGGGTGGGTGCTTGTTTGGACGTGTCATCATGTTGTGGTCCTGTTGTCACCATGTTGTGGTCCTGGCATGTTGGTTGTCATCCTGGCATGTTGTGTTGTTGTCCTGGCATGTTGTTGACATGTCATCATCATGTCAGTGGGTGGTGGTGGGTCATGGTGGGTGCTTGTCATTTTTTGTGGGTGCTCATCACCATTTGTGGGCACTCATCATTGTTCATGTGTGGTGGGGGTGGGCCCTTGTCAATTTTTGTGTGTGGTGGGAGGTGGGTGCTTGTCACAGTTCATTAATGGTGGTGGGCCCTCATCATTTGCCATGACATGTTTTGCCATTGTGTGGGGTCGTTGGTGCCTGTCATGGTGAGAACGGAGGGATGAGGTGGGGGACATGTACCATTGGCCCATGATGTGGCAATGTCATGGGTGCTGTCTCTCATTCCATGTTCTCTTGTTGCCATGTTTCTCATGCGTTGGTGGGGATCGTCGGCATGGGTGTTGTTGGCTTTGTGGGTTGTTGAGGTCACGTGGCAGTGAGGGGGTGGTCAACGTCGGTGGTGGTGGAAGGAATGGGAATGGGATGGTCACAGAAGTGTGACCATGCCACAAACAGGGAATGTGACGATATGGCACACCCTCAAGTAAATCATGTGACTTCACCCCACAGACTGAACAAAATCATGAATCCTTATTGCAGCTATCACTTACCTATACTAATATGTAAATCATTACTCTTCTATTCATATTTCTATTTGATCAATAACATTACAAGTCTGGCTTGTTCATTGCATAGTCTATTTTCGCTTTTTTGTAGTATTCATAATTAATAATAATAAGTAATAAGCAATAATGCACTGGAATCACTGGAATGCACTAGACTCCAGTGGAATCCAGTGGACTATGACTGGACTCATAGTCTACTGGACTGGGACTGGACTGGAGTCCAGTGAACTGGGCATTGTGCAAGCCAATGTGTCCTAGCAACTGGGCCACTGGAATCCACATGGATTACATGGGTGATGGTAAAGACCTCAGTAAATAGAATTACCACACTTGTTTTGTTAGAACTTAGGTAGAAGTTCAGGGAAGCAGTTCTGCATATTTTATAACAGTTGTCTAAGTCTAATAGACCTTTTGGACACTAGTGGCTACCACTATTTATCATAATACTAAGGCATATGCCTAGAGCTAAATATCTATATCTCAAGGATAATTATGAAAGGCCTTTCATTTTACTTGCTTATGTCTCTCATTCATTTAAATGCTGGGCTTCACTCATAAGTTGTATGAGAATTCCAATTGTAAATTTCATAAAGGTGGCTGGCGATTTCATTGCAGATTTTCATATTTGTCCCATCCACATTCATTAATTTTTCATTGTGCAGCTCTTAATATCTCATTCTGATTTTCATATTTACCCCCACTGCTTTCATTGCAACTTTTCATTGTGACCTTTCAATAGATACCCTTGGTATTTCATTGCGATTTTCCAAATGTATCCCACATGTCAGGTTCCATGCAATAGGCTTCCCTGGAGGGTGGTCACATGACCAGTTGCCAAAAATGGTCAAAAAACAAAAGTTTTACCCCTACACTGTAGCTTCCCAAATCAAGAGATATATTGTTAGTCAACCTGGAAAGAAAAGTCCTATGTCAATGTCAAATTCTTCACCTCAACATGGGAAGGGCTTACACATATCTCACAGGGCAAGACTCACCTCTGCTGAGTCAGCCCTGGAGGCCAGTCATGGTTTGAGCCACTATTGGTGCTGGTGAGCTGGTGTTGCCACATTTGGGGGAAGGGGTGCTGCTATCATGGTTACCCAGTGTGGTAGTTGAGTCATTATTAGTCCCATAGGGAACTCACCTGGTTGGCAACATGGTGTTGGTTGATGTGTTGCAGCATGTCATGAGTATTCAATGCTTCTTCAAGTTTTGGTGTATTCCTGCTGCTGATATTCTGGAATTTGAGGTTCATTCACCTTCACTAGCTGAGGATCCACTGTTAGGCTACCTGGTGATGTGCTGATATGGAGTGTAAGAATACACCCTTAAAATTATGAATTTATGCATTTTCTCAATCACTGTGATCAAATTAAAGTCTTCATCCAAGAAGTGTGCAGGTCTCAAGTTAGTGGGAATTGCAGTCAGCATGTGACCAAACCACTTCAAGATACTCAAAACCTATTTAAAAGACTACCCTACCATGAAATAGCTCACTATAAGAGTGTTCTAGAGTAAACACACCTCAGCAGAGGGTGTTGGAGTTTACACCAAACCAGGGTCTTATTCAACCATGGATTAAAACAATGTAATTTGATGAGAAATGTGTGAGCTTATAACTCAACACTGACATGAGAAGTCAACAGTACTCTGTCATACCCCACTCATTCTGCAGGAATGAAGGCATTCCAGTAGAATCCAGTGGAATGGCACAGGAATCTGCAGGAATGGCACAGGAATGAACTTCAATGAATATTTTGTAGCCAAGAGCTTAATAAAGACTTCATTTCAGTGGAATGGACCCACAATAAGCATCATATTGTACATTTACACACTTCTCTCTTCTTCCCTTGCTATTTTTTTACAGAACTATATACCCTTCTCCTGTCTTTCCTTGCTATTTTTACATTTATTTAGGTCAGTTTCTCAAGCCAATCATTGTTTACTCATCAACTTCATCCTCTTCTACAATTTCCTCATCCAATCCCAAACCTTCCTCTTCCTCAGCATCCTCTTTCTGCTGTCTCTACAGTTCCTCTGCTTCTTCTTCTCTCTTTTTCTTTACCAGCTGTTTTTGGAGAACATATTTGGCATGATAAAATAACATAGAGTGCAAAAACCAGTTAAAGTTACCTGGGGTCATGCATCTGAGAATTGATTGATATCCACCAAGCCATGCATTGAGCTGTTCACAAACCTCAAATATTGATCTTAGTGACTGGAAAATCAGTATAGAATTGAATGATAGATACCTGTGTATTGAATGCCCATTTTACATATGGATACCCTTTTTGGTCATAGGCAATAACTACCAGATTTGGAGCAGACCCATCTTCTGGTGATGGATTACAGTATTTTCAGCACAGATAATCTGTCACTTGGTGATTGAGGTAATGATAAGAATCAACAATAAATCTGGTAGTTTTTCCAGATCTCCCAGCTTCCATTAGCCACTGCAGTTTGAAGAACTTGGCAGGCGTTGTCAATGCAGATATAGGCAGGCCATGACTCTTTAGTTGGATATACTGATCCCAAGAAGTTTAGTATATTTGTTGGTGATTCTGACTTGTCAAATTTAGTCCAGGCAATAGCCACCCCACAAGGAGCACAAATAGTTTCAACACAATAAAACTGATCTGGACTAAAGTGTTTTTTTGAGGGACTGTTCAAATGATCTCTCATGCTCGAGGTGGATCTTTATGTGATATACATCACAATATGCTTGCTTCACAATGCTTAGTTTGGGATTGTCATAATCAGAGAGTTCAAGGTACACTTGCTTGTCAGAAACATCAACTACAATGGAAGAAATATTCTAAAAACAGCAACCACCAAAATCAATCTGGAGTTCATAGAATGTTACAAAGGCCTGCTGAGAATCATCCTTGGCAACCTAACCATAGAGGGGCAAATCCACAATGACGTGATGATCCAAATGCTGATCCACCTGTGCAAAACAAGAACGAATTTGTATGCGAGTACCTCACAGACTAGATGGGGAGCTTGATGTATCCTAGTTTATTGAATCAACTTTTTTTTTCATACCAAAATTGCTGATAGGTCTTACATATAGCATATTTGACCATAAAATATATACTCAGATGAATCCATGTCATAATTGTTTATAGTGTTTAAAAGTCCGGTATGGTCTGGTTTTTGATGCTCCAGGGCTTTAACCAGTCTGCCCTTTTCCCAGAAGTCAAAAAACTGAACTGGACCACAAAAAACTGTGGCCTGTGGTCTTTTTGTGGTCTATAGACTGGTTTTGGTTTTCTTTGGTTTTAACCAGTTTGAAACTGGTCTTTTGGCCAATATTTTAGAATTATAAATCAGTCAATCTATTAATGTTTTTTGTAGCTTTAAAAAGAGCCAAGAACATTAAATTCTGTTAAGAGTTGGTGTTTCTATAAAAAAAGTCTGGTATATCTACTATTTTCAGTAAAAATTTACATTTTCAACTATATCTTTGTTAGTTTTGAACCAATTAATATGTGCTTGAGTGTGTTTTGAAGGGTATTTAATGGGCTATAAAAAACCAGTTCATTTAGACTGGTCTTTTTGCAGTCTTGGTCTGGTCTGGTTACAGTCTTTTTCCAGTCACAAGACTGGACTTCCAACCATTAATTGTTTATGTCAAATCTAGGGCTTCACACTGTATGTTGTCCTCTCTGTGCAATTTCATTTAAGGAGTTCCTGCTCAACTTGTTGCAGGTGACTCAATGGGAAGCCCCACCAGGTGCAAAATCTCTAGGACCCAGATCAATTGAAGCTTCAACCCTTGGCTTTTGCAAATTGAGATTGCCCAGGCCAGCCACCAAAGGCCCAAAGACAATGTAAGCTGGGTTCATGAAAGGGTTTTTTCTGTCTTGTCTTCCTAATGTGCTGTTGGGACTCCAGCCTGAGCCTTGAGGGTTGACACAAGTAACTGAGGGGGCAAGAATCTGAGTCAAACTTTGAAGCTGAGTAGGATCAGGTAAAATAATCTGAGAAGGCCCAGCTCCAGCAATCTGCATGGGCAAATTAGGAATAATGAAAAATATTGGACAATCTATGTTTTTGTGTTTTATAGAAAAAAAATCACACACACTGGTGTGTTGTATCACCCTTGAAGGCCCTGCCCCATCAGATTGAAAATAGAAGTCAGAAGCTAACACTCATCTCACTGCGGGCATTGGCTTATGTAAATGGCAGATAAATTGTGAAAGAATTGTGTAGAAACTAATAAATTTTACACCTTTTCTTGGCAGGATATATCGGGAAGGAAATTTAAAATATCTTCTTCAATATCTTTTCCAATTTAATGATCGGCGTTATTACAAATTTTGATGACGGAGATATGTGAAAGATATTAGAAAGATATCTTTACCTTTTATAGCAATTTTGTTATCTGATATTTTTGCAATGAGAACCATCCGAAACATTGAGAAAAGGTATTGTAAAGGGCGGGTCACACTGTCACGTCCCGAACATTTGCCATGTGTGGCAATTTCTTGTTATAAAAAATACCCCTCTGATGCCTTGTATGAGGTTGGCCTTCTGAGGCCGTGGAATATCAGGAGACTAACCTTGGAACCTTCTCCCATCACCTGCGTCACGACTCCCGCCAAGTTCAAGAGGAGCGGAATGAAGCTTGTGTTGGACAGGTGAGGTGTTCAACCACAGGATTGGAGAGGAGAGAACGCGCCGACAACCTCAACGCAGGCGCCAACGATTCAGGGGAAGTATCCTTGAGGTTGAGGCTGAGAGGTTCGGCAATTTTCACATTTTTGAATTCATTAATTGGGCTCATCTAGTACACATATTTATTAAGGAACAAATGTCATTTTCCCTCCTCCATGACGGTAGTCTCCAATCCCTCAGACCGAAAGGCGACATGAACCTCCAAATCTCCGACCCCGCATCTGCGCACCTCAAGATTACGCTCTTGCAACTACCCGGTGTCGTTTGGTGCTGGCGTTGTTGGGTGTGAAGGAGGGGGAGGAGGAGCAGGAGCAAGAGGCGGTGGTGGCGGCGGTAGAGCAGGAGGGGGAAGCGGGGGTCGTGGGGGAAACGGCGCAGCAGGCCGAGGAAGAGGGCTCCTGGATGCAACCGAGGTGGTCGTGGAGGTAGTTCTCGAGGTGCAGCTCCTCCCGCTCCCGACTCCGACTCTGAAGGTGAGAGTCTTTGGCATGATCTCACTTACTCATATGTAAACCACGCAATTTCAGACACCGGTTTCGATGATCCTCCTGATGTTGAAGATCCCCCTGCGCCCTTTCTGGCTCAGCCTCGAGCTCGAGCTGCCTAGGTCTCATCTTCTGGTTAAGCAACATCTTCCACGAGATACAACCTCCGACAGGTCATGGGTATGGGGCCAAAACAGGGTGTATGGCGTGAACCTTGGCGGATGGCTTGTTCTGGAACCCTTTATTTCCCCGTCGTTGTATCAGAGGTATCCTGGTGCGGTGGATGAGTATACGTTGAGCACGCTTATGGCAGCTGATACGGCAAATGGGGGATTGCAGCAGTTGGGGCAGCATTATGATACGTTCATTGTGAGTTTTCTCCTGCTGTTGTTACCTGCACTTAGACTGAGCAAGATTTCGCTGAGATCGGTGGTAAGTTTGAACTTTTCGCTGGTGTCGATGGTTAACTAATGCTACTGATAAGGTGCGGGACTCAATTGGGTTCGCCTGCCTATACCGTTTTGGGATGTCGAGAGGGAAGTACCTCGCAAAAATTGCATGGACATAAGACCTTCTCATCATCAGTTTATCGATTCAGTTGATTTAGGAACATTGCAGGTACTTTTTGAAAGCGGTACAAGGGCGCGATAATACGGTCTCAGGATATACCTCGATTTGCATACCGTTCCTGGATCACAAAACGGTGCGTTTATCATCCATAATTTTCATCCATATAACCTTTTCCTGAATTGTTTCCCAGGCTATAACCACTCTGGTCGGTTAGTAGTTTTTCTTCTCGTTTGCTCTTCCCCCCTATCACACCGCTTATCTCCTACTTTTCTAAACATTAGAGGCAAAGTCAACTTTTTAGAAAGTAACATGGGGCTTGCCAACGCCCAACGAACGATGTACTATATCCGAGTTATAACCGAGTTTATCTCACAGCCGGAGTATCAAGACGTCATACCCATTTTGGGGTTTGTCAACGAGGCAGTGGTGGGGTCCATTGGAATTAATGAGCTCACGAGTTTTTATTTGGAGGCGCATGATATGATCAGAAATAATATTACTGGGAAGGGGGCGGGACATGGGCCGGTATGTTTCATTCCCTTCTTTCATTTGGTGTTGGGGACTGAAGTTCTGTTGGATTTGATTGTTTAGTACATCTCGATCCACGACGGCTTCCAACCCAGAATGGTGTGGACGGGGTACTTACAGGGCTCGGATCGGATTCTGCTGGACACTCATCCGTACTTCTCTTTCTCGGGTACAGCGAACCCGGAGCTGTCAGTGTGAATGGCCCCAAAGGGCAGCCAGGTGGACAGTGGCCTGCCGAGGCGTGTGCTGCATTTGGTCCGCGGGTTGATGATAGGTAAGCACCCTTCCTTGGATTCCATAAATTTGGAGTATTGATGAATGTGAATGTGATTGTAGTCGGCAGAATCTTGGCGTCACCGTTGAGGGCGAATTCTCCGGCTCCCGTAACGACTGTGGGCTGTTCTTGTTAGGCGTGACTGGCACGGCACAAACGTCGGGATGTGATACGTACAATGATTGGGCGAGTTGTAGTGCTGCTATGAAAGCTGGCGTACAGAATTTCATCGAGGCACAATTCGATGCGCTTGGTGACCGGTTCTTCTGGACTTGGAAGGTTTGTTTTCTTTCCTCTTCCCCTCCGTTTCGAGCGAGGCTGATATTTGAACCACTTACTAGATCGGTGCATCGCAAGTATCAGGAAACATCGAAGCCCAACTCTGATCCTACCAACTCGGCTACCGCAATGGGTGGATTCCCATCAATCCACCAGTAGCCGTAGGCAAATGCGCCTCCCTCTCTTCACCCGCCAGATCCTTCTCAGCATATCTACCATGGCAAACCGGGACACCATCCACCATCCCCGCCTCATCCACCGCCTCTTTCCCCTGGCCTTGGCCTCCGACGACGCTAAATAATTTGGACGTGGCGATGTCGCTGTTGCCTACGTATACGAATACGGTGCCTCTGATTACGATGCCGCCGCAGAGCTTTTCGGGTGCGCCTGCGCAGGTTACGAAGAGCGTTGATGGGTGGTTCAATGCCCAGGATACGGATAAGGGTGTTGACTGTTGCGGGGTGCATGTATCCGGATGAGTATATTGCGACATTTGCGGTTGTGCCGACTGCTGCTTGTACGGGGACGTGAACGTGATGATGGACGCCTTGCTTTGTGGATGTTCGAACACGCACGACACATCCCACATCTGATTGGACTTACCATTTATGCTTTGCTTTCTAGGATTCATATGACCGTTTCTGTGAACTGTATTGGACTTGGACATCGACTCTTGCTTTCCATTTTTTGCTACTTTTTGCCGGAGGACTGGAACATTCAATATTCAATAGTTACATACATACTTGAATACTGATATCGTAGTTACTTACGATTCACTTGCATTTTAGTTTAGACAATTGCGCTCTCTTTCCTTGTACTTTCTCGATCTGGATTCTGCACGCAGTTGTATGTAAGTAGTCGAGATCAAAATTCTTTGAGCGTGACATTTCAAAATTTCATGGCTTCCGTTTCTCCGTCTCTCACCACACCAACACAAAACCGCAAAGCCTCCTCTTCCTCATGGACACCACAACCACGCAACCCAATTTAACAAAGGCTATACAAAGTCCTCAGCACCAGCTTTGACGATCAGGCTGCTAGGGGCACCCTTTCGGAGGTGTATGCGTCGTCGGGGAACTTGAGTACCAGCAAGGAAGCGCAGGCTACAACGGCTGTACTGGAGGATGGGGATTTGGAACACTTTGAGGATGGCGAACAGGGGGATGGGGTGGTGGTGGTGGAGGTAGAGAAGAAGGTACCGGAGGAGCTGGCTGCGCGGGCGCGGAAGAGTATGAGGAAGGGTATGGAGAATAAGATTGTTGGAGGGGAGTCAGCATTTTGTTGAGACTCTCATGGGGGTGGACGAGGTTTTTTTTCTTCTTTTTCGATTCTTTTGTTCAACGAGCTGAAGGATATACGTATGCTACAGGAGCTGAGCGATCTGAAGAAACACGTAGCTGCCGTGCAGGCTAGCTGTGACGAAGCTGAGAAGCAACTCAGTCTAAGCAACAAAGCTAGCCAGGTGTTCCTTGAGTGTGCTGGTAGTTTACGAGACGAACGGTGTGTCATTCTTACCATCTATCTGACTATCGGGTTTTTGACGGAGCGACGTAGGCGGGAAGTGGAGGATAAAAAGTCGATCATTACGCTCTTCCTCGCCCAGTTCACGCTTAGCGAGGGCGAAGTGGAAGCTATCACGTCTAGAGACGTGCCCGTTGGCGAACGGTTCTTCGACGCTATGGGCAAGACCGAGCGGATTAGGGAAGATTGTAGGGTGCTGATGGCTGGTGAGGATGGGCCTACAAAAGCTGGGCACGATCGTGTCTCCGTCATCCCCTACTATTGGGCGGTACTGACATAGCGACGTACAGCCTAGACATAATGGCGTCAACCTCAGAGAATGCGGACGTGCACGAGGAGAAAGACGCAGAGGTGGTTGATGATAAACGCGCAACCGAACGGGACCGATTTATATATATTTAAGTCGAGATTTTTGATAGTATATACAATTTGAAGAGAACTCGAAGGAAAATAAGGGCAAGAAAAATGACTATCAAGGGGTCCGTTACAGATGGTAGAGCCGTCAAGAAAGGTAGATCCGGGGTATTGTCAAACAAACGGGTGAGAAGATTTTGCTCAAGGACAACTTCAATCGTTGCGCGGGAACTTACCTCAAAGTAGTTCACACTCATCTTTGAAGTCCATTTTATGCCTTCCAGTCGTCCACCTGTAACCCCCATTATCAAAGAGCACCCCGTTGCCCTCTGGATAGACATGAAGCGTCAGAAGACCAGTTCCGTCTGATCTGAATGCTCGAAGGGTATAGTGTAAGAGGTCGTCGGATCGACTTTGGTGAAGACCACCCCTTCCGGTGTACTCGTCAGATTTACTTCGTTTTCATAGGAAATGGCTTACATCAAAACCCAGTGGGCTATTTGGTAGCCCTTGCTCTCGACTGTGGCACTCTGATGCGCAAGGCAACGCCCAATACACCCTTGAGCGTGGTGGGCCTTCTGGCGACGTGGTCTGTTATTTCGAAGCGCAAGCAGCATTGGGATCAGTGGTTTATAAGTAGAAATGGATTTGGTGGACAACGGATTTGGTGGACGTAGCGCGGGTGACGGCACACATGCGAAAGCAAATAAGATTTAAAGTTACCAAACATGGCGGTGCATGGCTACAATGGAAATTTGGAGATAGAACTCAATGATCAAAATTCCCGAGGCGTAGCAAGGAAAAACGCCTTGCTGACTCGAGGAACGATGGATGCGGGTGCCATGCTATGGGTGGCAACCGCCTTGTTTTGACGTAGAACCTCCATGCCGAAAAGCTTTATATGAAAAGGGCGGGGTGGTAAGGCCGCGGATGCCTACCTGTTTCAGAATCGAATGTTGGAGACAGACAGAATGCTTGGGGACCTTGCGTCTGAAATTTCCCGGCTTGGGATTGACACGAAACGAAGTCCAGCCTACCGATCTAATTGGCTAGCTGTCGGTATGCATACATATTCTTCGGACACAAAGTGTCGATCCATCCAAAGTACAAATTTAAAGGTTTGAGTTCCCGTGGCTGGTGGTTCGAAGGAAATCTATTTGGTGATGTTTGGCAAGGGCGTCACTTGAATTTTATATGGCATATAGACTCAAGTCATTGAGACCATGTTGCCATGAGAGCTCCTCCACAATGTCGGAGCGGAGGAGATCGAAGCAGACGTATAGGAGAGCGGCAAAACACTCCTTGTTTCCAATGTCTACGAATTATGAAAGTAGCTCCTCGGCGACCTCTGTCGATGCTGAGACGGCGGCGGTGACCATTGCGTCCTTGTACAATTTGTCTTGTTTTGAGAGCGATATCGACTCTTCCCATCGCGCGTTTTTCTAGAGGTCAGTCGTCAGCAAAAGTAAAGCAAGATGCGGATGGGTCCCCAACCTTGTACAGATGAGCAGCAAGTCTGCGGAATTCAAGAAGCTCGTGTTTTTCCAGGCGTTTAGCAAGGCTGATGTTGTTGAAGTTGTCGAAACTGTCGATAGAATCACGGAGTGTGTTGTAATCTTCCTCCTCAATCAAGAGGTCATTGTATGCATCGTTGACAGCTTCGATATTGAGCTTTGAGAAACAGATTAGGTAGTTGCAGATCAAGAAAACAGCAGTACCCACATGTTGTACGGCGATAAGGTACGAATGAAGGAGGGGAATATGGTCCATTGGGCGGAACATACGAACGACGCGACTATGATCAATACGCGGGATGAGAACGCTAAGCAGATCCGTCAACAGCGTTGGTTGCTCCTGGAGGTAGAACGGCAATGCTTTGTAGTAGCTTAAATATTTCTCTCAGCAAGTGAAATCCCGCACGCTCTCAGAAGATCACTTACATCTCCACGTTTGCTTCCCGAACGATGACTTCTTTATATTGGTTGTGTTCCCAAGCGTCAGAAGAGCGTTCAATCATGGCCAGAGCAGCATTATCCTTGAGTTGTATTGGTCGAAGCCACCATGATATGTAAAAAGAAAGTACGCACAAATTCATCATATTTGATGTATAGGAACACGAGTTCGGGCCAAAGGTGTGCTTTTTCCGTTGCCTTGATAGCCTTGGGAGTATTGATGCGAGAAACAAAGAGCTTCGAGTGTTCCATAACTGGGAGGTGACTAGTGAGCAAGTATCCAGAAGTGAGATACTACCTTACGTTTCGCCGGCTTGTACTTGCTAAGCAGGATAGACAGCTCGGTGAAGATATATACCCATATGCGCGCGTTCCAAACTTAAACCGGCTTCCAGAAGGCTGATGATTTCCTCAAAGTGACCCCGACGTTCAAAAAGTTGAATAAGAGCACTGAATTCCTCCTGTAGAGACGTTAGTTTAAACAAACTTCAATGGCTTTCCATGCTTACAGCATGAACGATGATGTGCAGACCGCAAATTTGAGCCTATGAGAGAATGTCAGAATATATTTGTCTGTAGAGACATAAGAACTGACCAATCGCAATTCGGATTTTTCAATACAAGCAGCGTGGACTTGTTTCCAAACCCTAAACTCCATGTAAAATGTGTTTGAGCGAAGTGTCAGAAGATACGCACTGTGTGTTTTCAGCTTTGCGGGCACTCTCCACAGCAGATTGGTTCTCTCCAAGATAAATCAAAGTCGTTGCCAAACGGGCCCAATTCGAGATGCTAGTGAACAACAGCTTCGCAGCTTGGTACAACTCATCCTCGAAGCACTTCTCTCCGACCTCGAGAATGTCTGCGACATTGGTCATGCTGAGGAAATCCTCCATATCATGCAGATGGTCGGTTTTGGCGTATGCATAGGCAAGTTCTGTGTCAATCTTGGGTTCGCGAAGAGTCTTACATGCCATTTGAAGGTAACGAACGAGGTCGTCGTGCTTGCCAGCGTGATTTGCAATCTCAATCACTTCTAAGAAGTTTGAGGGATCTTGGGCTTTGATGTAAGAGTCTACAAATGTTATTAGTAAAAGCGCACTCGAAGAGACATTAGATCTCTGACGAACCAACGGAGTCTTTGATACGGGGACCATCAAGTTGCGCCTTGGCAAGTCTGCTCCAGACTTCTGTTTGGTTGACCTTGTTGGCATACTCAAGCCCACGATCAATCGACACAATATGTTCGACCAGCACGTTGATCACCATCGCCTGCTGCTCATGCTCCTTGTAAATCGTCAAAGCCTCCTCGTAGAGACTGTGTTCCGTCGCAATCTTAGCAATTTCCGCAGCGTTGTAGTTCCGGAGCTTGTTGATATAACCAACAACCTTGCCCTTGTCCGCGCGAATAGCAGTGAGGAGGAGAAGGTTCTGCAAATTCTTGTTGTCGCTGAAGGGTGACCAGCGCTACCATCCTTATAAATTTCTGGCCTGTCGAAGCATAGAGCCGTGTGTAGCACTGCCAAAGAGGTGAACTAGATATTTCACATCGATTAACGGCTCTGACCGGAAACTCGTCGCAGATACCCTCGCCAAAATTGGGTGATGATGAAATCGATCTCTTCGTGCATAGGGGCGAAGGCAACCCTTACTTAACATTCCCTGCCCTGCCTGAGGGGTGGAGACAGAGGGAACGGTCCAGAAACTGTCATCAATAACTTCGACTACAACCCAGAGGCCGCCGTCAACCCTAATGTAATGGGAGGTTGGCACACGAAGGAAGATGAACAGCCCCAGCAGGCGACGGCCTTGCAAGGCGAGCATGCTTCTCATCCCATTCAATTGCAGTTCCAAAGAACGACAATCAATTCCTACCGCACTGCTTTATGAAAAGATCGGCCTGTCAAAGCTGCCACATCAGCATGTCATATATTACGATGCGTGAGGATATACCAGAATATGGATGCTGCTTTGTCAATTGAGAAGCAACCTTCCAACAGTACTTCGTCTCCCAATGGTCGAACACACTTTGGGGGACCGCCTGGCCAGCATGTACAGGCAAGTAAGCCTTGACCGTGAACATGGGTGTTCCAGGCCGTTGTTCCTTGCCGAACACTTGTCCACGACGCTTGTTCAAACACGAGTAGATACCACCGATAGGGTTCTCGGGGCACTGAAATTCGACTGAATAAAAGATAAGTATGGTATCTATACACTAAAGGGTGAAATAATAGATGGGCTCCTGAAGACCAGGTGTGGCGATCAGGCAGGCAGCATAGGTCGCGCGACGCATTGTTGGGATAATCTGACCTCCTCCACGATGGATGGCATCAGTATGCAACTGATGAAAAACATCAGTATCCAGAGCTCAACAACCAATCCATACCACGTACGGTAACATCGAGCACGTTGACACCGCCGAATGAGATGCAGCAACACATGAATCCTTGATTTCTTTCAAGTACTGCACACCCTTGATGACGTCGACTAACAAATAGGGACCAGTGGTATGATAGGGTGACGATACCAGACTCGGCTTTGACAGTCTCACGGTATGGGACGACGGGATCAGAAATTTTGAGGGGGACCGGCGTGATCATCTTGCAGATCCTGTGGGGAGTTCGTTAGACAAGGACAATTCAGCACCAGCGACAATGTGCTAACCAGTTTCTACGATCCACGCTTTCACGCAGGGATCAAACTTGGAGAGACGCTTGAGATTTTCCACAAGCTTGGGGTAATCAGCCGCATTCTTGACCACAACTGCGACCTGCACGGCGGGAGAGACGGAGAAACGCATGACCCTCATGTTGTAGGCGGTTTGGTAAGAGTTCCGCTCTTGAGCAGGAAGTGGTCGATACCAAAGAGACCAATAATGTTACAGGCAGGGCAATCCTC